>JANUYF010000005.1:61407500-61712500 GCA_026167975.1 Phrynosoma blainvillii
CCCTTTTCTCTGATAATTCTGCACTGTGGCAGAATTTGACATAGCTGTAAAAACATGTAGCTCCAATCAAGTCTTCATTTTAAATCAACAATGTATTTGGATCCTGATGACAGAATACAGGGCAATATTTTTTCCAATATTTGTATTCCGGGTTCTCTCATATAAAACGGGTTTTTCAGAGCTATCAATATTTATATTTTAATTTAACAGTATTCCTTAAGCTGCACTACTAGAAGATGGAGGCTCTACTAAAATCAAAGTGCAAGTTCACTTCCCCTAGCTAAATGCTATTTTTTAAAAAATTCTTTTAATATTATGGATATGAAAGGGGAAACACCATTTCCTTCCCTCTTTCTCCTTTTCTGGACCTCTACTGACCACCCAACAGCACTTCCCAGGTGTTGGAGGAGAGGTTTTAACATTGGGTTGGGGAGGAAGGAAAATGGAATTAAATGGGGTGTTTCTTTGATGGGAAGAGAAGGCTTTAAAATTGGACTGGGAAGGGAAACAAGAGGAGCTAAAAGGGTGTTTCTTTGATGGGAAGAGAAGGCTTTCAAATCGGACTGGGAAGGGAAAAAAGAGGAGCTAAAAAAGGGTGTTTCTTTGATGGAAAGAGAAAGCTTTCAAATCGGACTGGGAAAGGAAAGAAGAGGAGCTAAATGAGGTGTTTCTTTGATGGGAAGAGAAGGCTTTCAAAGTAGACTGGGAAGGGAAAGAAGTGAAGTAAAAAGGGATGTTTCTCTGATGGGAAGAGAAGGCGTTCAGATCAGACTGGGAAGGCAAAGAAGAGGAGATAAAAGGGTGTTTCTTTGATGGGAAGAGAAGGCTGAAATCAGATCAGACTGGGAAAGGAAAGGAAAGAAGCTAAAAGGGGTGTTTCTTTGATGGAAAGAGAAGGCTTTCAGAACGGACTGGAAAAGGAAAGAAGAGGAGCTAAAAGGGGTATACAGCAAAGTAACATTGGAATGGTTTAAAAACAAGAACCTGAATGTCTCAGAATGCCCAGGAAGAGCTCAGAGTTCAATCTACCGTATTTTTCGCCATATAAGACGCTCT
Source organism: Phrynosoma blainvillii (assembly GCA_026167975.1). Classification (NCBI taxonomy): domain Eukaryota; kingdom Metazoa; phylum Chordata; class Lepidosauria; order Squamata; family Phrynosomatidae; genus Phrynosoma; species Phrynosoma blainvillii. The sequence goes on from JANUYF010000005.1 coordinate 61,408,557, forward strand.
GGCATATAAAACGCACCCTATTTAAAAGCAGGAAAATCTAGGAAAAAAAGATTCTTAACCAAATACAGTGGTACCTCTGCTTAGCGGGTGGATGGAGGCCTCCCTTTAGCCCCAGCCTCGGTGCTTCAATGGGCTTCTCCTGGGATCAGAGGACGTCCTCTGATCCCAGGAGCATCCCATTGAACCATCGAGGCCGCAGAGGCCTCCTTCCACCCGCAGCCTCGGTGGTTGAATGGGATGCTCCTGGGATCGGAGAAGCCTCCGATCCCAGGAGCATCCCATTGAACCACCGAGGCCGCGGAGGCCTCCTTCTGCCCGCAGCCTTGGTGGTACAATGGGATGCTCCTGGGATCGGAGGGCGTCCTCCAATCCCAGGAGCATCCCATTGAACCATCGAGGCCGCGGAGGCCTCCTTCCACCCGCAGCCTCGGTGGTTCGATGGGATACTCCTGGGATCGGAGAAGCCCTCCGATCCCAGGAGCATCCCATTGAACCACCCAGGCCGCGGAGGCCTCCTTCCACCCGCGGCCTCGGTGGTTCAATGGGCTGCTCCTGGGATCGGAGAAGCCCTCCGATCCCAGGAACATCCCATTGAACCACCGAGGCCATGGAGGCCTCCTTCCACCCGCGGCCTCAGTGGTTCAATGAGCTTCTCCTGGGATCGGAGGGCATCCTCCAATCCCAGGAGCATCCCACTGAACCACCGAGGCCGCGGAGACCTCCTTCCACCCACGGCCTCGGTGGTTCAATGGGATGCTCCTGGGATCAGAGAAGCCCTCCGATCCCAGGAACATCCCATTGAACCACCGAGGCCGCGGAGGCCTCCTTCCACCCGCGGCCTCGGTGGTTGAATGGGATGCTCCTGGGATTGGAGAAGCCCCCCGATCCCAGGAGCATCCCATTGAACCACCGAGGCTGCGGAGGCCTCCTTCCACCCGCAGCCTCGGTGGTTGAATGGGATGCTCCTGGGATTGGAGAAGCCCTCCGATCCCAGGAACATCCCATTGAACCATCGAGGCCACAGAGGCCTCCTTCCAACCGCAGCCTCGGTGATTCAATGGGCTGCTCCTGGGATCGGAGAAGCCCTTCGATCCCAGGAACATCCCATTGAACCACCGAGGCCGCAGAGGCCTCCTTCCACCCGCGGCCTCGGTGGTTGAATGGGCTGCTCCTGGGATCGGAGAAGCCCTTCGATCCCAGGAACATCCCATTGAACCACCGAGGCCGCAGAGGCCTCCTTCCATCCGCGGCCTCGGTGGCTGAATGGGATGCTCCTGGGATCGGAGAAGCCCTCCGATCCCAGGAGCATCCCACTGAACCACCGAGGCCGCAGAGGCCTCCTTCCACCCACGGCCTCGGTTGTTGAATGGGATGCTCCTGGGATCGGAGAAGCCCTCCGATCCCAGGAGCATCCCATTGAACCACCAATGCCGCAGAGGCCTCCTTCCACCCGCGGCCTCGGTGGTTGAATGGGATGCTCCTGGGATCAGAGAAGCCCTCCGATCCCAGGAGCATCCCATTGAACCACCGAGGCCGCGGAGGCCTCCTTCCACCCGCGGCCTCGGTGGTTCAATGGGCCTCTCCTGGGATCGGAGGACATCCTCCGATCCCAGGAGCATCCCATTGAACCACCGAGGCTGCGGAGGCCTCCTTCCACCCATGGCCTCGGTGGTTCAATGGGCGTCTCCTGGGATCGGAGAAGCCCTCCGATCCCAGGAACATCCCATTGAACCACCAAGGCCGCGGAGGCCTCCTTCCACCCGCAGCCTCGGTGGTTGAATGGGATGCTCCTGGGATCGGAGAAGCCCTCCGATCCCAGGAACATCCCATTGAACCACCGAGGCCGCGGAGGCCTCCTTCCACCCGTGTCCTCGGTGGTTCAATGGGCTGCTCCTGGGATCGGAGGACATCCTCCGATCCCAGGAGCAGCCCATTGAACCACCGAGGCTGCGGCTGAAAGGAGGCCTCCTTTTAACCGCGGCCTCGGCCGTTCCTTAGCTGTATATTCACCTTATAAGACGCACCAACTTCCCCACCCCCATTTTGGGGAAGAAAAAGTGCGTCTTATATGGCGAAAAATACGGTGATTGACAATCAGTGGCAAGTCCTGAAAGTTGCTGTTCATCAACTGTCCACATTCATCTGACAGAGTTGGAGGAGTTTTAACAGAAAGAATGGACAAACCCAGCTGTATTCTATTGCACAAAGCTGAAAAAGTATTGACTCAGGGAGGTGAATACTTAAGGAACCAAAAAGAGTGTTCATTTCTGGTTACTTAACTTTTGTGCCACAACAAGAATATTTCATATCTTCACAGTCTTGAACATGCTGTGCAAATCAAGTGATACAAATACCAAATAAATCTATTTCAAGTCCAGGTTGTAAAACAACAAAATATGAAAAAGTCAGGGGTGTGTGTGTGTGTGTGTGTGTGAGTGATTACGTCTGAAAATGCTAAACATTGAAAATTCTTAATTTTAGACTTGCATCATTTTGGGGGCATTTTCCATCTCCTACCTTGTCTTGCCCATGCAATAATTGATCATCATTATGCCTGAGCTAGAAATATCAAGCATATATGTTAAGTTGCCAAACAATGTGTCCCTACAAGAACTAAACAAATATTTGTAAATAAAGCTTTTAGATGAATCCCTAGGCAAGCTAAGACATCACTAAATATTTTCACAATCCTGATTGTTTTTTTAGCAGGAAAAAAGCAATGTTTTGGAGAGCCTACTCAGTTTTATCTAAAAGCAGATGTTTGGTTTTCTTAATTTCTATACTATCTTTTGATAAAATGGTTCTCAACAATGGTGAAAACATAAAAAATATAACTCAAGATGAAAGAATTAAGAACAGGGATGACAATACATGCTTTAAGCTGGATTCTGTTCTTAACTGTCACCTATGTTATAATATCCCTTAAAATAAACTAGCTCAACATGGGGTCTTAATTTAATATAAGCAAATCTATATACATATAGTAGCATTCAAAAGCATATCCATGGCTCAATGCTATGGAATTCTGGGAACTATAGTTTGTTGTGGCACAAGAGCTTTATGGGACCACAATAAACTACAATTCCCAGAATTCCACAGCATTGAGCCATGGCAATTAAAGTGGTGTCAAAATAAATTATTTCTGCACTGCAGATACAGCCTTAGTCTCAAAGGTGCTGCAGGGGTCTTGATAAGATGTGGAATATTTTTAACTATTTCAATGTCTTCATCATCTACTTGAAAGTAATGTGAATAATTGGTGGCCATTATCTTTATCTTGGTGATCAAATGTAAATCTGCCTTGGCACTTTCTTCCTTGACTTTCTTCAGTAAGTGTTATAAGTCTGTGCTATTTTCTATTAGCAGTATAGTGTCAAATGTATATTTTAAATTGTTGATATTCATTCCTCCAAGTTTCACACCTTCTTCCTCCAAGTCTAATCTTGCTTTACGTATATGTTCAGTGTATAAGTTAAACAGATCATCTGCATATCCTACATTGTTGATATTACTTCCTCAATCTTCACTCCTCCTTTTAAACTTGCTCTGCATGTATTTTATGCATACAGGTTGAACCAATAAGGTGATAAAATGCAGCCTTGCCTGAACCCCTTGCCAACTGGAAGCCATTCCGTTCTTCCATATTCTTTCCTGAAGGTATCCTCTTATCCTGAGCATAGGTTACTCATCACGACAATCAAATATAGTGGCATACCCATTTCTTTAAGAGCAATCCATAGTTTCTCGTGATCTGCACAATTAAAGGCTTTGCTATAATCTATAAAACACGGGCTGATTTTCTTCTGAAATTCTCTGGTGTACTTCATTATCTAACATTTTCACAATATGATTCCTAGTGCCTCTTCCTTTACCTAACCCAGCTTGAACATTTGGCATTTCTCACTCAATACGCCGTAGAATGTAGAATTTTGATCATCATTTTGCTTGCATGGAAGAGTAATGCAATGGTCATGTGGTTGCTGCCATCCCTGGTGTCCCCTTTCTTGGGAATTGGGATGTATATTGAGTTTCCGACCTATGGGCCATTGTTTTGTTTTCTGTATTTGTTGAAACATTATAGTTAGAACTAGATAAGATTCTGTCTCTATAGAGTGAAACAGCTCTGTTGGTACACCATCTGTTCCTGTTGATTTATTTCTTCTAAGAGCTGAGTGCAGCTTCTACTTCTTTTTCTAAAATTAGGGGTTTGTCTCCATGTCGTACTACCTTGAATAACTACAGTTGGCCCTCTGTATCCACGGATTCAATAATTCATGGCTTGAAAATATTTTTAAAATATACAAATTCTTAAAAGCAAACTTTAATGTTGCCATTTTATATAAGAGACACAATTTTACTATGCCATTATATTTAACGGGACTTAAGCATCTACAGAATTTGATATCCACAGTGGGTCCTGGAATGAAACCCTAGCAGATACCAAAGGTCCACTACACATAATTTTGAAGTAGATGATGAAGACACTGAAACAGTTGAAAATATTCCATAGCTTGGCTCAGTCATTAATCAGAATGGAAACTGCACTCAACAAATCAGAAGACGACTGGGACTTGGAAGGGCAGCTATGAAGATACTAGACAATATTCTAAAGCAGGGGTAGGCAACCTTTTTGAGCCGGGGGCCGGGTTGCTGTCCCTCAGACAATTGGGGGGCCGAAGCACCAAAAATAAATAAATAAATATAAAAATAAATATAAAAATAAAACATTTGGAAAAAATTAGAAAAAAATCTCTCAGACCCAGAAAACACTCTCTCAGCCCCAGAAAAGCCATGGCAACCCCCCTGTGGAGATATTGCCAAGAAAACCCCAAGAACAAGTAATAACAACAATAATCAATATCATCATGGCGGGCGGTGGCGGCAGGATCAGCCTCAAGCCGGTCCAAAGGCCTCGGGGGGCTGCATCCGGCCCCCGGGCCTTAGGTTACCTACCCCTGTTCTAAAGTGTAAAGCTGTATCATTGAATAGTAAAGTTAGGATGGTCCGTGCCATCATGTTTCCCATTTCTATGTATGATTGTGAAAGCTGGACACTGAGGAAAGTAGATAGCAAGAGAATCAACTCATGTGAAATGCAGTGCTGGAGAAGAGTTCTGTGGATATCGTGGACTGCTAAAAAGACAAATAAATGGTTTCTAGAGTAAATCAGGCCTGAATTTTCCCTAGAAAACAGTATGATTAAACTAAAATTGTCATACTTTTAGCATACAGTGGGCCCTCCATATAGGCGAGGGTTCTGTTCCAGACACCACCACAGATACTAAAAAGTGCAGGACCTCATTTCCATTACTGCTAATGGACATGCAATGTCTGCATGACTGTGTTGGTGCAGCCACATGCATGCATTGCCATTGACAAGAATGGAGTGGGGCCACCCGTGGATGTCCCAATCCCCGAATGGCTAGCCTGCCAATACAGAGGGCTGACTATATCATGAGAACATACAACTCACTAGAAAAAACAATACTTGGAAAGGTGGAAGGCATCAGGAAAAGAGGAAGATTGCATTCCAGATGGATAGACTCAATCAAGGAAGCCATGGCCCTGAATTTACAAGACCTGAGTAAGGATGTTGATGATAGGGTGATTTGGAAGTCTCTCATTCATAGAACTGGCGTAAGTCAAAGTTGACCTGATTGCAGTTAAATATAAACATTCTGCTTCAGTATTGTGACCTGAACAAATGTAAGCAGTTTTCTGAAATTTCAGTTGCTTGTCATGTACAGTTTTTATTTAAAAAAAACAAAACCTCCACCCAAATAGAAAATAGCATGGACAAATTTCTTTATTACGACCATTCGGTCAGCACAAGATTACAATAAAACACATCTTAAATGTATACAGCAATTCCCCACAGGAACTTGTCAGTTAGTATAAATTAATATGCAAAATAAAAAGTAAACTACATATTTATAATTATCGGTCAAATTTAACTAAACAGTAATAGAATGTCCATTTATCAATTGAGGTCGCGTTTTACAAACGATATAACAAAATTTGGCCATCATATGAGATACTGTATGTTCCTTATTATCTAATAAGAAGCGTAAATAAAAGGAATCAGATTTGCCTGGAAATTTACTTAATAATGGGCTAATCAGTTGATGTCGAGCATCCCTATAAAATTGACAGTAGAGTAGGACATGCTCATTAGTTTCAACAGCACCTGAACCACAAGGACATAGACGCAATTCAAAAGGTATTTTTTTAAATCTACCGTCTAGCATGGCAGTAGGCAGCACATTAAAACGTGCCAAGGTTAAAGCCCTTCTAAACTTCGGAAGAGTGATCTGAAATAGATATGGGGCTGGAATTGGGGCCGATATTTGTGAGCCGAACAGAACATATTTAGAAAGGGAAGCAGAATCTACCCGTCTTTCTGCTTCTATAATTTTTTGTTTGATGATGGATTTGGCTTTATCAACATCAAGCTTTAAAAGTTCATTTTTGTCAAAACCTAACTCATCTAGTTTCTTATGAATAGATGTACAGTTTTTATTTAAAAAAAACAAAACCTCCACCCAAATAGAAAATAGCATGGACAAAAATGTCAACAAATCTACTGCTGCTAGGGGTACTTTTGCACTGGAACTAAAAAGGTCATCTGTTGTTTTTCAGTGACCCATTAAGCAGTGAAGCAGAAACGACATGCTCTGGTTGTCAGCTGGCTAAGATAGACACTAGAATTGTCACTGGAGTCAAGAAATAAAACTAGTTCATATGAAACCCTAACCTCAACACAACCCTAACATTAACTATCAATACACTGACATTCCTACTGGGGATAGCAAGATATCCCACTACTCACTCAATGCACACCCCTCTGGTGATCAGGATTTGTCTCAACATTTTCAATGAGGCAGGCTATTAAAGGAAACTACCAGACTGCATCCCACTTATTAATCCTCATTGTGGTGCGCCCGGATGACAGGTTAGGGTAAATGTGAGCAATAATGTGAGTAACTAACAGTAGCACACAAAAGATATCCAAAACACTGTGTCTGCACCTAATCCTTCTGCAAAGCAAACAAAATGTATAGGGAAAAGGAAATAGCAGCAACTTCCAGAGTGTATAAATATTTGACTTATTTAAGGATAAAATACCATGTCAACATAAACAGTACCAGAAGGTAAACTGGTAAAGTACCATTGATTGTTGTTGTTTTTTGCTCCACCATCATTATAGAACATTCCTGAAAAATGAAATAATGTATGTAAAATCTGCAAATTAATATGTTAATAATATACTAAGTATGACGAGGGGGGGGGAAGCTATACAGGAAACTGCTGTGACTTTTAATATAAAAATGAAAATGCAGTCGTCCCTCCAGATTCACGGGTGATATGTTCTTTGAGCCCCTGCGGATACCAAATTTCACAAATAGCCAAGTCCCATTGTCCCCAATGGTGGCCATTGGGACTTGACTATTTGTGAAATTCCCTCCCTCCCTCCCTTCCTGGCATCTTCCCCTCAGCGCTGGGGCTGCCGGGGCCTATAATCAGCCCCAACTGCCATTGGGACTCACTTTCCTAGCGGCACTTGGGGCCTGGCGTGCGCACACCCCGCCCCCTCCAATGGGTGCATGATATGTCAATTGGCTGCAGTGGAGGGGTGTGGGGTGTGCGCATGCCAGGCCCCGAGCACCTCTGGGAAAGCGAGTCCTGATGGCATCCGGGGCCAATTACAGGCCCCAGCACCAGGGAGAAGATGCCAGTAAAAAATGAAAGGAAGGAGGGAAGGAAAGGAGCTGTGGCCTTGAACTCGCAAATGATCAAAACCAGGAGTGCCAAGAACGCAAATGGGGAGGGACGACTGTAAAATTTCTTCCCCAGCAGTTTCCTTAACTAGATGCATAGCTTCCTTACTGGAAATACATTAAAAACAAGGAAGTACACAGAATAGGAGCAATATGAACCAGTAGTCAGATGAACATATTTACTCAAAATATTTAAATTAAATGGGATATCCTTTTCTCTAAGCACACTAAAGATGGTAGCCTTGTATTATTTGGGGATCATAACATTCAGTCAGTAACTCTCACAGCAGTTTGACATCTTGTTATGTTAAATTAACTCATTATGGCTTCAATCCAGTTTTTGTACACTCGTTGATAAAGCATATAAATAACCTATAATTAATTAACTCAACATTTTTCCCTAGACATTCTTCCCATTTGCTGACACTGCTAAGCTGGTTTGTGTATGTGCCTTCAAGTCACCTGTCAATTTATGGAGACCTCATGGATTTCAAAAGATTTTCTTAGGCAAGGAATACTCAGAGGTAGTTTTCCAGTTCCTTCCTCTGAAATACAGCCTACACCACCTGATATTCATTGGTTTCCCATCCAAGTACTAACTAGTGTAACCCTGCTTTGCTTACAAGATCCAACAAGATCTGGTGCCTTTAGTTTATTTAGGTGGCTACTACTAAGCCTACCCTCTTAAAATAACATATCCCTAGCTGTTTCTTAATGGAGTGTAATATTTCTACATCCCATTTTCTATTTTAGAGAAACTGTGGCATGCTAATGCCAACTACGTAGTCATGCTCTATTGCATGCAATTTTACTCAGTCACATTCTATGATATAATACACAAACACCCACTCATATTGAACAATTCTCTGGATTATACTACTTCTCTAAAGATAAGAAAATTTGTAATATACAAGGGTCTATCCTGGGAAGAGACCAAAAACAGTCCAATAGAAGAAACACCAGTGCCAGTAATAAGTAAGAAAGGTAACTGATTTCTTTGCTCTCTACTGCAAAGAGGTGCTGAAAAGTCCTTGGCCCAACTAAGGAGGAAATGATCTAGAGCCATGCTGGCAAACCTATGACACATGTGCCCAACTGGGCACGCAAAGCCCTCTCTGCGGGCACATAGTCACCACTGCCTTGAAGGTGGGCAGAGCACATGCCCCACACATGTGGCGGGGCCAGCAGCGGGCATGTGCACCCGGCTCACCAGGCCAAGTGCTGGGGAGGGCTTCGGAGGGTGATGCTGCTGCCCTCAGCTGGGAAGAAGGTGGCTAAGGGAATGCATGGCCAAGGTGCTGGACGCCTATAGTTCCGCTGCCTGGCTCTGGCCCGAGGAGTAGCGGGAGCTGCTGCTGCTGTCTCCATGGCAGGGGAACAGTAACAAGAGCAAAAACAACAACGGCTCTTCCTCCGCAGTGACATCTCCAGAGGGGAGCACAAGGAGGGAAGCAAAGGCAAAAGGTAAAGAAAAGTGGGGGTTGAACTTTTGTGTGGTTTTGTGTGTGTGAGAGAGGGAGGGAGGGAAAACTCCGGGGCCAGAAAACAACTTGAAGGTATCTACTTGATTTCATCTGGTCACCATTCAAACATTTCAGCACCCCCTTGGCTGACAGTTTCTGCACAGCCAACTGCTCATAAATTATAAACCCAATGCATTACCAGAATATATCTGTTATAGCTGAGATTAGCAGATCTGCCAAAATCAGGTCATGAACATGCTCAACAATTTCAGGAACAGATACTGCTGAAGGCTTCCTAGACCTTGCTGCATCTTTGGTCTCAAAATCTCCAAGCTGAAAGTTGACACACCACTTCTTCACAGCTGAATATGATGGGCACTTGTCACTCAATGTCTGCATGATACACTCATAGATTTCCTTTGGCATATTTTTCTGCAGGAACAGGAACTTTATGACAGTCCAGTTCAGCATTTAAATTCCACACTTTTCATTGATATGGTTAACATTCAGAAACTAGAGCTACGATCCTGCAAATTGGCATTTTACAATACAAAAGAACACTCTTTCAGGGGACTTTATCACACAGGAGGCAAACGTTCCCCTCCCGTGATTAAACCAGCATTTAATCCTGTCATTATCCCACAACAATGTTATGATTTTCAGACGACGTCCCTCCATGTTGCCATTATCCCGCAATTATCCTATGAATAAAGTGACAAAATCATGCCACTTTTTATTCACAGGATTTCTCCATAAATAAAAAGCGGCACAATTTTGCCACTTTATTCATGGGATAATATCCCAATAACAGTGACATCAGGGGGACATCATCTGAAAAGCATCCCGCTATTGTGGGATAATGACGGGATCAAATGCTAGTTTAATCATAGGAGGAGGATGTTTGCCTCCTGTGTGATAAACTCCAAAGTATAGTGACAAAATTACACTCAGATTTTGGGAAGTGGGTTGGGCAGAGAACATTTCAACACTCCCTTGTACATCAGCATCCATCAATACTAAAACATTAAGTAACACCTATTGTTATTAGGCCACAGATTTTTTTTTACTTGATCATGCTGTACTAGCCCAAGGCAATGAATTCAAACAAGAAGAACTTTCTGAGATTTTCCAAATTGAGCCAAACAGCTAGCAAAACAGTTCCCCTGGGCTCAGTGGCATGCAGATCAAAGATAACTAGATTTTAAAAGCAAGTAAAGTCAAAATGTAATAGAGCCATTTTTTTAAAGTAACTTTTTCTAAGTAACAGAGTACATTGCCACGCCACTGCCTGGCTCAGTTTTTAAAATTTGTGCTGAGGAGCTCACACCTCACCAGGAATGTTCTCTCCAATTCTGTTTCTTCCCCTGAAAGTACACAGGACGTGGCCAAGATAAACTAATTTAAATCAATGTGATTTAAATTAGCAAGAAAAAGGCTGAGTTAAAGTAAGGTCCAAAACACAATGCAGAAATAATCCAGTTTGAGATCGCTTTAACTGCCCTGGCTCAATGCTATGGAATTCTGGGCACTGTAGTTTGTGAGACATTTAGCCTTCTCTGTCAGAGAGAGCTCTGGTGCTACAATAAACTGCAATTCCCAAGATTCCCGACCACTGAGCAAGAGCAGTTAAAACGGTCTCAAACTGGATTATTTCTGAAGTGTGTTTTGGGCCTAAATTTCGAACTGATATTTCTTCCTAATGGGCCTTTGCAGACTGCCAGAAATAATGCAAATTGAGTCCACCTTAACTGCCCTGACTCAGTGCTAGGGAATCATGGGAACTGTAGTTTATTGTGGCACCAGAGCTCTCTGACAGAGAAGGCTCAATGTCTCAGAAAAAAATACAATTCCCTAGCACAGAGCCAGGGCAGTTAAAGTGGACTCAGTTTGCACGATTTCTAGCAGTCTGCAAAGGCCCATGGTTTCTCAACATTGACCACTAAAGCATATTAATTTATGCTTAAACACAGTACCATTTAAGTTTCATTCTAACAACCAGGCATTGCAATCCCTTTGTCACAGTGTATATATTTTACATGCTTTCCTTAAAAAAACATTTAGAAGAAATGCATTTTTACAATTCCTATATACTGACTGTCTGATTTTGTTGGTGTTGTTAACTGTCCTCGAGTCGATCCTCGAGTCGATTTCGACCCATGAGACATCTCCAGGACCCCCTATCCTCCAATGCCCTGCTTAATTCCTGCAAACCCACACCAGTGACTTCCTTAATAGAGTCCATCCATCTGGCATGCAGCCTTCCTCTCTTCCTACTTCCCCCCAGCACCACATCTCAAATGAATTGATTTTCTTCCTATCATCTTTCTTAACTGTCCAGCTCTCATATCCATACATGGTAATAGGGAATACGATGGCTTGTATAATTCTAGCTTTTGTGCTCAGTTGTCTGATACCTATGTTAAAGTATCAAGATATAGAATCCTGCACACTGGACAGGATTTTCCCCTTCTTTCTCCCCCGCCCGCATGTTCTTTTTTTTAACTTTACCTTGGTCCAATCCTAACATTATAAAACAGAGTAGCAAAAACAAAAACAAAACTCCACTATGCCCATAAGCAATAAATAGGTAGGTCTACTTACTAGATAAACTAGAACATTTATTTTATTAGGTGAAAATTAAATAGCTATGTTTAATAAGAAGAGTGTAAGTTTCTTCATTTACAGAAAATAGTCTTTTAACTCAATATGTCTGGCAGAGGACTTTAGAATCTAACTGCAGGAATGACAGGCTAATATGCAAGTCATTTAATATAATTAAACAGAAAACCAATTTATTCTTTAGTAATGTTTTTAAAAGTCTGGTTTTATATACCCTGGAAGAGTCCAGACTATGATCATACATCTAACTACAAAACATATTAACCCAATTCAGCTTTAAGTCTTGGTCAGATAGGTCATCATTTATTGGTGCAAGAATAATCTCTATGCTCACATATTCTCTTTTGAATTTCCCCCTTGGTCTGGCATGTTGATTAATATGGAGAGAATAAACTATACCATTTCTCGGTTTGTGTGTAATGACACACTGGTTAAAACAACACAATTCCAGCATAGAATATGGGCATGTGAAAGGAAAATAACACAAAGGCACACAGCTTGATGTCATGAAAATAAACCATAGTACATTTAAACTGTAGTGTATAAAATAAATTTAAATATACCATAAAAAATAGCAAAAGAGTGTCTGTTGTCATTCCACAGTGCTTCGTTATCTTAGTTGAATAAAAATTCTGCATAATAAGATGCTATGCAGAAATATCTGAAGAAACCAAAATAAAGTACCTTTTGGTCAAGAAAGTCTATGGGTTCAATTCTGAGAGGCCTGCATCTACAAATACATTCACAGTGGTCCCACATAAGATGTTTTAAAAATCAGGAGCACATAATAAGCATGAACCAGCAAAAATAAAACTAAGTTCCAGTGTAGACACAATACATCATAACCATGGCTAAGGGAAATGCACTATGGGTCTGCATATTCTACCATCAGATCCCTCCCCAACACCTTTATCACGATTAGGAATTACACCAATAACAACACTAACCATGAAAACAACTTCAGTTTTCTTTGAATGAGGACCTGAAACCAGGATTAAGAAAGAACTCGAGTTAAGTCCTGCAGTTAAGTTTTCCATCAGTGCACTGTTTAACCGAGGTCCAAAACACATTACAGGAATAATCCAGTTTTGAAACTACTGTAACTGTCCTGGCTCAGTGCTAAGGAATCCTGTGAACTGTAGTTTATTGTGGCACCAGAGCTCCCTGACAGAGGCTAAATGTCTCACAGAGCTACAGTTGCCAGAATGTCCTAGCATTGAGCCAGGGCGGTTAAAGCGGTCTCAAACTGGATTATTTCTGCAGTGTGTTTTGGACCTGAGTTGCAGAGAGGAGGGTGGAAATGTTCTCAATATAGGAAGAAGCCATAAAACCTCACATCATGCTCCATGTTTCTTAAAATGTGCTTCTGTTCTGACTACACCAGCTCCTGACTATCTTAAACAGGTGACACCCTAGTTTAAATAGACTTAACCTCTTCCTTCCCATAAGGTATTAATGATTAATAATAATCAAGTGGCACCCAGTGAATATTTCTCTTACCAAAAAATCTTAATTTTATTATTAGTAGTAGTAGTAGCAGTAGTAAGTAATATTGAGAGGAAACATACAAGTACAGTCGTTCAGAACTAGAACCTTGGTGAATTTGATTTATGGGATTGTCATCAAATAATAAAAATCTAGCATGAACAGTTAATATTTTAAACAGATTAAATTCATGGGTATACAGTCAGTCTACATCCATAGATTTTTTTATCTATGGATTCAAGCATCCAGTTTAAAAATATTAAAAATATATATAAACTCCAATAAGCAAACCTTGATTATAGAATTTTATATAAGGGACACCATTTCACTACTCTATTTTATTTAATAGGACTTGAGCATCCACAGATTTTGGTATCCACAGGGGGTTCTGGAAGGGCCCACTGTATGCCTATAAATTATTACAAGCATGATAGTAAAAAGTGCAACTTTCATCTAGATGCTTGAACTATTTACCATCATATCCAGCTTTTAGGTTTCACATTAATTCCTGGTAAACCACTGCTAGAGATTGTTTTTTTACCCTCCAAAAAGACCTCTATCCTCCCACACAAATAAAACACTTGTAGTAAAAACCGTAGGGATGCAATGGCTCAAGTGGTTAAGATGCTGACTCTGTTGATTGCAAGATCAGCAGGTTGCCAGTTTGAGGCCCAGGTGCTGCATGATGGGGTGAGCTCCTGCCACTAGTCCCAGCTTTTGCCGACCTCAGTTTGAAAGCATGCAAATGTACAGTAAGTAGATAAACAGGTACCACTTTGGTGGGAGGGAAACAACACTCTGTGCAATCATGCTGGCCGCATGATCACAGAGTAGTTAGTCTCTGACAACCCTGGTCCTTTGGCTTAGTAATGGAGATGAGCACCGTCTCCTATGGTTGGACACGACTAGACAACCTTGTCAACCTTTACCTTACCTTTAGTAAAAACTGAGAGGGATACAATGCGTCATGACTGCAATCTCAGATATGAGTTCAGAAATGGTTCCTTCTGAGCTCAATAGGGTTAGCTTTGAGGAAATAATTAGATGACTGCAGCCTTACGCTAGAAAACACTGAGTTTTAAGTTTACTATGAGTGTACCTAGACTGCAGAATTATAGCAGAATCCTGGGATTCGTAGTTTCATAAGGTGCTTAAAATTCTCTGCCAGAGAGCTCTCCGCTGTATTTCATTGGATTGGAGAGAATTCTATGAACCTTACCAAACTACAAATCCCAAGATTCCACAGGGGGGAGCCATGGAAGTTAAAACTGTTATAATTGTGCAGAGTCGATAAGTTTACGATTCAGTTTGGCCCTTTTACCCTTTATGAATCTACCTAACTCATGAGATCTACAGGGGAAGGCCTTGTCCTGACCTTACCATCCCCACTGACAAGTTTGATACAAGAGGGGAATTACAGTACTTGCTGACTGCTCTCAGCTGTGGAATTCACTTTCATAAGAGGCTAAACTGATCCTCTGTCTGGTTCCTCCTCCTACCAGCAGGCAAGAACCTTTTTATCCAGACAGTTGTTTTGCAATGAAGAGGCTTCTGCAGAAAGGTGATTTAATATGTGATCTATATTCCTCTACATTCTTATTATTTTAAATGTTTTAAAATTTATGAAGTTAAATGTTTAGTTTTAATATGACAGATTTATTGTTCATTCAACTGATGAGTTTTAGCTGTATTGTTTTAATTAATCTTGTATGACATCCTGGCACTAGGGAAAAGGAATATTATTAAACAAAATATATACTCATCCCTCCCCATGGACTTGCAGATGGCAAGCAGGGAGGACGTGCGCATGCACCAGCACACACAGAGGAATGCCACCATTGAAATCAATGGTGCTTGGGTATTTGCGATTTTCCCAAAAGATGTATTGTTTGACAGAATTATGAGTTTGCTTTCCAATTTGTCCAGCATTTCCTTCTAAAACACTATCTGATTCAGTTCTCCTTCCAAAGCTTTTTTTCATCTTCTTGCCCCTGCATGTTTTATTGGCATAAAACAGTATAGGAAATATTAATATCCTCATTCGAAGCAGAAGATCAAGCTGCTTGTTTACAAGTGTTTAATATTTTAAAACAATTTGCCGACAGACGGAAGGCCAAGTTAAGTGTATTTGGTTATAGCCACATGTAGTATTCTAGTCAATTTGACTCTAAAAGGTGAAAACCCAATGTAGTTCTCTTGGTGGTAACTAGGCCAGAAGCTATTTGAAACAGCAATGGGAGTATTACCCATGGCTGAGTCTATTCATAAGTATACCCTCACCATTTCATGAAACAGTGAATTTGATCATATATTGCCAAAAACATGGTTAGGGAAGCACATTTACTGTATTAACTTATCAAATGAAGAAAAAAAAGCAGAACCTGAATACGGATCACAATTCAGTACAAGATGCAAAATGTGCCAGGTGGTTATGAGACACTGTACCAGCACATACCAGCTGATCCAGATGCACTATAACACCCCCAAATCTCAGCTTCCCTTGAATAAGAGGATCATCTTCACTGACAAATAATAAGAAAAAGCAAAGGAAAAGAAAAAGCAAAGAAAAAGAAAAAGAGGAGCTAACCATATCTAATGGGTGGAGACATCATGGCATAACTCACATTAAGTGAGAGGCTGACTGCTGACACAATGTGACAGCAATGCTCACTGGCAGAGGTTACCTCACCCACCACAAGAGTGAGCAAAGTGCCCCCCATGCCTTCAATCCCCAAACTGCAAAAAAATTCTTTCATGCAGGAATGCCTGTTTGCTTCTAAATATGTTGTTCTTTTCCTCCATGTTATTTAACATTAAATGCATCTTTTTCAAAACTGGAAACAAACTTGTGAGCAGTATCTCTGTTTTGCAGTATTCTGGCAGTCCCTTCAGACTACATGGTGGTCCCAGCAGAAAATGAGCCCTCTGCCCCCATTGCAGATACCCATCCCTCTCCTAGGGCGCCACCCAATATGTTCAATGGGTTCTGAAAGCCAGCTCAACAGCCCTGTGAGACAATGCACAGCTGTTTCCAGCCATAAACAAAGCATGTGAAGTTGATGTAAACACACCGGTATCTTTATATTCATGAAGCTAATAGTCGGGGTGGGGTGGGGTGGGTTAGACATAGAAATGGAGCAATCAACTAATCTATGCAGTTCAATTCCTCCCACAGCCACAAACAGCCTGGGTGACCTTGGTCAAGTCACACTCTCTCAGTCTTAGGGGGAGACAATGGCAAAAAACCCTCTGAACAAACCTTGCCAAGAAAATCCCATGATAGGTTCTCCTTAGGATTGCCATAAGCCAGAAATGACTTGAAGGCACACATTAACATCAACATTTAGATAAATCCCATTGATTAAATTGTTTGACTCTACTTGAGAGTAACAATTAGATTTAAACCAACTCTAATTTAAATTTAAACTGAGCGCCACCATGGTGTAGTAGTGGTTTGAGCGCTGATAACAACTCTGGAGACCAAGGTTCAGTACCCACTGGGAGACCATGGGAAAGTCACACTCTCTCAGCCTCAGGGGGAGGCAATGGCAAGCCTCCTCTTAACAAACCCTGCCATGAAAACAACGTGATACGGTTGTAAGTCAGAAACAACTCAAAAGCACAAGACAACAACATCCTTTCCTTTTGCTGCACAACCTGCAAGGGCAGCGCAGTCCCTCACCCGCCATTCCGCAGCAGAGAAGTCCATCCCTCTAATTAATAAATCAGAAGCTGGGAGAAGAAGGGGAAGGAAACACAGACAAACCAAAGATGAGGAAAGAGGACCACTTACCCAGCAGCACCACATTTTTCCCCGAAGGCAGCTTCGACCGGGAACGGGTGGACACCTCGCTGAGGATGCAAGACCTGAAGGCCAGAAAAAAGGGAAGGAACAAGGAAGATGATGAGAAAGGAAAGGCAAATCTCTGCGGGGGGGGATGAGAGATGGGAAGGAAGAGGAGACAAGGGAGATGGGCAAAAGGTGTTGGGGGGATAAATAGGGACAGAGATGCCCCTCCAGGCAAAGAGGAGATATGGAGGGAGGGAAAATGAAAGGGAAAGAGGAGCAGAGATGCCCTTCTAGGCAAGGAGGTGGCTCTTGAGGGGAGCAGAGTGACCAGACTCGTCCTCCTTTCCCAGGATGCGTCCTCCATTTCAGCCTCCTCGTCCAGGAGAAATTCCAAAACGTCCTCCATTTCGACCACGACTAAGAAGCCTGCATTTACATTTATATGTTTTTACCTCAGGGCGACCAGATGTCTTCATTTTCCAGGACGCGTCCAACATTTCCTCCTCCTGCCCAGGAGGAATTCCAAAACGTCCTCCATTTTGAGCCTAAGAAGCATGACATTTCTATTTACGTGAGTGGTGTTTTTTTAAAGGGGGGGGGTCTTTTGTTTGGGAATGGTCCTCCATTTTTTCTTTTTGGGGTGCCTTTTGGGGCGAGGACCCTGTGAGGGGAAGCACACCGGGGGTCTCCCCCCAAAGGAGTGATACCCAGGGAGGGAGGGAGGGAGAAAAGCACCTGGCCCTAGAGCCTTGGGAGGAGGAGAGAAAGGGAGAGAAAGGCGGAGGCGGCCGAATTATATTCCCAGAGATGATGATGATGATGATGACAATAATTACCAGAGATTCTGCCCGTCATCCTCGTCGCCTCCCGCCCGAGAGTCCGCACCGTTGTGGTTGCTGCCGTTGTTTGTGGCGTTGAAGGAGGAGGAGGAGGCCCCGTAACCTGAGCCCAGCCCCGGCGAAGAAGAAGAAGAGGAACCGAAGGAGCCGGCTCGCCCTCCTACCACGGCCGCCATCTTCGCCCCACACACTCCCACAGACACTCTCTCTCTCTCTCTCTTTTGCCTCACAAGAGCGGGCGCGCGCGCACTCCTCTCCTCCTCCTCCTCCTCCCAGAGCCAAGCGAAACAATGCCTCCTCCCTTCCTTCACTGAAAGAGCCCTAAGAGGACGGGCGGCGGTGTTGGTGAGGACCCGGATGTTGGGGGCCGCGCGCGCGCCCAAGAGGCGGGGCCTGGTGTGGGGGAGAAGGCGGCGCGAGGACACGGGTGGTCGGTGGCTCGCGCTCTTCCTGGCTGTCAGTCAGAGTTCCTCCGCCTCGCGCGCGCCACCGGCCGTTATTGTTGACGCCTCAGCACTGTCCCCCCCCCCCCCTCTTTCTCTGCCTAAGACCCTTCGCTCACTACTGACTGACTGGCTATTATTATTATTATTATTATTATTATTATCCTTCAGTCTGACACACAGGGTGTGTGTGGCTGACGGAAACAATGGGGGGGGGGGGAGTGCGCCTGACGCGTTGGTCGTTATTAAGCCTAATAAGCTGACAAAGGTTGAGTTCACACTGCAGAAATACTCCGGTTTGATACAGCTTTAACTGCCTTGGCTCCACGCTGCAGTGAAATTTTGGGGATGGCTCTGGAGCCACAACCAATTACCATTCCCGGAATTGCACCGCTTGGATCCAGAACAGTTAAAGCGGTATCAAACCTGATTGTTTTTGCAGTGTGGATGGATTCAAAAAGACGCTCCTTTGGCATCTCAGCTGCGCCTTCCGGGTCCATTCAGGCGTTTGTGTGTGAGGCTATATAGGTCCAAAACATACTGCAGAAATAATCCAGTTTTGGGACCGCTTTAGCTGCCTTGGCTGAATGCTATTGAATCTTGGGAGTTGTAGTTTATTGTGGCACCAGAACTCACACTCTCTGACAGAGAAGGCTAAATGGCTCACAAAACGACAATTCCCAGGATTCCCTAGCATTGAGCCAGGGCCGTTAAAGCGGCCTCAAATTCTGGATTATTTCTGCATTGTGTTTTGGACCAAGTTGACAGCAGAGGAACAGGCCGCGTCGGTGGAAAAAAAAATACCTCAGGCTGCATCCACATTGTAGAAATAATCAGGTTTGGCGCTGCTTTAAATGCCATGGCGCCGTGCCGTTGGCATTCTGGGAATGGTAGTTTGTTGGGACACCAGAGCTCTCTGACAGAAGGCTAAATGCCTCACAAAACTTTGCTTTGGGGGGGGGGGGTCTCTTCTCAGAGCTTTGCTCTGGTGCCCCAACAAACTAGCACTCCCAGAATTGCATAGCATGGAGCCATGGGTTAATTAAAGTGGTGTCAAGCCAGATTATTTCTGCAATGTGGATGCAACCTTTGTTACTGGTGGCATGAAGCCATTAATCTTTGGGGGGTTGCAGACTGCCAGAAATAGTGCAAATTGAGTCCACTTTTAGGGTTAGGGTTAGTGCTAGGGAATCATGGGAATTGGGTTTTTTTTCTGAGACATTGAGCCTTCTCTGTCAGAGAGCTCTGGTGCCACAATCAAATACAGTTCCCATGATTCAATAACCCTAACCCTAAAAGTGGACTCAATTTGCACTATTTCTGGCAGTCTGCAACCCCCCATAGTCTTACATCAGGGAGACGTTGGTGGTTCTACATGTACTACTCACATCCTAAGACCTAAAAGAGTTGGTCCTGAAACACAGAAACTTACAGTTGTTTCTGGAACTAGTGCTGGATTTAGCTGATGCATTAAATACCTTGTGCTTTGGCAAATAGGGTTAGAGTACATGCTGCCATGGATATCTTTATCTTTGGTTGCTACATGGCTTTTCATGCTATCTAATATGGAGGCTTCCTCCCCTAAACTGGCACCATATAGACGCCCATCAGCTACAACTGTTTCTTTTCTGGAAACCTGCCATTATAGACCAGCATCCAATGGCTCATTAGTCCACCACTCTGAGTAGCACTGTTATAAAACACTAAGGGCCTGTACAGACTGCCAGAAATAATCCAGTATAACTCCCTTGGCTCAAACTGCCTGGAGTTGGGAAGCAACTGCCCTCTCGATCACCTTGCTTAGAAAAGGTAGCAAGGAGACTGGTCTGTAGTTGCTTCTATCCAGGGGGTCCAGGGAAGGTTTTTTCAGGAGTAACCTGACAGCCGCCTCCTTCAAACACAATGGTAAAATACCTTCCCTGAAGGACACATTAATTGTATCCTGAAGGAATACTCTTAGCGCGTCCCCCCCCTCGAGCCAAGATGGACATGGATTGAGAGGACAAGTCTTCTTTCTCATTTTTCCAAGGAGCTTGTCCACATCATTGATACTCACAGACTGAAACTGATCCAGTAAATCGCCATCAACGGAGTTGCTGGACACCTCGTCTACAGATTCTGTCAGAACAATGGCGTCCAAGTCGGCTCTTATCCGAGAGATTTTATCTGCAAAGTGGATGTTAAAAGCGTCACAGCAGGCTGTCGTTGGGTTAAGTAGGGGGCTTGGCGCCGGGGGAACCTTTGTCAATTCCCCCACCACCCTAAACAGCTCTTTTGGATGGGATTCTGCAGATGCAATACGTCCAGAACAGAAGGATCTCTGTGCTGCATGCAATGCCTCCTGATAGGAGTCAAGATGCTTCCTATGGCGAGTTCTGTCGGATAGGAGTCGAGTCTTTCACCATTCGCGCTCTAGCCGTTGTCCAGCTCGTTTCATCCTCCTAAGCTCCTCTGTGTACCAGAGCCTACGATTAGAAGTGGGCTGGAAAAGACGCTTGGAAGCGATTGTGTCAATAGCCTTGGTAAGATCAGTGTTCCAGGTATTCACCAAGGCTTCGACAGAATCACCGGCGTCACCAATCATTAAACCCTCTAAGGCTTTCTGGAAACCAATTGGTTCCATTAGCCTTCGAGGGCGGACCATTCTAATAGGTCCGCCGCCCCCCCCCCCCCCCGGGGGGGACAAACGGTGGCTCTTAGTTCCATCTTGACCAGGAAATGATCCGTCCATGACAATACGGAGATGTTAGTAACTTCCGCCCATGGATATTCCTGTTCTGTACTGCATCGAGGGTATGACCTGCACAATGTGTGGGCCCGACTACCAATTGGGATAGGCCCATGTTTGTCATGGTCTCCATGAACTCCCGAGCCGCACCGGTTAGATTTGACAAGCTGGTCTCGAATGGAATATTGAAGTCGCCCAAAACTAAAAGTCTGGGCGACTCCAACAGCAGCTCAGAGACCAGCTGGGTCAGCTCGCTCAAGGAGTCTGTTAAAGCAGCTTCATTTATATACCGCTTCATATCACGCTATGGGATGTTAAGCAACGGGGTGGCCGGTATACCAACAGAATCCCCAAACTATCCCTGGTTTTCAGGTTAAGGTACATGCACTCGATGTAGGCTGTTTTCCAGATAGGCTTCCTGGTCAAGGATAGGTTGTTTCTATGAACCAATGCCACACCGCCCCACCCCCCGCCCACTTTCCCTTATCTGCTCACTAACTGAGTACCCAGCCAGTAGGGCCTGCGCCCATGTCACAGCGCTAGCGTCTCCCAGCCAGGTCTCAGTGAAGCATGCCAGGTCGGCTGCCTCATCCAATAAAAGGTCGTGGATAATGTGCGTCTTATTTTTAACCGACCTGGCATTGCAAAGGAGCAGAGTAAGGGCTGTGGAATGGATGGTGCGCTCTCCAAGTTATCCAGGGCAACAGAGTGAACTGAAGAAGGGACAGATTTCAAGCATCGATCTCTTCTTCTTTTGTAACATTTCTTCACTCTTTTACCGCCATACCTTCCCTGCCCCCATACAACCTCAATACTGGGTCCCAGACTATTCCTGGCTCCATTATGTGGTGATAGTGATGGATAATCCAGCCAACTCCCATCCCCTAGTAGATGGGCAGTGTCTTACAAACAATAAAAAATAGAAAAAGGGGCTTAGGGGATCTTTCATATTTTAGCTACATTCCAGTTATAACAATTTTCCCACTATTACTTTATGCAAGGCTAAGAAAAAAAGTGCATATGTTGCCATCAAATAATAGTGGATCTGGTGATATTAGTTCCAGACCTGCCCAGTCCTCAATGGCCCTTGACGCTGCCGACGCTGCCGCATGTCGCCAGGGAAGAGATGGTTTCAGGCGGGGCTTTTATCCCCCGCCAGTGCTCCTCCCGGCTCCACCGCCTCAGTGACAGTCAAAGCCAGCCCAGCTCATGTTGATTAGGGCTAGAAAGAGTCCTCTGTGGCCCCTGACGCTGACTACGCTGCCGCTTGTCGCCGGTACACTGCTCTTTCTTGCCCTTTTCGGTACAGTGTGTGAGGACGCTATGCCGGGAGGGTGTCCTGACGCCGCACGCCATGCATAACAGTGCGTGGCATCAGGATGGCATCGGCAAGGGGTTGGGGCGGCCAGCGTGCAGCTGCCCCACCCCAACTCTACCTCCAGGCCAGCCCTTTGGGCCAGTCTGCAGAGGCCCATAGTGAGCTGCCATTCCTTTAAGAGTAAGACATACCTTTTCATGATGTATGCAGTCAAACATTTTGGTGTAATCCATAAAGCACATGCTGATTTTCTTCTGGATAAGTTCCAATAGCCATCATAAGTTTGTAATGTGATCCCTAGTGCCTTTTCTCTTCCTCAACCCCACTCGCACCTCTGGAATTTCTCTCTCCATATATGGTAGGAGTCTTTGCTGCAGAATTTTGAGCATGAATCATCTTTTTATTTGATCTTGGTCATATATTATGTTCCTCTTCTGATCATAGAATCATAGAGTTGGAAGAGACCACAAGGGCTATCCAGTCCAACTTCCCGCTGTGCAGGAACTCAAAATCAAAGCACCCTGACAGATGGCCATCCAGCCTCTGTTTAAAGACCTCCAAAGAAGGAGAGTCCAGCACTCTCCAAGGGAATGTGTTCCACTGTCAAACAGCTCTTACTGTTAGGAAGTTCCTCCTAATGTTGGGGTGGAATCTCTTTTTCTGCAGCTTCCATCCATTGTTCCAGGTCCCATTCTCTGGAGCAGCAGAAAACAAGTTTGCTCCATCCTCAATTTGACATCCCTTCAAATATTTAAACAGGGTTATCGTATCACCTCTTAACCTTCTCTTCTCCAGGCTAAACATATCCAGCTCCCTAAGTCATTCCTCATAGGACATGGTTTCCAGACCCTTATTCATAGAGCATCACCACCCTTGGTTTAAGGGTGCTACTTGGGAATAGCAAGGGAGAAAGGGGAAAGGGGAGAGGCGGGAACACTGACACCACATGACAGGTAAACTCGTAACTGCCCTGGCAGTGATGTTACACACCTGGACACGAGCTATTGAGAGCTCATTGATGGGTTTCCCCCATCAGTGAAAAGGGATACCCTGAACATATTTAGGAAATGAAGCAGCTACAGGTCTGAGGCATCGTTGTGCAGTAAATATCGCCAAAGCTGCTTTTTTCTAGGTGAAATCTCAGTCTAAAAGCTGCATAATAGGGGCTTGTGTAATTCATATTGTGGTAATTTTACATGAAGTCTACTTTCCATTTTTAAGGGCATTAAAAAATTTGCCATGAAAATAAACTTTCTATAATGTCGAGCATAATACTATTAAAAAGAGGCAATTTGTATGTTCCACAACAACAACAAAAATTAAAGCGTTGGTTTCTTAATTTTAAATTCAGTCTTATTTTCAGACAAAACTGTCTCCAAAGTGGCTCATAGAGCTTGGACATGGATTACAGCAGAGGAAAAAGATATTGGGAGATGCATTCACATAACTCTCTCTCTATCAGTTTGTATAGGTCTGTATAGGATTGCATTATTACAATTCTAAAGAACAGACCACTTTATCCAATTCTTTAGAAAATGAATGAAGTATTCTTGTTACTGAAGTATTCCTGTTATACAAAGTCCTAGGGGAGGAAAATGTCAAAATGATGTAAATATGACAGCAGCAGCAAATGTGTATTTTCTGACACATTTTTAATGTATTGTGAATGTGAGTCCTACATTATAGTGACTCAGTACTGGTAGCGTCAATAGGGTTTTTTAGACATTCCAAAACATGCTAGCACTTTTGCAGAAACAGCAACCAACATGTCATCCGTTACAAAACTGCAGCATTGCTAACATACAAAATTGTTTTTATATCTCCTTCCTTAAATAACTTTGCATCACTCATAACATGGTTAGAGCTAGCACTGAAAAATGTGAGCAACGTTGCACATTATTATAATGTTGTATAGCTGGAATGACACCTTTAGAAAATGTAGATTCCAGTATTTTAATTTATTTAATCTGTATGCATTAACTACACCTCATTTCATGTAATCTAACATGATATCCTTCTGCATTTGAAAGAATAGTTTTTAGTTGGGCTCTCTGTTAGTGGTTTGTTTGTTTTTTGGCAGCAAAATGGACAAGTCTTGTAGTACCTCAACAAATTAATAAGTATTTGTGTCCACTTTATCAGATTTATGAGTATAGGCTGAGTCTCCTTATGCAGAATTCTGAAATCATAAATACTTCAAAAACAAAGACTTTTTTAATGAGTGGAAATGAGTATTTAGGCAAGCTATTGATCCACTTTTGCTTTCTGGTGGATCAATGTATGCAAACTTTGTTTCATGCACAAAATTATTTAAAATAGTGTATAAAATTACCTTCAGGTGATGTGTATAAGCTGTATATGAAACATAAATGAATTTTGTGCTTAGTCTTGGGTCCCATATCCAAAATATCTCATTATGTATGCATATGCAAATACAGATATTCCAAAATGTGAAATCCAAAACACTTTTGGTTCCTAGTATTTTAGATAAGCCTGTTTTATCCTTAGCTGAGAACATAGGCATAAAGAGGGAAATCTGAATAATGAACTCCAATGGTACAGAAAGATCAAAAACATAAATGTATAACAGTTATGCTAAAGCTTAATTGTATGCAAAAATAATCACAGTGACCATTTACAAAAGCAGTAACTGAGGATAATGCAATCATCCTAGCATTACAAAGTTAATAAACCCCTGTAGCGGGACAGAATAGAACTTGACTGGAACTAATAGCTTCTGTCCCAGTACAGATGTTAATTAATGTTCACACTGTTATGTTTTTGTTAATTACCCAAATCATCACTATGCTTAGTTTGCTTATATTTACCAGCATAAACAATATGCAGCTATGGGCTTCATGTGGCCTCCCTCCACCCCCACCCCCACCCCGGAATTGACAAATTATAACCCCCACTGAGGCTCCAGAGGAAATATCTGCCATGTAAATACAACCTTTCCACACACCTAAACTGTTTTAGGGATACAGGCAGCTTTTAGAAACTATCTTTAACATTATGGTCACAGGCTGCAATTTTTCACATTTAATTTCTAATCTGATTCCACCATTTTGGTCAACTAAACAACACCTTGACTGATGTCATCACACTTTTGCAATCTTGTGTGTGTGTGTGTGTGTGTTAGGGCACCCCCATTAATTTCATAGGGTTTTCTTAGGTAAACACTACTCAGACGTGCTTTGCCAATTCCTTCATCTGAAATATAGGCTACAGCACCTGGTATTTATTGGCGGCATCCTTTCCAAATACGGACCAGGACTGATCCTGCTTTGTTTCCAAGATCAGACAGAATTTGGTGCCTTTAGAGTATTTACACTCTGAAATATAAAGGGTGTGAATGCTATCAAGCTGAATCCTTCTTTATGTTAAAATCCAGATAAATCCTACATCTAAAGCCATAGGTCTATCCATATCTGAGGTAGGTATGATGGATCCCCTCTCCAGGCTGGGTCCACCATTCCAAATCCTTGGGCTCCTGTTACTCACCTTGCCTCCTTTTCCCTTTAAGAACCCTCCCTGAATCAGCTACTGATCCCTATATGGAGCAGTGGCCAATTCAGGGAGGGATCTTAAAGGGAATGGGGGCAAGATGAGTGCCCCTATTTGGACCAATGGATGTGTTATTCAGTGGGTTCACCGTGGTAAGCATGGCCAGACTATCAGAACTTAACAGGAACATGTGCAAGCAAGTCGCGGCCGCAACGCACGTGGGGGCGGCACACGCAGGGGCGGCGGTGGTGGCAAGACCGGGCTGGGGCTGGTCCAAAGGCCTTGCGGGGCTGGGGCCGGCCCCTGGGCCGTAGGTTGCTGACCCCTGGAAAAGACAATAATACTGGGAAAAGTGGAGGACACCAGAAAGAGAGGGAGACAGCATTCCAGATGGATGGATCAATCAAGGAGCCCATGGCCCTGAGCCTATAGCAGCAGACACCACTAGGGTTGATGCCACCCACTGCGATAACTCATGGTGTCATCCCTCCCATCGACTTCCTCCCATACCACATCATGCAGAATCCTTAGTAATGGTTTTTGTACTAATTTACTTATAATTGTAATTCCCATGTGTTGCTGAATGTAATGGTAATAGCTGTGACATAAACAACTAGCAAAATTAAATTTATACCTTTAATTTATACCTTTAAATTACAATATCATACACACAGAATAAATGTGTTTACATATACATACGAGGGGGTATCATAAAGTTTTAATGATCATCTTTTAAAATTTTTGACAAAGTTTGTTTTGACTTGCAGCTGTTAACTTATTTCTATGTAAGATTTACACATTTTCCCCAGTGTTTCTTGACCCTCCAAATACTGTTATTGCAGAAGTTGGCAGATTACGCCTTAAACCACTCTTCCACTTCATGAACGATGTCATCTGTGTTGTCAAATCGGCAACCCCGCAACAGATTTTTCATTTTTGGGAAAGGAAAAAGTCACTGGGTGATTATGACACTGACAAAATTTCATCACTATACTGTAATAACTTCCGGATGATAATTATTACTTTATGATACTCCCTTGTATTTTTCCATCTTACACTTTGATCACTTCTAGCACAACCTGTAACAAAACTAAAGGACACAATGAGCTGATTTTCTCAACATCAAGCACTTAGGGACCAATGACACTGACAAAATTTCATCATAATAACATCTGGGTGATAATTATTACTTTATGATATCCCCTTGTAGTTTCATGTGGTTAAAGTGGAAATTTGGTAAAATGTAAAATTTGGGATGCAGTGGCTCAAGTGGTTAAGACACTGACTCTGTTGATTGCAAGATTGGCAGATTGGTAGTTCGAGGTCCGGGTGCTGCATGATGGGGTGAGCTCCTGTCACTAGTCCCAACATCTGCCAACCTAGCAGTTCAAAAGCATGCAGATACAAGTAGATAAATAGGTACCACTTTGGTGGGAAGGTAAACAGCATTCTGCGCAATCATGCTGGCCACATGATCACAGAGTAGTGTCTCACAACGTTGGCTTTTTGGCTTAGTAACGGAGATGAGCACCTCCCCCTATAGTCGGACACGACTTGACAACCTTGACAATGGGGAATACCTTTACCGTATGTTTTTAAATAAAAACTTTAAATTAAAATATTGAAATTTTATTTTAAAAAAAGCCTGGGGGCCTCTCTTTTTCTTCCCACTGAACCTCACTCCACTTACCCCATCTCTTCAGCCAATGGCCTGTAAGACCTGGGCAGAATGATTGTGAATGGGGAGGTTGCCATGAGTTGAAGTCGACTCAAAGGTAGTTAACAACAAAGAAAAGAACTATGGGATGGGAATACCAGGCTATTTTAAGAGCACCATGGGAAGAGAGCACCATGCTATGAATCACTGGAGAGAGTTTACAGGAAGTACTCCAGCAAGTCTGCTCAAATTTCATAATACCAGAGCTGCAGCTGACAGACAAAGAGGCAGCAAGTGGAGAAACCAGCATGTCTTGTGGGAATAATACAGTTTATTGCAAAGGTTCTGTGTGCATATGTATAAGGTTCTCTTCAACACCCATCTCTGAGTCTCTACAACCCTTTCTCCCTTCTCCTTTCACCATGCAGCAAGTGATACAGGATAAAGACAAAAATCCAGGAGAAAAGAGTCCTGTGCAAACACACATGCTCTCACCATGATGCACCATTCTTCTTGGGAAATAGTTCAGATACAGAATGGTAAAACAAAAACAAAACAAAAAAAACACAACCCTGCGAGGATCTTGTGCATGTACACACTGATCATAACAGCAAATAGAGAAGAGCCAAATCATAATAATACATCTCTTTCCTGAGGGAAAAAGCTTCACAACTCCAAATCTTTTGAAGAACCCACTTCCCCATGTTCTCCAGGGAAGGGGCAGTTCACACCACTTCTGCCTGAGACAAGGTAATGTGTGAACATGCACACACACACTTGCAGTGCACACATCCTTCACGGTTCTCACTGGAGAACCTATGGCCAACAAGACCTCAGCCAGAAAATACAGCTGGGTACAGAATGAGGGTACATAAAATGTCCCTTATGAAGCCAGAATGTCACCAATATGGAAAGGAACAATACAAGTGAGGGGTTTAAGGGGCGGCCATACATACACCCCCAAGGAAGTGACTGCAGTTGGAACAAATTTTAATTGTAATGTTTATTGCACAAATAAAAAAGTACTGGCAACAGCATAAGACCGCAAAATAATTACTGATTACTTCATAGGTGTGTGTGCATCATATGACTAGAGTGAATATAAATGCAAGAACATTAATATACTGTTGGGCACACTTAACGTAATCTTCATCCTGTTTGGATTTGCCCATACCCAGGATCTGGGACCCAAGAGCTTGGAATCACAAGCCACACCAGATACTGCTATTACTGCAGTACCCATGTGACTTTATAGAGAGAACAACACTTGAAGAGCAACTGAACAAGCCCCCACATTATCTAGTCATAATGGTAAAGATTTCTGTTGAAATTAGACAGCAATTGTTTAATTTATTTTCTCTTTCTTTCTTCCTTTGCATGTATGAATTACATATACCTGAGTAGGTGTGAATCTGAAGCAAATATGTGTCCAACTTTGTCCTTTTGCTCTTGGGTGATGCATATGTGGACAACTTACACCTCAGACTTTTGCTTTGCAGATGCCAGCTTCCAGAATCCTTGAGGCTGCAACTGCACTGCAGAAATAATGCAGTTTAACACCACTTTAAATATCATGGCTCAATGCTATAGAACAGGGGTAGGCAACCTTTCTCCTTTAAGGGCTGAAGGACTTCAGCTCCCAGAATCCCAGGAGCTATTGGCCAACATGGGACTATTGGCCAACATGGCTGAGGCTTCTGGGAGCTGAAGTCCCTCGGCCTTTAAAGGGGAAAGGTTGCCTACCCCTGCTATAGAATTCTGGAATTTGTAGTTTTGTGACATTTTTAGCCTTTTGTATCAGCAACACAACAAACCGGGGGGGGGAAATCAGGATTACATAGGATAGAGCCATGGCAGTTAAAGCGGTGTCAAACTGCATTAATTCTGCAGTGCGCATGCAGCCTGGCTATGCTGGCTAGGGCTTCTGGAAGCTGAAATCCCATCCATCCAGAGGACTAGAGAACCACTGTCCTAGACAAACTTAAGCCAGACATGGATTTTTAAAACAGGCAATCCAAATTAATGGAAGTTGTCCAAAATCTTGACAGAACACAGGAATACCTTAGTACCCAAGAAGTCTCAACGTGTAATCCCAGAGGTTCACTAAACAAGGCAGCCTCACCTACATTCCTGGATTTCCAGTTCTAGTCCCAAAAGTTCCTGACAAGCCTCTGGTCTCAGGAGCCACAAACAGCAAAAACAAAACAAAACAAAATACCACAGATGCTTTCATATGTGGCATTTAGAAAAACATTCTAGCCTTCTCCCACATTTTATGTGTAATATATTGATACTGCTCATGCAAGGGATAGTATTTTCAAAATGGCTCAAGAGCTAATCCTACTGGGATCCCCAAACAGCTGTGCACTTCTAGAGGATGAGTACTAACAAGCAGGAACTTATCTGTAGAATTAAAGGGTGGAGTAAGGAAAATTAATTTTGCAAGATGAAGTAATGAAAGAAGAAACAAGAAACACCAGCCGTGCTTTGTGCCAAATCTATAGCTGCTACTGCCTTTCTGTAGTTTGGTGCTGTTTGTTGCAAGTGTCTGTATTCGGCTCCAAGGACGTTATCACACAGGGGCCAGTTTCGTGGTTAAAGAGATAATAAAGTGGAAATAAAGCATCCCGAAAATAAAGCAAAAATAGCACTAAATTGCGCAAAAGCATTTCTCACGTAATTAGAATAAAAACAGAATTAAGTGAAAAGCGAAAAAAAGACGTTTTAAACTTTCATACTCAAGTGAAAAAACCCGTATATGTACTAGAAATGGGCATGTTTTGTTTTGCTTTCGGGTGACCAGACTCCTCCTTTTCCAGAGCGGGCCCTACATTTCATTCAACCTTCTCTCCTCTCCAGGAGGAAATGTCAAACTGTCCTCCATTTGGAGCAGGAGTAAGAAGCATGATTTTCTATTTCTGTGTGTGTGTGTTTTAAAAAGCTTTTCTTGAGTCCTGTCCTCCTGGACAGTCTTCCTTTGGGGTTAGGACCTCTGGTCCCCATGATGCGGACGGAGAAGAGGGCAGCATCCCTCCTCCTTCCCTCCTCCTGTGGGCAAACCTTTTGCCAAGGGAATAAGCCTGCCGCCTCTTCAGCTGTGAGGATGTCTGTGGGGTTGTCCTTTTTGCCTTGGAGAGCAGCCACTTGCTAGCCTAGGTCCTCTTGCTCTGGGACGGGCTGAGAAGCAAGGCACCCCAAATTGGGGTCTGACTCACTGGAGGGGTCCCCCTTTTCCCGATTTGTGGTGTGCCTTCAAGTCACTTCTGACTTAGGGCAACCCTAGAGCGGTGAACCTATCCTGGGGTTTTCTTGGCAAGTTGCTTCAGAAGGGGTTTGCCATTGCCATCCCCTGAGGCTGAGAGAGTGTGACCCACCCGAGGTCATCCAGTGGGCTTCATGGCTGAGCAGGGATTCTGTCCCACTTCCCCCCCAAAATAGGGACAAAGAGCAGCTTACAAATTAAAACAACCCCCATCCAATCCTATACATGGTGGGTTGTTGGCATGGGAAACCTTTTCCCTTCCTCAGCCTCCCCCTCGTCTTTTCGACTCTGCAGTCACTCTTTAGCTTGAGAGAAATGCGCCTGTTTGCTCAACTACCAGACAGGAAATTTTAGAAAGAGAAAAGCGGAGAGGCTCATGTCTACCTGGCATGTTGTCACCCAAGCAAACCAGGAAGTAAAAGCAGCCCCACAGGACCATGGGAAAACCAGGAAAAAGCTTTAAAGGAGATTTGTTTGTGCGAATTTGAATTTCACATTACAATAAATGCGCAATTACTTTAAAAGCACAAATGCATTTCCTCTAAACTCCCGAAAATAAAAAAGATCTTGGATAACACCACTTTGTGACCACTTTAATGTCAGTTTCTGTGCGATGTGCGCTTTTTGGGGGGATTTGTGTGGGATAACCTATAGATTTTCCCCGTGTGATAACGTCCCAAGTGTCTAAAGCAGGGGTAGGCAACCTAAGGCCCGGGGGCCGGATGCGGCCCCCCGAGGCCTTTGGACCGGCCCCAGGCTGGTCCTGCCGCCGCCGCCGCTGCCATGATGATATTGATTATTGTTGTTATTACTTGTTCTTGGGGTTTTCTTGGCAAAATCTCCACAGGGGTTTTGCCATGGCTTTTCTGGGGCTGAGAGAGTGTGCATGCATATTTTTTTTTTTAAAAATTAAATTGTTTTTAAATTTTATTTATTTATTTATTTATTTTTGGTGCTTCGGCCCCCCAATTGTCTGAGGGACAGCAACCCGGCCCCTGGCTCAAAAAGGTTGCCTTCCCCTGGTCTAAAGTCTAATTAAAGGAGAAAAGTGTGGTAAGGAAAAGCAAACAAGGAAGACCCAATATCCACAACTATTGTTTTTAAAATAAATATTTATACTTTACTTCCTCCTACAAGCACAGCTTGTAGCTCATTAGTGTCACCCCCTCCATATGCACACTTCCTTTTTCCCCGCTTTGGCTGACATTACCTTAACTCTGGGCCTTTGCAGACTGCCAGAAATAGTGCAAACTGAGTCCACTTTAAGGATTAGGGTTAGTGCTAGGGAGTCATGGGAATTGTTTTTTTTTTCTGAGACATTGAGCCTTCTCTGTCAGAGAGCTCTAGTGCCACAATAAAATACAGTTCCCATGATTCCCTAACCCTAACCCTAAAGGTGGACTCAATTTGCACTATTTCTGGCAGTCTGCAAAGGCTCTCTGTTAGACAACCTGTTGCTTCTTTTATCACAGGGATGTGCCAATACATTTTGCTGTCTTGTGTAAAGAAGAAGAACCCCACTATCTAGGGTTGCTATAATTCTCTTCCACAAAACCGGGGAAATGTAGGTCAAAATGTAGGACATTCAAGAAAAATTGAGGGCATGACCAACTAAAACCCCAAAAATATTATTTAAAAAACCCACATAAATATAAATTCATGCTTATCTCCAGCACTGCCGGATCTCTTTGTGCCTTGGCCGAGGCCCTGCTTGGCTGCGCCTCAGGCCCAGGAGGATTTGGAGGGTGTCAAGAGGGCCACGTCTGGGGCTGAGGAAGGGTCACAGCCTGCAGCTAAGGAGGACACAACCCCCTCAGCCCCCAGTGAGGCCTAGCAAGCTTGCTTGGACTCACAGGTTGCCACCAGGAGGAGGCGGTGGCCACAGCAGAGGCCTCAAACCCTCCCCCAACCCCAGCGAGGCCTAATGAGGTTGCTAGGCCTCGCATGCTGCCACCACCATACCAAAAGTGTGGCAGGCAGCGGCGGTGGCGGAGCAGCCCCCAACCCCCCCACCCCACCCTAGTGAGGCATAGCAAGGAAGCTAGGCCTTGCAGAAACACAGGCCACCGCCACCATGCCAGCCTGGCAGGAGGACAAGGAGCCCCCAAACCCCCCACCCTAGTGAGGCCTAACAAGTATGCTAGGCCTCGCAGGCAACCACCACTGCACCAAAAGCGTGGCAGGAGGAGGAGGAGGCCCCAAAAAGCAAGGCCTATCCTGGGGAGCTGGAAGCCGGGACTGGCCCCAAACCCAGGCCAGGACATTCAGAAATGGTCAAAAAACGTGAACATCCCTGCAAAAACTGGGATATGGCAACCCTACCCACTACAACAATCCTACATAAATCAACCATTCAGACTGGCAGTTGAATATTTGTTAATCATTGGCAATGAGGCAATATCCTTACTTGAGGGCAGCAGACCAGCTGAGAGATCACAGCCATGACTATAGAACAGGGGTCGGCAACCCTTCCTTACCTGGGGCCGGTCCCTTGCAGCGGACCCTTCCGGCGGGGGGGAATGGCGGCGCCACGCACACTGCTGCTGCCGTGTATGTAGCGGCCGCAAGGCGGTGGTGGCGGGTGGCGGCGCTGGCGGTGGCAGGGGTCCGCGGGGGCTGGTAAGCGGGGGTCTGCGGGCTGGATGCTGCCGTAGGTTGCCGACCCCTGCTAGAACATGCACAACACTATATTTCAGCACCCCACTGATGTTCCCCATTGGGACAGATCCATCAGCATGAGCTTCCTGATGGAGGCAGGTCATCTCATCCACCTAACGGTAGGGCTGACTGTGCTGCACAGCATGCATTCCTGTATTGTCATGCCACAAAACACAAATCCAGTCTTGAAAATATGCTTCAGGAACTGAAACTTCTCTTCGCCCAGCAGAATAACTTCTGGTATACAGTTGGCCCTCCATTTTCGTGGGGGATCCGTTCCAGACACATATACACACCCACCCCGTGAAAACGGAGATTCGGGAATATTCAAGCCCCATAGGCTTGAATGGGGCGTGCACCCATGTTGGTGTGCCTCATTGATTTTCACGGAGATCGCCCCTCCATGAATATGCAAATCCGTGGACCTTAGGTCTGTGAGAAAAGAGGGCCAACTGTAAATGTGTAAACCTTTCACAGACCATAGTCTACTTTATCAGATATATGGAGTGTTCTGGATAAATCTTTCAGTGTTCAAGGTACAACATGACTCTTGGTTGTTTTCCTATACAGCAACCATACATGCCATTTACAATTTACAATTTACAATTCTGCTGCACTTAATTTTTTTGCTCCTAGTGGAATAATTAAATATTAGTTGTGCTTTTAGTTTGCTCTCTATAGTTCCCTTTGAAGAGTGTGAGGTAGTGAGTTGAATGTTGGACTGTGACTCTGGAGACCAGGATTCAATTCCCAGCTTAGCCATGAAATCCACTGGGTGACCTTGGGCAAGTCACATGCTCTCAGCCTCAGGGGAAAGCAATGGCAAACCTCTTCGGAACAAATCTTTCCAAGAAACCCAATGATAGATTAATCTTAGGGTCACAATAAATGAGAAACAGCTTCAAAGCACATAACAACAACAACAACAACAACAACAACAACAACAACTGACAGGCAGGAAGACAAGTCAGGCCAAAGGTAAATATTTAGCATGATCTAATGCTATAGGAAAGCAGATTGTTCTGCATCTTTGTTTTTTTATTTTGTTTTTTATTAATAATAATGACATTAAAACTGACAGACAAACATATCACATTTTTACAAAAACCATATATGTCACATAAGTATACAGAACAAGTAACAATCCTGTTACTAACCTTCCTGAACTGTGCATAAGAAGATCAATATTACTTTTACAAATCAAAGATAACTCTTCAGCTTGCTCAAAGTTATACTTATCAAATCACAATCTATAGAATCTTAAGTATCATGCCTTAATCATCTACACTCAGTAGATATAAACCATGGACTTCTTATACCATTATAGTTCTAGAAATAATTTAGAAAACAAAAACAAAAACAACAACAACATGAAGTATTTGGGTCCTATAATATCGAATACTACCATCTTGCAACTTTCACCATACATAAAAAATGATTATCACAGATTAAAGTACTATCAATATCACTAATATGTTATAATATGACAATATTATGCGAGGAGTATACCTATAATTATATCCTAAATGACAAATATAGGACATATTGTTAGTCTACTAAGGCTATACATCGATTTTCATTACCTTCTGTTCACACATATGAGATCCAGGAATTCCACTCTTTATAAAAACCTGTTATAGCCTTGTTTTTTATTAGCTATGAGAGCTTGTCCATTTAATAAAAGTCATAAAGTTTTAATTTCCATTCTTCCAATGTTGGGATCTCGTTTAGTTTCCAATACTTAGCGTATAATATTCTGCCAGCAATTATTGCCAAAAACATTGTTTTCCCTTCTACCTTTTCTAATTTTTTATTGTCTACAATATTCAAAAGATACAACTTGGGCTCTGGCAACCCTTGAAACTGATTTTTTTTTTCATTTCTTGATGTATTATTTTCCAAAAACTTACTGCCTTTTCACATTTCCACCATATATGTAAGTATGTACCAACTTCCAAACTGCATTTCCAACAGATAGGCTTACATCCTTTAAACATTTTAGAGAGTCTATAAGGTGTCAAATACCACCTATACATTCTTCCTTAGTTCAACACTTATTTTGTATTTAATCCTTACCTTCCAATTTTTTCCCATTGTTCCATCTCAATATTCTGC
Source organism: Phrynosoma blainvillii (assembly GCA_026167975.1). Lineage (NCBI taxonomy): Eukaryota > Metazoa > Chordata > Lepidosauria > Squamata > Phrynosomatidae > Phrynosoma > Phrynosoma blainvillii. The sequence continues at coordinate 61,444,218 of JANUYF010000005.1, forward strand.
TTCAAATCAATTGCCCATTTTACCATAAATTCTTTAACCATTTCTTCCTCACACTCCCATTTCAGTATCATTTTATAAAATTTTGATATTTTTTTTTTGTGCCTCACCCCTCATGATTTTCTCCATTTCCAGGTCTCTTCTGCATGACTTGAGCAGGGCTGCAGAAGACAGATCGACTTGGAGGTCTCTCATTCATAGGGTCGCCGTAAATCAGAATGAACTTGATGGCAGTTAACAACAACAAAAAGCAAAAATTGCAATTACTTAGGGACAAGTATCAGAAAACTTTTCCCCTGGTACATGCAACTGTTATAACTGGCAGGGGATATAACGAGAATGATTTTTAAGACACCTGGCTCTACTCTACCCCTCCTCCAAATTAAAACTACCAAGATTCCCTGCAGAGTGGAACTATTAGTCACAGAATCCTGTGGATGTTTACCGAGAAATAAGTCCAATTGGTCTCCTCATAGGAAAATGTTAATATGACTGCAGGCTTACCCAGTTTTAAGTCTCTGGTATATGTATTCTGAGAGTGGAAAATGCCAGCTGGGTGTAGCTAGCTATTTTCTCTCTAAAGGTATTAGCCTTCCTCAACCATGAATTCTATTCTATATGTATGTCTAACACAATGTGTAAAGGATGTTGCTTTCTTACACTGCTTCCTGCTAATTCTAAGCCCGTGTATTAGTTCCTAAATCGTGAGTGACCAAGCATTTCCTTTTTTACATTCTGTTGGGAAAGGATTGCATTTGGAAAGCTAAAGTTGTCATGATAAACAGTGATAGTTCAAGGTTATGACCATCTGAATGACATGATGTATAAACAGATGAGAGGGATCCGTGATATCCATAGGCTGGCAAAATTCTCCATTGAACGAGAGTGAAGCAATTTAAAATATCTCTACTAATCTAGCACAAATCTAGCATTAATAAATGAAGGAGGGAGGGAGAGAGAAAAGGAATTGTGCCTCTAGCAAAATGAATGAAATTTGGCAGGCCTGTCACTAACTATATATTTTCTGAAGGAATAATGATCTGTAAGGATACTACTTGAGTGTTGAGAAACAGCATCTCCCTACACAGCAGTTTCGCATGGTGATTCTTTTCTAGTGATTATCATGTACTCTTCCTGACCATATTTATGTGTATTTACTCCTGGCAGCTATAAATTGCTAAATCCTCTCTCTACAACACTAACCTTCTCCTCCCAGCATGAGTTACTCACTTATTTTTTAAGTTCCTTCTTACAGCGCCAAGAAATATTTTGTATTTTTTGAGGTTCTCAGAAAGACAACATGCTCATAGATTTGTCCCATACACTGTTAATTCCTAGAGATTAACAGCAATATAGAGCTGAAAATATTTCAAGAGCCCATTTTTCCTGATGTGAATCAGGTTCTGAAATCACAGAATGGGTGGCTAACACTGGTGGATCTGGGGGCCAGTTCCCCCCCCCAGCTTGGATCCACAAACAATATCCCTAGGAAGTGCATGACTACAATGCTTTATTTCCCATATCATGGGTGGGCTTGCATGATGGTATTTTGTTTCTTACAACTGAGCCTCTTTCAGTTTTACTATGCATGGATATCCTGATCCCACAACCAGCTACTTTTTTTCTTTATTAGCTGCTGGGTGTTTACCAGTTATACAGGTGTGAATACTTTTACGAAGCAAAAGAGAGATTACTTCAGGCAACCCTTCCTGATGGGGGAAAATGCACATTAATTTAATGAATTGTCTGCACCATTCCTCAATTGCATGATTGTTTGGCTTGGTGGGATCACTGTCCCCTAGCTCTCCATGGAGGACAGGAAAGTCTGTGTGAACTGTAAGCAAGTGTGTGTAGGCATCCATGCACATATTTCGTCTTTTTCCCCTGTGGGAAGTGGAGTGATGAGTAAGCTAAAGCAAACTAACTTTTTCCCATTCCTCTCATTGGAGGAAAGTACTGTATATCTTTCGTCCCTGAGAAGTCAAAGTATCAATGAGGCTTAAGAGAACAGTATACAAAATAACTTGTAATTGTAAATAAGAAGCAATAGTAAAGCATTGTACAGCCTAGATGATGATTGGGGGAACAGAGTGGGCAATGCTGATAGCGGCACACTTATTGGGTCACTACACAGGATTATTCACAACCCTATCTACTCCCAATTTGAGAGAATGGGAGTAACTGAAAGTCTGTGTGAAAGTTTGTAAAGTAACATTAATAGCTACATCAATTTAACATGAATCAGTGTGAATTTTAAAAAGGCTGGAACATTTGCAACAATGGGAAGTATATATTGTGAGCACAGATTCACCCTGTGTCAGTGGCTAACCAAATCTGGCATGTTCTTTGTGTGAGGAAAAAAGAAGAATCTTCACAAATAACATTTGAGTAACTTTTGCAGACTGCCAGAAATAGTGCACATTAAATTGAGGCACTGCCCTGGCTCAGTGCTAGGAAATCATGGGAACTGTAGTTTATTATGGCACCAGAGCTCTCTGATAGAGAAGGCTCAATGTCCCAGAAAAAAATACAATTCCCATGACTCCCTAGCACTGAGCCAGGGCAGTGCCTCAATTTAATGTGCACTATTTCTGGCAGTCTGCAAAGGCCCTGAGTAACATTTGCAACTCTGAGCTGTTGTACTGCTTAACCAATTTCTATGTACAATGGGAAACAATTTTCACAATGAAAACCGAAAAATACATTAATTAATGATGAGACCCATTTACTCTATAGCTATATTTTCTTCTTCTTCTTCTTCTTCTTCTTCTTCTTCTTCTTCTTCTTCTTCTTCTTCTTCTTCTTCTATTACCTCGGGGCACACAGCATGTATATCTGCATGTGCATTGTGCATGCACATACACAAAGAGAGACACACACAAAGAAGATGGAGAAAAAGTTTGTTTTATTCATTGTTGTTCATACTGGTGTAATTAAATTCCCTCTCTCATCACATGCACAACTTTTTCACTCTACCTGCTTATAAAACCTGGCATGTACAGTAAAAGCTGTAGGGGTGGGCAAATAATCACAACTGATGGGCCTGTTTGAAGATATACACCTAAATTTGCATCAGGAGATCTATTCAGACAGTTCAGTTGAGCTTGGATACACATCGTAATGCAGATGGGATGTGCACCTAGCAGGAGATTTGGATGGATAAAACAGGATTTGGATTATTATTTTTTACTACAGCTCCCAGAGTCCTCAACTAGCATAGCCAGTGGTCATGCTGGATATAGGATTCTGTTAGTTGTAGTTAAAAAGTAACATTCCCAACATCTGGCACAACACATATAAAGAACATAATGAGGCACAAAGGCTTCTCACATTGCATCTGAGTGCCTGGTGCTCAATAAAATGGGAAAGTCAACAAGATTAATGGCTTTAATGCTGTTTGCAACTGCTGCATCTTTGGGGATATATTTTAAAATGTAGGCAACATTTCTTAGTGTAAAAGATTTTTAAAATATAAGTTTTAAAGATGTAGAACAGGCTTGCTTCTAAACTATGTCAGTAGAATCAGCTTCTAGTTATTTTTAACAACCTCTCAAGGCTTATCAGATAGATACAGTTGTAATCCGTTAAAGGATTTTCAAGTATTCATAGCTTATTAAGTGAACGTGGTGGAACAGAAGCTTGCAGTTACTAAAAGAAAGCTTTGATTTGTGTGCTTTGAGTTAAAAATTAATATTTAATTATAAATCTTCTCTTAGGTTCCAGTAGTTTCAAGTCAGTAAGATAGGCAGTAGAATTCATGGGTGAAAATGTAATATGAATAGTTAAGTATGTTTACTACACTGGAACCCTGTTTTTAACTGAAAATATTGCTCACTGTTTTAAGATATCTTTCATTTCAACTTGTCTTATTGTTCTCACTGACTCAGTAAATTAAAGTGCTGAATAACTCTGCTTAATGGGAAAGGCAGCAAGCATTGCCCGAAAGAATTTTTATCCAAAAGATGTCCCAGATCTTCATATCTTAACCTGTTGAGCCACTTTCCATCCCCCAGTAGACAGAGGAGACATTAAATGCAATGTCCAAAGTGGAGACCAAAGTTGTACCAGGCCCACCTCACTCAGTTTTGTGTTCTTAATGCAGAAGACTATAATCAAGGGTAGGAAATATATCCGCAGCCCCTTGACGTTGTTGGACTGCAACTTCCATTAATCCTAGCCTGCATAGCCAATGAGGAGAAATTCTGGTATTTGCAATCCAACAACATCTCAAAGGCCACATGATTCCCACTATTTGCCTAAATCTAATTGTTAGTCCCAGATGCTTTTGCTGTTGTGTGCCTTCAAGTCATTTCCAACTTATGGCAACGCTAAGGTGAAACTATCATGGGGTTTTCTTGGCAAGATTTCTTCAGATGAAGTTTGCCATTGCCTGTCCCAGTTAAACTAATTTACCAATGAGATTTACCTAAGTGTTGACTTAATATTCAGAAGTTAATTCAATAGTATTGTTTTAGACTGGGACTAGCAACTGGATTTAAGACTGTGTTTTGTATGACATATATGCTGGGTCTAAGACGTATGTGTGTGCATCAGTCATACTTACATTATACTGGAAATCAACTTGGGAGACTTTAAAGGGAACATAGAACCAAAGCAAATGCGCCAAAAATACCACATCAGGACTGCGCTGGCCCTGATCCTGCTGGGACTGCAGCAACTGCACATGCCAAGTCCTGATCCAGGCTGCTGCCATAGGACGTTTTCACACGGGGCTTTAGGAGGACTCAATCCTATCTCCGTCCGGCCCCACTCCGGCTCCATTTCCAGCTTGTTCACACACGCGCGGTGGCAAACCCTGCCCCTTCTGGTGCCATCCCTACGTCCGTCCGGCTCGTCGCTCCGTGTGTTCAAACGCATGGAGCCCTAAGTCCGGCCTCACTCCAGCAGAAAGGCCTCTAATTCCGGCTTCAGCGGCGGAAAGGTAATTCCGGGTGGCAAAAGGAATTAGCCTGCTGCCGCCGGAGCCATTCCGGAATCAGCGGCACGAGCCGTTCCGGAATGGCTCCAGCCGGCTTTAGGGACCCCCGTGTGAAAACGTCCATAGTCCTGAACTGAGCTGTTGGAAGGAGCGGATTATATTGGCCTGGTTCTTCTTGCTTGGCATGGCTTCCAGCCGCATTCGAAGCGTGCGTCATCTAAATGCCATACCCCCAATGTGGCCGAAAACTGGCCCCTTTTTGCTCGGGTGTTTCGGGTCATAGACAGTTTGTTGTTACTGTGTGCCTTCAAGTAGTTTCTGACTTATGGCAATCCTAAGGCAAACCTAGCATAGGGTTTTGTTGGCAAGTTTCTTCAGAGGAGGTTTGCCACTGCCATCCTCTGAGACTGAGAGAGTGTCAGTGGCATCACTAGCAGGGTGCAGGGGTGCAGAATGCAGTGAGTGACACTCGAGGGGGATGTCACCCAGTGGGAGGGCTGACTTCAGGGTTTGGAGAGGCAGTTGCTGCACCAGACTTGAAAGGCCTCTGGGAGGTTGGGGCCAGTGAGGCAGAGATCCAGAGAGAGACTCAGGAGGTAGGTGAGTGGTGTCTTCCTCTACAATGATGCCTACCAGGAAAGTGGCAGAGGGAGGCAGGAAGGGAGGGATCCCTCTTTACTCTGGGAGTAGGTGGTGAAGGGAACAGGCTGCAGAGCACCCTGCTGACCCCTGGCATGGGAAGGTCCTGCTGCCATGGCTTAGGATGCCTTCCTTGGTTCCCCTAGTAGCAGGGTCTCCCTGGTCCATGCCTGGCTCATATTGTGCCCACTCGGCACCTATATGAGGAAGGGCAAGAAGCCTCTCCAACAGAGTGGCCAGCCAGCTGGCTGGCTGTCACCTTTGCTGGGGCTCCTCTGCCCTTTGTGCCTCAGCTGCTCCAGTGGCTACTATAGATGGAATTCTTGAATGTACCAAAAACTTCTCCAAACAGCCCCACCCAGCCTGAGTGACATTTCCATGAGCAAATGAGACACTGGGGAGGGAAAAGGGATTGCAGCAGAACAGTATTTTGGGTTGGGGTTGGAGGTGAGAGACCAATTGGGCCACGTCCCCCATGCTTCTTATGCAGGTTTGCTTTTGTTAAGCGACCTTTTTGAATGTGCATGGGGGGGGAGGTGGCTGCCTTCCAAGTCTGGCATTTTGGCAAACCCCATGCCAGAGTCAGAAGGCTTCTGGGATGGGTGGCTACAGCAGTCTGGCTGGGCAGCAAGGAGGGAAAGACAGCAGCCTTACTGACGCCACTGGAGAGTATGACTTGCCCAGCGTCATCCAGTCTTAGACAGTATGTACATGTCAAAATAAATTTAAATAATAAACACAGAAAAATATGTGCAAAGGGATCTTGTAGCACCTTTGAGATTCAGATGCAGGAGGGAGTAGACTCTAGTCTACGAAAGCTCATGCTACCAGATTCTTTCTTTCAGTTAGTCTCAAAGGTGCTACAAGATCCCTTTGCATACTGATTTTCTAGACTAACATGGCTATGGCTTTGAATTCTATCACCACAGAAAAATATAGTTAAGGAAGCAGAAGACTGGGAGGTAAAAATAAAAGTTTCTTCTCTTTAGGTAAAGGTATTCCCATTGACATGGTTGTCAAGTCATGTCTGACCATGAGGGCGGCACTCATCTCTGTTACTTAGGGGGGATGCAGATGGGCAGCCCTGGGCCGTCCTGGAAAACAGAGGATCGAGGCAGAGGCTGCCAGACACGTTGGCCCCGATCCTCCCTTTCGCTGCCTGGGAAAGGAGCACCAAAACACAACTCTTTTCACAGGCGGCGAAAAGGGCACCCAAAGAGCCACCACATGGCTCTTTTGCGCCTCTTCTGGTGTAGCATGTAAAAACACTGTGCTGGGAGGACGTCCTGACAGCGCACGCTGTGCGTAGCGGTGCGCGTTGTGATGATGTCCTCGGGAAGGGGTTGGGGCACCCGGTGTGTGGCTGCTCCTCCCCTTCCCTGCCCCCAAGATGGCTCAAAGCGCCGTCTGTAGAGACCCTAAGCCAAAGAGTCAGCTTTGTCAGAGACTACTCTGTGATCATGCGGCCAGCATAATTGCACAGAACGCTGTTTACCTTCCCACCAAAGTGGAACCTATTTATCTACTTGCATTTGCATGCTTTCGAACTGCGAGGTTGGCAGAAGCTGGGACTAGTGATCGGAGTTTAACTCATCATGCAGCACCCGGGCCTTGAACTGCCAACCTGTTGATCTTGCAATCAATAGAGTCAGCAGCATCTTAACCACTTGAGCCACTGTATCCCTTCCATTTACTTCTTGAGAAATAATTAATTTTTACTTAGAAGAAGCACGTTTCCAACTTCTTCTTTTAAATAGACCACACAAAGGCCTAAATACTTGTGTTAATCACAACTAGAGGACAGCCATTTCACAAGTTGGATCAACCTATGTGTTGATTCATCATTCAACAGTTAATTCAACAAGTCTACTCTAGTAGAGGCTAACCAATAGGATTCTATGTAGGCATATATGCCTTCAAGTCGCCTATTGAGTTATAGTGATCCCATTAATTTTTCATAGGGTTTTCCTGGGCATGGTGGCTGTTAAGATGCCAATTCTGATGACCTCAAGGTCGACAGGTCAGGAGTTTGAGACCCAAGCGCCATGTGACAGAGTGAGCTCCCGTCACTAATCCCAGCTTCTGCCAACCTAGCAGTTCGAAAGCATATAAAAGTGCAAGTAGATAAATAGGTACCACTTTCATGGGAAGGTAACAGCATTCCATGCAGTCATGTTGGCCACATGACTACAGAGTTTGACAATGCTGGCTCTCTTGGCTTAGTAACAGAGATAAGCACTGCCTCCTACAGTCAGACACAACTAGAAAATCTCATCAAAGGGGAAACCTTTACCTTTTACCTTTCTTAGGCAAGCAATACTCAGGGGTGGTTTTGCCAATTCCTTCCTCTGAAATATATCCTACAGAATCTGTTGGCAGTTTCCCAGGTAGACATTATTGTGAGGGGAAAGAGCCACCTTTGAGCTAGACTTATAACATCAGTGAAATGCTAAACAAAATTGTGTGTGAAAAAGAATATTATCATAAAGATGGGCTTTAGCCAGAACTGGAAAACTGACTTTTTTGACTACACCTTCCACCCCTCCTCACAAAAAAACAACAACAAAAAACACCTTTTCAAGCTCTGTCTATATATAACCAGCCTTATTTCCTAAACTATTTCCAGCTGGCTTTGCCTCTTCCTTTCTTCCTCCAGTTCTTGTCTTTTAGGCCTATAATTTTCTGTATCACTCCTTTCATTTCCCCCTTTCAATGGCCTAAGACAGAGATGGGAGATGTGTGGCCTTCTTGATACTGTTGGATGCCAAACACCTATCAATTCCAATCAGCACAGTTGGTGATCAGAAATGATAGGAGCTGTAGTTCAAAACATTCTGCAGGGCCACATATATTTTTCACTCCTACTAAGCACCCCTGTTTTCTTAAATATATGTCTTCTCTACTCCCAACTCCCCTTACCCTCTGATATCTACTTTTTCCCAAACACTTAGCAATTGATTTTTCACTTTCCTTGGCTCCAGATTCCACCATATTGTATCTCCTTTTCCAGGCTGCATTTGTTCTACCACCAAGCCACAGCTCTTCCCCTCATAATATGTTCTTCGACCAACTATGTTTTTTTGGATTCAAACAGAGTATATTCATAAAGGATACATAGATTCAAAAAACAAAGATGACTTTGTGTTACTGCTCCTGCATCCCCACCTCATATTTGCAATGCACACAAGAAAACGAGGCTCCTGATGTTCCAATTGAGTCCTGGGGCATTCCTTGTTCTTGTCAAATCCCTATTTAGCAAAACATTGAAAAATTGAACCCAAAACATTAAAGGAACAGTCTGCATGTGATGACATTTTGATCAGATCCATATATATCAAATCTGAAAGTTTAGTTACAATTAGACTTTAGGGTTGTACAAGACTCTGCATTGCTTTAGATCCATTGGCACTGAACCAAATTTGAGATGGGAGAGCTTGATCTGCCTCTGTGGACTGGAGCAGAGATTTTAAGTTACTTGTAAACAAACAACAAGTTACTTGCAGTTAAAACCTTTTTGCAATACCTAAGGACAAGTGTAGGTACATTATAACTGTAACATAAGGGGAGATACCATTATGTCTTTTTGCAATATAACTGTAACTACAATTTATTTTTATAGTTACACGTACAGAGCACATAAGAGATCTCTCCATTTAGGTTGTTTTGTAACACTGGTCTGCTTCATACAGTATTCTGGTAGCATAAAAGGGATTATTCTAGCTTCTTTTTATTAACAGGAATTTACTGAAATGTCATCTTTGGAGCTACAGTATAACATTGATTAAAATTTCAAACTCTAGATTGTGGTGATAATCTCATAGGCATATCCAGAAATCTAGTGCAGCAGTGATGATGGTGGGATATTATCATCATCAATATTAAATATATCAAAGGGGGAGAAAGTAGGACATGAAACAGTTTGCTTGGCATTGTAACTCAAAGAAAACATACATTCAAGATGTTATAAATATTTAAAAGGTAAAAGTTTTCCCTCGACAAGATTGTCTAGTTGTGTCCGACTGTAGGGGGCAGTGCTCATCTCCGTTACTAAGCCGAAGAGTCAGTGTTGTCAAAGACAACTCTGTGATCGTGTGGCCTGCATGACTGCACCGAATGTTGTTACCTTCCCACCAAAGTGGTACCTATTTATCTACTTGCACTTTTACATGCTTTTGAACTGCTAGGTTGGCAGAAGCTGGGATTAGTGATGGGAGCTCACTCTGTCACACAGTGCTCAGGCTTCAAACTGCCAGCCTGATGATCTTGCAGTTGTCAGAGTCAGTATCTTAACTGCTTAACCACCACATCCCTTTATAAATATTTATAATATAATTATAATATAATTATAATATGAATATTTAAGAGGACTTATTTATTATTATTATTATTATTAATGTTTATTTTTATCCCTCATCAGTCCACATCAATACAATAAAACCATCAACCCCCTTACCCACCCACCCCGTAAAAAAGTATTAAACTAAGAAGATTTAAATCACAATACAATCAATAAAATAAATAACTAAAAACAAAACATCCAATGCAATAATATACAGCAGCTAGAGTACTCAGTGGCAGCACAGAGGTAAACATAGACCGGGAAGATCATTCCCGAAAGGCCTGCCGGAAGAGATCCATCTTGACAGCTTTTTTAAAACTATCTAGAGTGGTGATAAGACGGATCTCTTATCTCTTATCCGGTAGGCCGTTCCATAATCTGGGAGTGGTAGCAGAGAAGACCCTAGTTTTTATAGGCTGTAACAGATTTCTCCCAGAGGACCTAAGTGTGCAGGGGGGGATCATATGGAAGGAGGTGGTCCCGGAGATATGTTGGGCCCAAGCCATGTAAGTCTTTAAAGGTCAAAACCAACACCTTATACTGTGCCTGGAAACTAATGGGCAGCCAGTGGAGGGTTTTTAACACAAGTGTTATGTGTTCCCTTTTGGAAATACCAGAAACCAACCTGGCTGCCATATTTTGAACTAATTGCAGTTTCCAAGTTAAGCACAAGGGTAGCCCCATGTAGAATGCATTACAGAAGTCCAAGCGAGAGATTACTAGAGCATGTACCACAGTCGCGAGATCCCTACCTTCCAGCAAAGGGCGCAGCTGTCTTATCAGCCGAAGCTGATAGCAGGCACTCCTGACCACCGCATTCACCTGATTAGTCATGTGAAGCGATGAATCTATGAGTACCCCCAAACTGCGAACACAGTCCTTGGAGGAGAGTGTGACTCCATCCAGGACTGGAAGTTGTATTCCCAGACCTGGTTTCGGTCCCGTGACTGTTAGTACCTCCATTTTGTCTGGATTCAGTCTCAATCTGTTTTTCCTCATCCAGTCCATTACCACTTTAAGACAATCATTGAGAGGAGAGACTCCATCTGAAGTCTGAGCCGACAACCGGGTCATGGAGAAGTATATCTAGGTGTCATCAGCATACTGCAACTCTTAGTGTTATATCTAGGTCAAAGAAGCAGCTGAATCCTTTTTGATGGTCATCTTGATACACTATCAGAAGCTAGAGAAGCAGCAACAGAGACTAATGCAGTAACTACCCTCACGTTACTGTTGTAAATGTAAATTTAGATATTTTGTTGTTGCTGTTGTGTGCTTTCAAGTCATTTCTAATTTATAGCAATGCTAACCATCAGGGTTTTCTTGGCAAGATTTGTCAGAGAGGGTTTACCATTGCCTTTATCTGAGGCTGAGAAAGTGTGACTTGGCCAAGGTCACCCAGTAGGTTTCCATGGCCAAGCAGGGATCTGAACCCTGGTTTTTCAGTCCAACATTCAAAACATTGGGCCTAAGCAGACTGCCAGAAATAGTGCACATTAAATTGAGGCACTGCCCTGGCTCAGTGCTAGGGAATCATGGGAACTGTAATTTATTGTGGCACCAGAGTTCTCTGACAGGGAAGGCTCAATGTCTCACAAAAAAATACAATTCCCATGACTCCCTAGCACTGAGCCAGGGCAGTGCCTCAATTTAATGTGCACTATTTCTGGCAGTCTGCTTAGGCCTATTGTGAAGTCGAAGGCTTTCACAGCTGGCATCCATAGGTTTTTATGGGTTTTTCAGGCTATGAGGCTGTGTTCTAGAAGAATGTATTTCTGATGTTTCACCTGCATCTGTGCTGGCATCTTCAGAGAATGGTGTCATGGAGATGTGTAGGGTATATATACTGTATGACCCTTGGTTGAGAGGGTTAGCATGTAAACCCAAAACATTATCAAGACAAAAATGTTCCATGTTAAGTCTATGTGCGACTTGTGGTTTTTGCAGGTAGAGGGCTCACCCTAAATCTGAGATGCACGTTCCCATGCACACAGCCCTGGGTCGCTGATGTACAGTATAAGTCAGGGGTAGGCAACCTTTCCCCTTTAAGGGCCGAGGGACTTCAGCTCCCAGAATCCCAGGAGCTATTGGCCAACATGGGACTATTGGCCAACATGGCTGAGGCTTCTGGGAGCTGAAGTCCCTCGGCCCTTAAAGGGGAAAGGTTGCCTACCCCTGGTATAAGTCATGCCTTGGAACATTGTGAATCCACTTAGAAATGACTGCCTAAGTACAGTTGCTAGTCCCAGCTAGAGCAGAGTCACTTAATAAATTGTTTTGTCAGTTAACACTTTAAAGAGGCAACATGGTATAGTGGTTTGAGCATTGGTCTACGACTATGGAGATCAAGGATTGATTTCCCATTCATCCATGGAAACCCACTGGATGACCTTGGTCAAGTCACACACTCTTAGCAACAGAAAACCTCGTGATAGGATCGCCTTAGGATCGACATGTCAGAAATGAATTGAAGGCACACAATAACAACAACACTTAGAATAAATCCCATTGATTAAATTTTTGACTCTACTTGAGAATAGCAATTAGATTTAAACCAAGGATTGAACCACAATGGTTCCAGATTCATAATATATGTGAGTAGAATATTTTCCAACAAATGTTTATATGGTCCCTATTTAATTTCAAAAGGAGGAACATTTAAATTAATTAAAGGATTTCTTTTAAAAGACGATGAAATATATCACTTTCAACAGCAAAATATCTTTAGGGGCCCTGATGTGAAAAATTAGAGAATAGTTCCAGATCTCAAGCTGAATATTATTATTGTTATTGTTGTTTAGTTTTTAAATTTGCAATGCAATCCTGGATATATTATACAACAGCCACAACATTTGGCTGGATATCAGCAGAAAATTATAAAAGCACTGTTGGTAAGATAGAAGCAGCTTTATTTCTTGATTTATTTTAACCTAAGGATCAAATGCTTCCACTGTTAAGTTTAGCTGTTGGAGATTTCATAACAAGTTTTGTGATCACATGAATATTTGTTTTTGTTGGATCACTAATGTGCATGTGGCAAAAATGGATTAACACAAGCCTTATCTATTTTTGTTTTGTTTTGTTTGGTAATACGCTAAATGCACAAGATCCTATCTGATCCTGGAAGGTAAGCAGGGTCAGCCCTGGTTAGTACTTGGGTGGGAGACCACTAACAAATACTGGCTATATTTCAGAGAAAGGAACTGAAGAAAGTGAAGTCAAAGAAGAAAGTGCAAAAGTAGGTTTACAGTTGAACATTAAGAAAACAAAAACAATCACCACAGATTAATTTCATAATTTTCAAGTAGATGATGAACATATCCAAATAGTTCAAGATTTTCCATACCTTGGCTCAATCATTAATCAGAACTGAGACGGCACTCAGGAAATCAGAAGAATATTAGGACTTGGAAGGTCAGCAATGAAGGAATTAAGTAAGATCATGATGTGTAAAGATATTTCATTTAATACTGAAGTTGGATTGTACAAACCATCATATTTCCCATTTCTATGTATGGTTGTGAAAACTGTACAGTGAAGAAAGCAGATAGGGGAAAAACCCTCAACATTAGAAATGTGATGCTGAAGAAGAGTTTTACAGAGACTATGAACTGCTAAAAAGACAAACAAATGGGTCCTGGAGCAAATAAGGCATGAACTATCCATAGATGCCAAGATGACTAAACTGAGACTGTCATATTTTGGGCATATCATGAGAAGGCAGGCCTCATTAGAAGAAACATTAATGCTTGGAAAAGTGGAGGGCAGCAGGAAAAGAGGATAGAGTCAGTCAAGAAAGCTACTGCCCTGAGTTTGCAAGACCTGACCAGGACAGTTGATAAAAGGGTGGTTTGGTGGTCTTTCATTCATAGGGTTGCCATAGGTTGAAGTCAACTCAACAGCAGTTAACAACAATTGACAAAACCATCCCTGAGTATTCCTTGCCTAAGAAAGCCCTATGAAATCAGTTTGCCGCAAGTTGTCAGGATACTTGAAGGCACAGGCACATACACAAATTTGTAGTTTTACTATGTCTTTAGCCTTCTGTAGTGCTGGTGTCTCACAAAACTACAAATCCCAGGATTTTGTAGGATGGAGCCATGGCAGTTAAAGTGGTGCCAAACTGCATTATTTCTACAGTGTAGCTGCACCGTCAGAAGAGGCTTTCCACTGACTTTCTCTTAGACTGAGGGGGGTTGCAGACTGTCAGAAATAGTGCAAATTGAGTCCATTTTTAGGGTTAGGGTTAGGGAATCATGGCAACTGTAGTTTATTGTGGCACCAGAGCTCTCTGACAGAGAAGGCTCAATGTCTCAGGAAAAAAACACAACTTCCATAATTCCCTAGCACTAACCCTAACCCTAAAAGTGGACTCAATTTGCACTATTTTTGGCAGTCTGCAACCCCCCTGAGAGAATACCTTGAATGAGGGGTTTCCATGGCTGAATGAGGATTTGAACCCTGGCCTCTTTGGGCTATAGTCCAATACTCAAACCATACCATTGATTTCTTATCAGCTTTGTCATATTCATGGTGTTACGTAATTTGATTAAATGTTCTCCAGGAATGGGTATTTTGTACTAATTTATTTAGCTCATGACATGCAAAGGGGGAGAGGTTTGGCTTCTTGGCAAAAGGGTCTTTCCCTCTTCTGATGGGTCTTGAACCCTGGTCTTGGCTGGGGATGGGATTGTTGCATGCTTTCCCTGTGGGCCTCACTCTAATTGAGATATATGACTGCTGCATAGACTCTCCTTCCTTCCATTTGCTTGTTATGCTCCAAAACAGTTCCAGTGAGTAAAAGTGTAAAATGTCCAGAAATGTTGGAGCCATGGGGGGAATTCCCTCCCATTGGAAATTTTTAGAAACATTAAAATGTGTAATATTAGCAGCCTTTTAGAGATTGAAAGTCATTTTATTTCTTTAGGCAATAAAATGTATTATACATAACTTGGTTTAGTGTAAAATTATTATGCCTGCTATATTAAAAATAGAATTTATTTAGAAAATGATGTTAAATTTAATTTGCACTTTTTTCCTTACAAATGAAGCTACAAAGTCTTGAACAGTAAGGAACACATGAAGGGTAAAGAAAAATCTTTGGTTTTGCCCGTTTATGAGAATCAGTGGGGGAAAACAGTAAGTCCAGAAGAAATACACTTGTCCCTCCACATTCGCTGGGATTAGGGGCACAGGATCTTCGTGAATGTGGAAAAACTGCAAATAAAGCAGCTTCATTTATATACCACTTCATACCGTGCTATGGAGTGGCTAAGCGGTTTACAACTGTAAGCTCATTACATAATATAATAATAATAATAATAATAATACATAATAAGAAAAACACTGTGTTTTTACCTGAGAGAACATCTTTCTAGGAATCTCTAGGTCCTCCAGTGCAACTCTATAGTCAACATCTGCCAGACATTGACCATAGACTTGCGCTGAAGGAACTACAAATGCCTAGTGGAGTCTTCTCTCTAGGAATCTCTAGGTCCTTCAGTGCAACTTTTGGTTAAAAGTTGATCATAGAGTTGCACTGGAGGACCTAGAGATTCCTAGAGAGACTATATTAATAAAATCTGTGAATAATCAAATCTGCAAAAGTCAAAGCTACAAATGTGCAGGGATGAGTGTAATCAATACTAGTAAAACAAGATAAGTTATTTTGTCTCTATTTGTCCTCCATAGTGTCAGGTAGATATAAGCATTCATTCCCATAAAAAGATGCGAGAAAAGGGGACCAGGACCAGGAATTACAATGATGTAATACTGTATATCAGTGCTTCTTGGGTTATCTGATTGGAGGTAGTGGTGGTGCTGGCATTTATTTTCCTAATGTACCAAGGACAAATAACATACTTGTGCCCAGTGTCACAATATGTATTACTGCTGTACACAGTCTTACATTACAATTGTATGTAAGACTATGTACAGCTGTGATACATATTATGCCAATTTTAATCATTATCATCCTACTATAAAATATTTCATAATCCTTTCTCCCCGTTTTTTTCAGGAATAATAAGGCTTCAAAGGAATGGGAACAATTATTTCTCTCCTGATTTTTTTTTTTTTTTTTGCCTGATTTTTATTTCAGGCCTTTGAATCTCTACTCATTAACAACATAATGAGTTTGAAACACTTCTTTAGAGATGTTTTGGGAATGGCAGTGCCTTTGTTGTGGGATGTGCCATTGGACATTGATGGCTTAGAGGACACTGTAACATTGTTTTGTTTGTTGCATGCAGAACATGGAAACATTGATTTTTGGACCCAGTGCCCAGAATCCTAGACAGTCAGTGCACGTTCCCTGGTCAGTGCAAGAGACAATACTATGCTAGGAAGCTCAATAGGCTGATTCTGTATAAGGCTGCATATATATATATATATATATACCAGGCTGCATCTGCCCTGCAGAAATAATACCATTTGATTGCCATAACAAACTACCAGGATTCCATAGTACTGAGTCATTTCAGTTAAAGCAGTGTCAAACTACACTATTTCTGCAGTGCAGATGAAGCCTTTGTAAGCTGTACACCACTACTTGTTTCTATTTCAAAGGGCTGGCCCTATCATTTGGCAGAATGAGGTAGCTGTCTCAGGCAGATTATTTTTAGGTGCTATGGAAGGGCATCAATTGTTAGTTATTTACTTTATTATTGTAGTTCTACTTCCAGAGATGGAGGGAGGTGCCAAAATAACTTGCCTGGCATTAAGTACTCAAAGTTTAATGAGTAGGAGGCACCATTTACTGTTCTGCATCAGGCAGCAAAATGTATTGGATAATACCTGCCATTTAATAACTAACACCATGCAATGAACTAATTAGTAATTCCATGCAGTGCAATTGTTACCTGAATTCAGTCAGATACTTTTTGAATGGAAAGACTTCACTGTGGCATTCTATAATAATGAGAGCACCACTGGGCATGTGCAGAGATGTCAGCTAGCCACTGGTATTCACTTTGATACGAAGCACCATCTGGGGTTAGGAAACAAGACTTTAAATTCAGAGGACTGACCAGGCATCTTCCTCAACATCTTTTATATTAAGTATAAACAGTCTAAAAATGGGATGCAATTATTTTCATAGTGCAGGGCAGCGTAGGCTTATATTACATGTAAATAATATATGGAGGCATATTGCTGATTAAATATTCCTGTGAAACAAAATGAACAATATTTAATTCTTTCTTCATGATTTCAGGGGTACTAAGTTAAACCCATAGTAATTTCTCCCACCATTGCTGAGTCACTGAAGAGTTCCGTATTAAATAGGTTATTAGGAAGAAACTTCCCTCCTTCCCCAACACACAATGCTTCTTAAAGGCACTTTAATAAAGGGATTGATGATATATAATGATATATCATATATTCTCGACTACAAGTCAACCTCATGTATAAATTAAGGGCAGGTTTTGGGGCCAAATTATGGATTTTGATATGACCTGTGGATAAGTCAAGAGTAAAACTTAGCAGCATGTAACAAAGGATGTAAAAGATGAAGCAAAGGAAAATGATGCTAAGAACTTGCATTTTTTTGACAGGCATAACTGTTTCTGCTCACCCTAAAGGCTCGCTGGATGAGATAGTAGAGGGGGTTGATGCTTTTAGGTGCTCCGAGAAGGGATTAGCTCTCACCTTTTACTGGGGGCTGGTTCCTTTTTAAAATAAAGTACAGTACTTACACTGACCCATGGATAAATTGACCCAGTTTTTTTTTTTTGGTCAATTTTTTTATCAAATGTTTAGACTTATACATGAATATATACAGTAAATTGCCTTCTTTCAGTCCATCCAAACATATTTTTCTTTAGGGAAAGAGAACTTGAACCTTCTGGGCTGACTGATTTTCTGAATCAGACATATGGTCGAGGAGAACTGCTCCTTCCAGGGCTATCAGCCAAGCTTTGCCTAAAGCTCCCTTTAAATCTGAGTTGTCTTGTGGTTACAGCTCACTACACGCAGACATTAATTCTGCTTTCAGGGTCAATACAGCTCGAATAGCTATTTTGTGTTTCTGTGGGGTAGATTCACACTCATGCTAGAGAAAGCATCTGAACCAATGAACTGGTATGGTGTATGCCAACATTCTGGTGGTATCCCATCCCCCTTGTGTACTACTGGGCTCCAGTAGTCTCTAGTGAGACACAAAGCTGCTTTTAGCCAACATTGCTCACTTGACTTACTAGCCTTGTCACTGATAATTGGATTTGTGACATGGTCAGATGTTTATTTCTTGACTCTGCTTTCCCCGCCCTTTTCTCCCACATGAAACATCCAGGAGCCACAGCAATGTGGCGTTACAATATGAGATTTCTAAGGCATTCTGTATTTAAACCTACTTAATCATGTATATTTATATAAGCCAGCAGTGCACAAGTACAATTTGCATGTGTTTGTTAAAGCAGAATACTGAAAGCTTTAACTAGTAATTTATCTAGTAATTTTGTCATTGGTACCGTAAGTTTTTGTCATTTTGTCTAGTAAGTTCAAATTGCATGGTAGAAATTATTAATTAGTTCAAAACATGCACATCCATATTAGGCAGAGAGAAAAGAAGGCCTATCTAGCAGCTGATCCCAGATTCTCAAACTCCTTAGGCAAAGTTTGTTCCCTTTCTGTTGTTCTTTCTCTAGCAGGCAAAAACATTTTAATCATTTTATGAGGATTGAAGATGGGGAGGAGAGTATCTAACCCTTTGGGTGTTGACTATGTCTTTTATTGTTGCATTTTTTATTTGTTACATCTTAATCAAGACTGTGTTTCAAATATATATTCAAATATATTATTATTATTATTATTATTATTGTTAATTACCTTGAGCACATTTTGGTAAAAATATGGGATATGATTTCATTTGTAAAGCTGAGTTTATTTGGATTAGCAAGTCCAACGTCTCCTCCTAAATTACTTTGCCAGCCTAGAGAGGTAGCATTTGAACACTGAAAGGAATCCCAAAGGTGTAGGGTGGCTAGGTGAAAAGAGGAAAGGGCTTCTGTATTTTTATTAATTATGTGGGAGAAGGAATTTCAAGTGGTGAAGTCTGCATGACAAGCTGTACCCACTGAAACTCCTTCTTCTATACTACTATTAAAGGTAAAACAGTGCTCTGCATATATGTGTGCTATGGTGTGTATAAATTAGGGCAGGGATAAAAACTAAAATCAATTAAGTTGGGAATGAAGCTGGAAATTTGCTAAGGTAAAGGAGCAAGTTAATTAATTTTTTTTAATTAAAGTGATTGACTTAAGCAGGAATTTTAGCATTAACTTAATCCTAAAGTTGAGTTATTAATTAAATGAGAGACAATACTAAGGAGCTTACACAGTTAACCTTTCCCAGATGGTTCTTTATTTAAAACCTAACTGTCTTGTATTTTACAAATCTACTGGTTACTTTTGGTTAGTCCCTCAGGGTTCAGTTACCAAAGCCAAAACACTTATTTTAATGAATTGTTAGAGTATGATAGTTAATTCCAAGGTTAAAACATTTCAATCAAGAAATTGTAAGATCAGCTTGAAAAGGGTTGGATCAAATACAGTCGGCCCTCGGTATCTGCAGAGGATCTGTTTCGGATCCCCTCACGGATGCCAAAATCCCCAGATGCTCAAGTCCCATTGACTTCACCAATCTATCGGGTCAAACAGTGCTCAATGAAGGCAAAATTAAGGAGGCGACCTCAGAGGCTGGCTTAACACCAACATTTCGCAAACCACCAAATAAAAGTTTTGAGCCAGGTCTGGAAAGAACAACAAACACCAAGTGGTGGAATGAAGTACTTTGTAAACAGTACGACAAGAAATGCTAATCTATCTGAGACTCGTTATTACACCTATGGCCACACCAAAGCTGTTTCTGTGGGCCCTTGACTCCTGCAGAGTGGAGCAACCAGCTGTAGTAATCCTGATACTGCAGGGTTGCAGGCTGCTATGATGAAGTAGTCAATAACATCACATCCTCAAGGCCAGTGCGTCACTTCTCAGCTGGATGAGCTCTTGTGTCCCCTCTCGACCACCCCAGAGGGGCAGAATGATGAGAAAGCTCTTCTCAAGCAGCTTGTTTCCTTTCTGAGTGGCAAAAATGAGAATGAGCTGGCAGAACCTGACTGCACTCTTGGCATCAACAAACTAGTCCAGTTCCTGGACCCGGTGATCCTGAGGGCTTAATTGATGGAATCATATTTGCTACCAATTACCTTGGCGCTACTCAGCTTCTTTCAGACAAAACTCCATCCAAGAATGTAAGAATGATGCAGGCTCAGGAAGCTGTACGCCGAATCAAGATACAACAAGAAGTGCTAATCTGAGTCTTGTAATTACACCTGTGGCCGCACCACAGCTGTTTCTGTGGGCTCTCGATTCCTGAAGAGCCAAGCAACCAGCTATAGTAATCTTGATATTGCAGGGTTGCAAGGTGCTATGATGAAGTCCATAACATCATGTCTTCAGGGGTAAAAGGAGATAATAAAGTCCTGAACCTCCAAAAAAAGGGAGGGCAGAGACAAACATTAAGTCACTAGTGGTTTCAGTTTCATCATGCTTAAGCTTTTAGTCCAAGTATTTAATATAAATTTAAAGGGCAATTTAACATGGCAACAACTTATTTTTATTTGTCCCTTCCAGATGCAATGGGATTTTTAAAAAGTTTGTTAACAATAATCTAAACACATTAACCATTTTCTGCTAACTTTCCTGTCTCTGGATTAGGGGGTAAGAAATGTGTCCAGATGGCAACTGCTATTACCTCTAGCCAGGATAGCTATAGGATGATGGGAGCTGCAGTATCACATCTGCAAAGCCACAGTTTCCCTACCCCTAATGTAAATGAATAGATCTATTCTGTTGCATGAAAATAACATTCTAATTCAGATTAAATGTACTGCCTAGAGATGTTGTTATTAAACCACATTATTAACCTGCAACATATTGCCACCTAGTGGCACAACACTTTTAACAAAAAGGAAACATGTAGCTGAATGGTCCAGCAACTACTGTATTTTATCAGCCTGCCCTTTCCTGGAGGTTGCTATTGTAGGAATCTTCCCTTCCTCCAGATTTTCAGTACCTTAGCAAGGCTATCTGATCCAGCTCTCAAATTATGCAGATATTAGCCGACTTGAGACTCTGTACCAGAGGAAGGCGGGATATTATTATTATTATTGCCAAATAATAGTGGTATGTAGGTGGCAATGGCATATATGGAGTGAAATCTAGTTCTGTCCTTGATAATGGAAGAAGCATGTAACTGCCATCATCATGTCTAATACATTCTGCCAGCTTTACCCTCCATGAATTTGTTTTAATAGCCTTTCAATGCCTTCAAAATATGTGCCTTTGGAAAGGCTCCAGTCCCAGATGTTCCACTGATATTCAAAGACATAGCTGTGTTGGGCTGGAAAATCAGTATACAAAGGAATCTTGTAGCACTTTGGAGACTAACTGAAAAAAAAAAAATAAACTGGTAGCATGAATTTTAATAGACTTGAGATTATTTCCTCAGATGCATGGAGTGGAGGGTCCAGGAACAGACCTATATAATCAAGAAGGGTGTGATAACAGCAATAGAAATGCAAAACTTATGGGTATGGTGATGAAGTGACAAGTTCCTAGACTCACAGTTGCAAGAGACCGCAAGGACCTTCCATCCAACCCCCAGCCATGTAGGAATACACAAGATTTATTGGATGCTTTAAGGATGCTTTAAGGATGGCAGGAAGAAAGATATTGCCTCAAGGCAAGGTTGTAACCATATGGATTGTGAGTTTTGGCATGTAGTGCGATACTGACTGGGAACCAGAAAGGCAATGTGATGAAGTAGCTAACAGAGCCCTCATAGTATTATAAAATGTGTAGTGTGACAAGACATCATTGGTCCAAAAACAGACTGCAGGAATAATCCAGTTTGAGACAACTTTAACTGCCCTGGCTATGCTAGGGAATCCTGGGAACTGTAGTTTTGTGAGACACTTAGCCCATCTCTGTCAGAGAACTCAGGGGCCACAACAAACAACAATTCCCAGCATTCCCTAGCACTGAGCCAGGGCAGCTAAAGCCATCTCAAACTGGATCATTTCTGTAGTGTGTTTTTGACCACAGTCTCTTTTTTCAACCCACTGTTGACGGACTGAACTTTGTGGATATATTTCAGTTTTGCCATTTCTCTTTCCAATCTTCCTTTGCTGTTTTTTGTTTGTTTGTTGTTGTTCAAAGACTTCTGTTCTTAACAAGAGGGTCCCCCAACCCACTACAGATAATTTTTAGAGGGGTGCAGGGGACAAAGTGGGAAGGAAGGGATGGAAACATCCCCTTACACAAGCTTTTGCATCTGTTGAGCTACTGAAATTGAAGCCGTTGTTGTTAATCATGTAACTATCTCACAACGCAGGGCTGGGGGAACATGCAGCACTATTGA
Organism: Phrynosoma blainvillii; assembly: GCA_026167975.1. Classification (NCBI taxonomy): domain Eukaryota; kingdom Metazoa; phylum Chordata; class Lepidosauria; order Squamata; family Phrynosomatidae; genus Phrynosoma; species Phrynosoma blainvillii. The sequence continues at coordinate 61,466,552 of JANUYF010000005.1, forward strand.
GTTAGGATGCATCTACACTGTGTGGAAATACTGCAGTTTGACCCCACTTTAAGTGCTGTAGATCCATCCTATGGAATCCTGAGATTTGTAGTTTTACAAGGTCTTTAGCCTGCTCTGCCAAAATGTGCCGGTGCCTCACAAAACTACAAACCCTAGGATTCTGCAGGATGGAGCAATAACAGTTAAAAGTGGTGTCAATCTGCACTATTTCTACAGAGTATGAACCCTAAGTCTCAAAGGTGCTGCAAGAACCCTTTCCTAGTTACAGTTATAGTTATTCACAGTTATAGCTATTCATAGGGTGACCTGATGTCCTAACTGCAAAGGAGGACAAACCACCGCAAAATGTAGGCCATTCAAGAAAAATGTGGAACATGACCAAATAAAAGCTAAAAACACCATAAATGCAAATTCATGCTTCTTAGTCATGCTGAAAATGGAGGACAATTTGGAATTCCTCCTGGACAAAAGGCTGAAATGTTGGACATGTGCTGGCAAAAGAGGATGAATTGTCACCCTGGTTATTCCACCACCAACCCCCCTCCTCCTCCTCACCCCCTTCCAAAAGCCGCTTTTGTGCATACAACTCCTAGAATATCCCTGTCACCATGGCCAAGGGCAGGGGCTGGCAACCTATTGTCTGTGTGCGGCCCGCGGTGGTCCTGGGACCGGCCCACGGCCGGTCCTGCTGCTTCTGCCGCACGCGAGCGTACCATTTTTGCTTCCAAAATGGCGCCCGCGCTTGCACATGCATGCGCACGACGGCAGGTGCCATTTTGGAACGGCCAACACATGATGCCCGCACGTTGGGCGTTCCAAAATGGCGCCTGCCACCATGCGCATGCGTGCACAAGCGCAGGCACCATTTTAGACGCAAAAATGGCGTCCGCACTCGCATGTGCCCACAAACGTGGGCGCCATTTTGGAAGGCCCCACGGCGGCTGTGCTGTGTGAATTCGCACGCCGTAGCCACTGTGGGGCCTTCCCTGGGACTTGGGAACGCCCCCCCCCCCGCATGTGCCGTGTGAATTTGCCTGGCACACGGGCGGGGGGGGGGGGGTTTCCCAAGGCCCAGGGAAGCCCCCCTGCTCATGCGCCGGGCGAATTCACATGGCGCACATGTATGGGGGTTCCAAAATGGGGCTCCCCATGCGCGCATGATGCACAAGCACACATGCGCCCCCCGGCCCCCGCGCCATCCCCCCCCAGCTCCTTGGCAACAAAGGTTGCTGACCCCTGGCCAAGGGGATATTGGGACCTATAGTCCCAAAAGGTAATTTTTCTACTCGCACCTATGATATACTTCTCGTATTCTAGAGCTGAACATAAAATAATAAAATTTTATTATAAAATAAAAATAAACATTAAAAAATAAATTATTTAAAGTGAAAGTAAGCATGATATTTCCCTTTATAGGAGTGTTTTTAGCTTTTTATTTTCTGCCCAGGAAGCATTCCAAAATCTCCTCCAATTTGAGCTCAACTCAGTAGTATGATATTTACCTTTATATGAGTGTTTTTAGCTTTTATTTTCTGCCCAGGGAGGAATTCCAGAATGTCCTCCATTTTGAGCAGGACTAAGAAGCATGGATTTACATTGATAGGGGTATTTTTAGCTTTTTATTTTCTGCTCAGAAGGAATCTCTTCCATTTTGAGCAGGACTAAGAAGTACGATATTTACATTTCTAGGAATGTATTTCGCTTTTATATGCTGTAAGCTCCTCCATTTTGCGGCGCCTTGTCCTCCTTTGCGGTGAGGAAGACATCTTTGCACCATTCCCTCACAACCCAACCTCCTTCGAGGCCGCCGCCTCACAACTGACAAGACAGAGCCGGCCGACCCACTCGACGCTCCTCCCCTCTTTCCCACTGGCCCCGCCCACTAACGCCTCGAGACGAGTCCCTGGCCCCGCCCACTGCAGGGATGACGTCCGAGGCGCCTATCGCGGCGAAAGCAGCGAGGTTTTTCCCCCAGTCCTAGAGAGGCTCAAACCAAACCGGAAGCGAAGACGAAGGACCTCCGGGTCAGAAGCTGAGGAGCGAAATTAGCGGTGTGTTCCGTTCCTTCCACCACCCTTTTTCCTGCGGGCGGTGGCTCCTGAGGCGAAGGGGGTCTTCTGTGGAGTCGCTCCAAAATAGACAGTCGGGGATTTAGCTCGCCCCCGGCGGCATCCATGGCAGCGGACCGAGGCGGAGGTGAGGACAAAGAGGCGCCCTCTCTCGGGGTTGATTTCCTCGGTGGTCGGGGCGGAAGGATACCTTCGCCCGCCGTGGCTTTTCTGTGGCGGTTGGCAGGGATGCGAAGTGGCGGAGGGCGACCCTCCCAGGGTATCTCTCCGCCTGGCTCTCGGTTGTAGGGCCCTGGCTGACCGAGGGAGATCTTGACGGGCTGGAGTCCCCCGGAGTGTTTTTGCCTCCACAGAAACGGAGGGAAGGAGGGAGCGGAGCCCTGCCGGGGAAACCAACCACTCCTTTAAAGCGTAAAGCCTCGGGACGCCACTCTTCATAGTGCATGTCCTTGGCCACTGATTAGGGCCTTTACAGACTGCCAGAAATAATCCACTTTGAGACCACTTTAACTGCCTTGGCTCATTGCTAGGGAATCATGGGAACTAGTTTATTGTGGCACCAGAGCTCTCTGACAGAGAAGGCTCAATGTCTCAGAAAAAAAAATACAAGGCCTGTGAATCCCTAGCAATGAGCCAGGACACTTAAAGTGGACTCAAGCTGGATTATTTCTGGCAGTCTGTAAAGACTAGCAATTTGCACGGTTTTAGCCAGCATGGTGTAATGGTTTTAGTGTTGCACTATGACTCTGCAGGCCAGTGCTCAGCCATGGAAACCCACTGGGTGACCTTGGGCAAGTCACACTCTCTCAGCCTTCTCAGCAAAAGGCAATGGGTAAACCTCCTTGGAAGAAATCTTGCCAAGAAAGATTGCCCATGATAGCTTTGCCTTAAAGATAAAGGGAAAGATTCCCTGTGGACAAGGTTGTCAAATTGGGAACGTACTAAAACAAATGACAGTACTTGCCCGTAGGGAAACCATACTTGCCCATCGGGAAATACTTGCCCATAGAGAATCATTGAGGAATACTTCCCCGTAGAGATTTACAGGGAAATACTGGTATTCCCCTATGATTCCCTATGGGCAAATATTCCCCTATGATACTCTGTGGACAAGTATTCCGCAATGATTCTCTATGGGCCAGTATGGCTTCCCTGTGGGCAAGTACTGTCATTTGTTTTAGTACGCCCCGTCAAGCTGTGTCCAACCGTAGGGGGTGGTGCTCATTTCCATTACTAAGCCAAAGAGCCAGCATTGTCAGAGACTACTCTGTGATCATGTGGCCAGTATGATTGTACAGAACGCTGTTTACCTTCCCACTAAGAAGTGGTCCCTATTTATCTACTTGCATTTGCATGCTTTCAAACTGCTAGGTTGGCAGAAGATGGGACTACTGACAGGAGCTCATGCGGTGCTTGGGCCTCAAACTGCCAACTTCCCGATCTTGCAATCAACAGGATCAGTGTCTTAGCCACTCAGCCACCGCGTCCCTAATAAGTCAGAAATGACTTGAAGGCACACAACAACAGCAGCTGCCGCTCTACTCCTTGTTTAATCATGACAGCCACCTGAAACCAGTTAGCCTCATGGGAAGGCAATGGCAAACCCCCTCTGAGCAAAAATTGCCAAGAAAACCCCATGATGGGGTTGTCTTAGGATAGCCATAAGTCATAAACGACTTGAAGGACAGCGATAAGGACAGTAAATGTTGCAGGCTGAGAGAAAGAGGAAGAGATGACCGTTGCATTTTCTCCTCTTCCTCGTTCTTCCCCCTCCCCAACTCTATAGTAAAGTTTAGGACAAAAATAAAGATGTGGATATTGAGGCTTAAAAAATGATTTTCCAGATCTGACAGCCCAGTGAAGATTATCCTAATTGAGGTTTGCTGATGTGTGCCTTCCAGTGCTTTCCAACTCATGGCAACCCTATGATGAGGTTTTATGGGGCTGAGCGTGTATGACTTGCCCAAGGTCACCCAATGGGTTTCCATGGCTGACTGAGGAATCGAACCATGGTCTCCAGAAAGCATATCCAGGGCGTAGCTTTGTTGGCCATATAGCAAAGTACAATTACATCCAAGATCCACAAATCAGTGCTACCTTTATGAGTGGTAGCCCAATACTGAAACCGCTACGCCATGTTGACTCAAGGATATCATCTTCTAAATGAAATCACTGCAGGTCTGTGACTGTGACAGATGGTGGCTAAGGTCCAAAACACACTGCAGAAATAATCCAGTTTGAGACTGCTTTAACTGCCCTGGCTCAGTGCTAGGGAATCCTGGGAATTATAGTTTGCTGTGGCACCAGAGCTCTCAGACAGCGAATCCTAAATGTCTCACAAAACTGCGTTCCCAGAATTTCCTAGCATTTAACCAGGGCAGTTAAAGCAGTCTCAAATGATTATTTTTGCAGTGTGTTTTGGACCTGAGTTCCTCTGTTGGTAGAATGTTTTTATTTTGATGTATATATTTATTTTATATCTCATCTTGGGTTCCCCTGTAGTTTGTCCATATTATGGACAAACCCAGAACTTTTTGCTGCAAAATGTGCCTTCAGGCTTTGATATGGAAACCCTTCTGCTCACTTTTGGTGCACTGTGGATTTCCTCATAAATGGTGGGGAACTACTAAAGATAGAACAGGGATGAGCAATGTTTGCTTGTTCTGCCAGGTGTTTGGGCCTATAACTCCTCTAACAGCCTCACCCACCCTGGCCTTTGGTAAGAGCTGTTGCAGCTCAAAAAATGTAAAGGCCTAAACTCCATGAGTTTTATTTTGAATGGCATTAAAATGGCAGAGTGCTTGGTAATAAATTACTTGGTCATGCTGCTGTTCCTGTGACCAGTGCTCCATTTGTCAGAGGACACTTTGCCAAAGTGTGGTGGGCACCATGGCACACTGAGCCTTGACTATGTGTGAAGAGTCTGCTATTGGGACTAAACGCAATAGAAAGTCTATTTTTGGCAGATGTATTCGGGTAAACAAAACAGTTTAAAGCCAGTTAAATCAGTTTTAAGTCCATGTACATGTTCAGATTTAGGTGAAATCAGTTAGGCATCATTAGCTTTAATAAAACACTGTGTTTTAATTTTGTGCCAGAATGGCACCAGTATTGGAGCCAATCAGACCTCTAAGGGGAGGGTATTATGCAGCCAGGGTGCCACAGAAAAGAATATTCTCTGCCACATCCTCCCATAGAGTATAGCCTGCATTGTTGGAACACAAGAGAAAGGGCCCTCCAGCAGACCTCATAGGCTATGCTCATTCAAACATTGAAATCCCGATCTGTTTAGAGGGGTTAAATGTTAGCATCAGCACCTTGAATTAGGATCAGAAGTATACTTTTTCTTGAGGGGGATATATGGGAAGGTTGAATATGGTTGCAAGATCTATTTTATTTTCTTTCTAGAATCATGGAACCTACCAACTGGAGCCTGAAAGAGAGACATACACTAAAAATTAAAGATCCTGAGCCCAAGAATATCAGGTTTTGAATACCAGAACTGAATAGTGCTCAAAATCCTTCCACATTTAAAAAAAATCCATTCTTATACCTATATTCAGATACTGGTCCCAAATGGAGTACTGTAGATTCATTGAATCTATTGCTGAATGGTAAATCAAAATAAATTTCATATATTCAAATGGATCAACTCCACCTGGGGTTAGCATTTGGATTTAGCCCCTGGTTCCCCAAGGTTTTTTCATTTTCCCCCATAGAATTCATAGAGGTGAGAAGGAATAATTTTGTTGCTGTTATTCATAAACAATTGGAAGTCAGATATCCTTGCCAGTAGATTACAAATTAACCAGAGATCTGCTTTTTGTCAAAATTTGCTCTAAGGTGCCCACTCAATCATCTTGATAAACTTAACATGGTGTTTCTTTTTTTTAAATTTTTTGTTTAGGCTGCAATTTTTAATGCCATTCAAAATAAAACTCATGGAGTGCACAAAAGAAAAATGAACTTTGGATAAAACTTTTTCTTAGATCCAAAACATACTGCAGAAATAATCCAGTTTGAGACCGCTTTAACTGCTCTGGCTCAGTGCTAGGGAATCCTGGGCATTGTAGTTTATTGTGACACCAGAGCTCTCTGTTAAGAGAAGGCTAAATGTCTTGCAAAACTACAGTTCCCAGAATTCCATAGAATTGAGCCAGGGCAGTTAAAGCGGTCTCAAACTGGATTATTTCTGCAGTGTGTTTTGGACCTTAGAATCACTTGACACATCTGATCAGCTTTAGCTATTGCTTAACACTTTACTTTTCACTTAGATCAGGGAACAGAAAAACATGAAGGAACGGGTATCTCTTCTGGGATTACTGATCAAGAAAAGGAGCTGTCAAACAGTGCACTACAAGCATTTATGGTAAGCTAAATCTTAAAATAACAAACAATTTTTACCTTTTTTGTATGCTAAACATACAGATCTTCTAACCTGCTTTCTGCAGAACAAATACTTTAGTTGAGATGATAAGAATATTAAAGTAATGTGTTATGTTTCACAAGCTGATTAGATTTTTATAATGATTGTGTGTGACAGATTTTTTAAAGTCATTTTCTAGATTTTTTAAAATTTCAGTTAAAATCTTTGATTTAAAAATCAGTAAAATACTATATAAGAAATAACATACAATTAAATCTCAATACAAATATGCTAACATTATATGTATAGTTTTATAAAAATGAATGAATGGCTTTGTCATAGTCACGTGCTGAGTTACGTATCAATCCAAGATGGAGATTCATTGCAGTTTTGTTATGAGAATGCTTTTGTCCATCTCAGCTCTCCAGTTCTTGCTTCTTGAAAGTTAATGGCTTTTCAATTCTGATTCTCTTAATAAAGTGCAGAGAAAGAAATGTATTTGCTCTCACCTACTAAAGTGATATATACAAAGTCAGGTTACATCCCCTGCTTGTGCAATTAGGTTTATGAAAATGTAAGTACAATTCTGTTTGTATGTTGTTTAGTTGTTACCTTTTCTAATATTCTGCTGCTGCATTTACAGCTTGATAACATATAAGGTGTTGCGTGGGTGCTCTCTCTTGGTCTCTCTCTATTCTTCTTACTGCCCTGCTGGGCAACAATGGTGATGTAGGGATGATCTGTGATCAAGAGAGGAACATAATACATGACCATGATAAAATAAAAAGATGATGGAAACAATACATAGAAGAGCTATGCAAAACAGATGAAAAGCTAAATAGCACATGGGAAGAAGAATCATATGAGGATGAACTCCAAATTTTGGCAAGTGAAGTGAAAGCCTCACTGAAAGCAATTAAGAGGGATAAATCACCAGAATAGATGACCTATCAATAGAGCCATTGCAATTTATGGAGACAGAATCACATTTACTTCTAACTAAAATCTGTCAGTAAATATGGAAAACAAAACAATGACCCACAGACTGGAAACAATCAATGTGGCTTTGGGAGGGAAGAGGTACTAGGGTAGGGATCAAATCACAAACATACAATGGATAATGGAGCACACCAGAGAATTCCAGAAGAAAATTAGCATGTGCTTTATAGACTATAGCAAAGCCTTTGACTGCATAGATCATACAAGCTATGGATTGCACTTAAAGAGCTGGGTGTGCCAAAACATTTGATTATCCTGAAGTGCAATCTATACTAAGGACAAGAGGCTACAGTCAGAACAGAATACAGAGAAACTAAGTGGTTTCCAGTTGGAAAGGATGCATCTTAGCACGTTATTTGTTCAACTTATATGCAGAGAATACCATGTGAAATGCAGGCTTAGATTTGGGGAAAAGAGGAGGAAAGATTGGAGGAATGACAGTCAACAACCTAAGTTACACAGATGACACCATAATACTACCAGAAAATAACAAAGATTTGGAACAACTAAGGAAAGTCAAAGAAGAAAGTGCAAAAGCAGGTTTAAAGTTGAACAGTACGAAGACTAAAATAATGACCACAGGATATTCACAAATTCAATATAGATGATGAGGAAATTGAAACAGTCAAAGACTTCCCATATCTTGGATCAGTCAATGATCAGAATGGAAACTGTAGTCAAGAAATCAGGAGAAGACTAGGACTATGAAGGGCAGCTGTGAAAGAACTACTGTATATACTTTCTATAAGTCAAAAAATTTATGCCCAAAAATTGACCCCAAAATTCCAGGTCAACTTATTTATGGGTCAGTATGGTAATGTGATAGTAGCTCTTTCAGATTTCCCCATGCAGTCTGGAAAGCAGTTTCTTTCTCCCCTGAGCCAAGCAGAAAGAGTCCTGAGTGATTGATTGCTGTTTGTTTAAGAGTCCATCTCTGGCCCCCATGCCTCTGTCTCCTTTGCTGTCTCAGGAGTGAAGACTGGCTTAAGCAGAAAGCCTTGTGGGTGATTGATTGCTCCTTCAACAGTCCCTCTTGCCGAGTGCACACATATATACGCACTGAAGGAGCCTCCATGTTTTACCCTCGACTTATCCACAGGTCATGGCAAAATCCATAATTTTGGCCCTCAAACTTGCCCTTGACTTATCCATGGGGTTGACTTAGGACCTAAGCAGACTGCCAGAAATAGTGCACATTAAATTGAGGCACTGCCCTGTCTCACTGCTAGGGAATCATGGGAACTGTAATTTATTGTGGCACCAGAGCTCTCTGACAGAGAAGGCTCAATGTCCCAGAAAAAAATACAGTTCCCATGATTCCCTAGCACTGAGCCAGGGCAGTGCCTCAATTTAATGTGCACTATTTCTGGCAGTCTGCTTAGGCCTCTAGTCTGTACGGTAGACAAGATTCTAAAGTGTGAAGATCTACAACTGAACACTAAAGTGAGGATTGTTTATATCATCATATTTCCCATCACCATTATGGGTAGAGAGCTGGACAGTGAAAAAAGTTGATAGAAAGAAAATCCACTCACTTTAGGAGATGTAGTGCTGGAGAAGAGTCTGTGAATACCGTGGACAGCTAAAAAGACAAACAAATGGGTACACGAGCAAATCTGATCTGAAATTCCCTAGAAGCCAAGATAACTAAGTTGATTCTGTTGTACTTTGGTCACATGAGAAGACATGACTCACTAGAAAGGCAATAATGCTTGGAAAGATGAAGGGCAGTAGAAGAGAGGAAGACCACACACCAGTTGGATTGACTCAATCAAAGAGGACATGGCCCTAAGTCTGTAGGAACTAAGGGGGTCTATTGAGTACAGGGAGTCTTAGAGATGCCTCATGCACAGGGTTGCCAGAGGCTGAAGTCAACTTGAGGAGAGTTAACAACAATATATAAGGAGTGTTGCATACTGTTTCATAAACTAATAAAATCTAATCTTAAAAAATAAAATGTGCATAAAGCACTGTTCTGAGTTGTAATATAAATTATTTAAGTTAACAGTTTTATACCATTGGCTAAGAAATGCATGAAACACTATTAGTGAATGGCCAACTTACTTTAATTCAGGGCTTTTGATGTCAAACATGTTTTGAATCACATTGCTATAAACCCACCTTGATATGGACATGTGAGGAAAAGGTATCTGTCTTCCCTTTCCTATTTTTAATATGTCATGTACTGCAAAAAAGCAGAATTGCTGTATTTCCATTCCTATGTAGACCTTAAAAGATTTATATAAGATTAAGATTATATTGGCTTCCTGGAGAGAAACCACTGTGGGCAGGGCATACCAAACCTCTAAATCTCTTGGCTGGAGCAGGAGCAGATTACCCTGAGACAGTGTTGCTGAAACATGGGTAGAGTGGGAGGGTGGGTGTACAGACAAGACTTAGTTTAGATTGATTAAACATTATTTATTGGGCATGTTTGCTAAATTGGATTTTATGGCAAGTTGTGGTTTGACAAACCAGAAACTGTTCTACCAAGCATAGTGTGCAGAGGGAGGAGAGATGTACTTGTAATCTACATCTGACTGCAGTTCATTGTATATTAGTAGCAAGTGCTTTAGAATTTTAGCTTTTTGATTTAAAGACAAATCTGCTCACCCCTTGTATTTTTAATTCACAGACTGGAAATTATGATGCTTGTCTCCAACACCTTAACTGCTTGCAAGAAATAAACAAGGATGACTACAAAATAGTTTTGAATATGGCAGTAGCAGAATTCTGTAAAAGTAATCAGACAACAACCGATAACTTGAAGCAAACACTTAACCAGCTAAAAAACCAGGTATAATTTTGCTATATGGGGTGGTTTTTTATGTGTGTGTGTATGTGTGTGTTTGCAGTAACCTTTCCCAGTTTGTAATTAATTTAAAGTTCCTTGTAATGTGCACAAATATTTTTCAGCACCGATAATCCTATGAAAACAATTTTTTTCCCATAAGGTAATGGAATTACCATAAGTAATTACCATAAATAAGGTAATGGAATTACCATAAGGTAAAAGAATTCTCATACCTGGGATCAAACATTGATAGAAATGGGGACTGCAGTCAGAAAATCAGAAGAAGACTTAACGGCCTTTGCAGACTGCCAGAAATAGTGCAAATTGAGTCCACTTTAACTGCCCTGACTCAGTGCTAGGGAATCATGGGAACTGTAGTTTATTGTGGCACCAGAGCTTTCTGACAGAGAAGGCTCAATGTCTCAGAAAAAAATACAGTTCCCATGATTCCCTAACACTGAGCCAGGGCAGTTAAAGTGGACTCAATTTGCACTATTTCTAGCAGTCTGCAAAGGCCCTAAGATTGGGGAGGGTGGCTATGAAAAAACTAGAAAAAATTCTAAAATGCAAAGATATAATAATAATAATAATAATAATAATTATTATTATTATTATTATTATTATTATTATTATACAACTGAGCACACAAGTTAGAATCATGCAAGCCATTGTATTCCATATTACCATGTATGGATGTGAGAGCTGCACAGTTAAGAAAGATGATAGGTAAGATGTGGTGCTGGGGAAGAGTGCTGAGGATCCCATGGACAACCAAAAGGACAAACAAGTGGGTTGTAGAGCAGATCAACCTGGAAACCTCCCCGGAAGCCAAGATGACCAAACTGAGACTGTTGTACTTGGGACATATCACGAGAAGAGGGGACTCTTTGGAAAAAAACAATAATGATGGGGAAGGTGGAGGGAAGTAGGAAGAGAGGAAGGCCACATGCCAAATGGATGGACTCTGTTAAGGTGGTCATGGGTATGGGGTTGCAGGATTTAAGCAGAGCAGCGGAGGACAGAAGGTCTTGGAGATGTCTTATCCATAGCGTTACCATGAGTTGAGACTGACTCAAGGGCAGTTAACAACAAAAATGAAATTATAAGGACAAATTAGATATTACAGAGAGTTGTGGTCCTTTCTAATGTTGCTTTTTAAAACCAGAATGAAAACTCAGAACCAGACTGAGAAGTTGTTCTCTACTTTAAAATTGCCCTTTCAGCTGTGGGTGAAAAAGAAAAACACCCAGCCATCTTCTGATGGTAGGTGTAATGCTCAAAATAAACTTAGTATATTAAACTTAATAATGCTATTAATGTTCTATGCCACAATAGTCTAAAAAAACAGAACAATGGTTACTACTGAGTACTGAGACCTTGCAGGAGTAGGCAACCTTTCCCCTTTAAGGGCCGAGGGACTTCAGCTCCCAGAATCCCAGGAGCTATTGGCCAACATGGGACTATTGGCCAACATGGCTGAGGCTTCTGGGAGCTGAAGTCCCTCGGCCCTTAAAGGGGAAAGGTTGCCTACCCCTGCAAGTTGGTACAGAATATTAACTCAGAGTGAAATGGTACTGGCACATTTGCAAGGCAATATTAAGCTCTTCTTTACTCTTGATCAGTATTGCTTGAATGTGTGACCCAGAACTATGTGATAGAGGGAGGAAGACTAAGGGCCTGTACAGACTGCCAGAAATAATCCAGCTTGAGACCACTTTAACTGTCCTGGCTCAATGCTAGGGAATCATGGGAATTGTAGTTTTTTCTGAGACATTGAGCCTTCTCTGTCAGAGAGCTCTGGTACCACAATAAACTACAGTTCCCATGATTCCTTAGCACTGAACCAGGGCTGGATTATTTCTGGCAGGCCCTTAGGTTGCTTCCTAGCTGCTGCACTGACATAATAAGCATAATAATAATAATAATAATAATAATTTTTATTTATACCCCGCCCCTCTGTCAAGCAATCGGGGCGGCGTACAGTATTCAAAATATCAAAACAAGTCACATCAAATCAGATCCCATCCCTCATTCCCACCCCCACTCACCCCTACAGTAGTCACCCCTTATCCACAGGGGGTATGTTCTAGGGCCACCAATCGATACCTAAAACCACAGATAGTACCAAACCCTATACCAGTAATGTTTTTTGAACTGCATTTGACTGCAGGTAGCTGAAACAGTTTAACTTGTATGCAGAACATATTATAAGAAAAGCAGGCTTGGACACAGAAAGAGGAGAAGTGAAAATAGGAGGAAGGAATATCAACAATCTAAGATATACAGTTGACACCATAGTACTAGCAGAAAATCTCACAGACCTGGAACACCTACTAAGGAAGATCAAAGAAGAAAGTGCAAAGGCAGGCTTAATGTTGAACATAAAGAAAACAAAAATAATGACCACCGAGGACCTTCATAAGTTCAATCTAGACTGAAGAAATAGACATAGTAAAAGAATTCCCTGGGATCAAACATTGATAGAAATGGGGACTGCAGCCAGGAAATCAGAAGAAGATTAAGAATGGGGAGGGTGGCTATGAAATAACTAGAAAAGATTCTAAAATGCAAAGATATACAGCACAAAAGTTAGAATCATACAAGCCATTGTATTCCCTATTACGATGTATGGATGTGAGAGCTGCACAGTTAAGAAAGATGACAGGAAGAAAATCAACTCCTTTGAGATGTGGTGCTGGAGAAGACTGTTAAGGATCCCATGGACAGCCAAAAAAAACAAACAAATGGGTCAAAGAGCAGATCAAGCAGGAAACCTCCCTGGAAGCCAAGATGACCATACTGAGGCTGTTGTACTTTGGACACATCATGAGAAGAGTAAAACTCATTAGAATAGACAGTAATGCTGGGGAAGGTGGGTAGGAAGAGAGGAAGGCCACATGCCAGATGGATGGACTCTATTAAGGAAGCCATGGGTATGTGTTTGCAGGATTTAAGGAGAGCAGTGGAGGACGGGGGGGGAGGACGGGGGTGTGTCTTAGAGATGTCTCGTCCGTAGGGTCGCCATGGGTTGAGATCGACTCAAGGGCAGTTAACAACAAAACAACAATAACTGAAACAGCAGAGAGCAAAATGGCAGATAATGGGGGAGATGGGGGAAGAAAATTATATTTTCAGACTGTAGTTTACCACAGATAACAAACCGCAGAAGTGAATCCACAAATAAGGGTGTACTGCTGTAGTCTTTTATTATTCATTTGTACAAATAAATAAGTATACAGCACATTTGGTGTTTAAATAACAGCAAGGGGAAATTATCTTCTTACATTAATTAATTCTGGGACGTTTGGAGAAGCAAAAGCATTTTCTTTGGCACTTATTTGGGGCCAGTTTGTAACACAAATCTTGTAAATGAGCTGTTTTTATTTGATGGTCATCTGTCATAGAACTGTATTGAACTGGGCAGTATTATGGTTCTTCCTTTCCCAGGTTCATTCAGCTATTGAGGAAATGGATGGCTTGGATGATGTTGAAAACAGCATGCTCTATTACAATCAAGCTGTTATTTTGTATCATCTGCGGCAGTACACTGAAGCGATAGTAATTGGAGAGAAGCTTTACCAGTTCATTGAACCTTTTGGTAAGTTTACAAGTAAACATAAAGCTCCTAGTACTATACTATCTGTTCCAATCTCTTTTTAAGTGGGTACCAGAGAGCTATTCTTTGGCAGTTGTGTTCATTGGGCAGAATCCAATATCAGTTCTAACAAGAGCAGATCCATTGAAATAAACAAGTTACTGTAAGTCCCATTGATGTTAATTGGTTTGTACAAGATGGGACGAAAATTGGATGTACAGTTGCCCCTCTCAATTTGTGGGGAATCCGTTCCGCCCCTGCCCCCCCCCCCCCACGAAAATGGCGGCTCACAAATATTTGAGCCCCATTTAAACTAATGGCATGTGTGGCCATTTACAGTATAGCCCCTCTCTCTCCCTGCAAAGAGCTAGACCACAGTCTCGAAGTCCAGGAATGGGGAGGGACAACTGTAGACCATTTAAATTGTATCTAACATGCATTTCAGCTAGACTCATCAGTTCAAAGATATATGTATTGCAGAAAAGTTGTTCAGTAACAGAAGTATTGCATATATGTATGTATTGTATGTATAAAAACTCAATTCAAAAATACTTGGGTTGGTTTATCCACAGTGCAGCCAGATGGATGAGATCTTTAGTTCCTATCATTTTGGGCACTTGAGATGGAGCGGAGTGGTGGTAGTCATTTTTAATAGGGGCTTACTGTATAAGCCTTGCGAGGCTTGGCATTTGCAAGCCTCAGGAGGCTTGGCAGCCTATCTGCAGGTCTTACAAAACATCAAGACTTACTAAAAATGGCCACCTCTGCTCAACTCCACCTCAGCCTTTCAAAATGGTGAGCACACCACATTGTTCAGGCTCCCCGATATTGCTGCAGAATGCTGCTCAGTCTGAAAAAGAAGATGGGGAAGGAAGGATGGCTGCCTTTCTTCAGTTTGGGCAAGGGAGGGATAATGGGGTGGGAGCATTGCTTCTACACCCTGCCATGCCAAGAGAGCCTTCTTGTCTCTAGCTCTTGTCACTGCCTTGGAGCTGGGTCCCTAACAGAGGAAGGTTGCTTTCCTTGCTCTTTTCCCCTCCCTTTTTTCAGGCTACATTCTCATTCTTTTTCTTCATTTATATTTGTTTCCCTATCTGTATTTGTATAGATGTAGGCATTTTAAGATTAGTAATACTACTTACACACACCCCAATTGTAACACCTCAAATAAAATAAATCTTCTCTTTATTTCTTCCCAAGTATGTTTCCTCTATGCATTTTTTAAAAGGAGAAGAAAAGATTTATTACATGTTCCTAGGTTTTACTCTTTGTCTTATCCATGGATCATAGTAAGATCCATAATTTTGGCCCCAGGACCTGGCCTTAACTACATGAGGTCAACTTATATACAAGTTTATATGGTTAGATTAATTCTAAACACCTTTTTCTCAAATACAGGTAGGGATGCCACAACTGTGGAAACAAATAGGCAGTTGGATAGATAGCTGGCCATGTCAGCTTCTATTTATATGCCCATGTTCAGATGTTTGTAGAATCTTTCAGATGTGAGCAATATTCTGTTGCACATGTCTTACAGAGCAGTATTTAAACCAGATATATCTGAATAAGTTTGATTTCATAAGTGACTCTTAAAAAATATCAACAAAAAAATTCTAAAGTGTGGCAATCTGTATTTGTAACAGTTTGGCACCCAACAGAAATGGTGTTATATATCATATATTGATATAAGGGAAAGACTAAATGTGTGTTATATTTTTAGAGGAAAAGTTTGCCCAGGCAGTGTGCTTTTTGCTTGTGGACCTATATCTGCTCACTTGCCAAGCTGAGAAAGCTTTGCATCTGCTTGCTGTATTGGAAAAAATGATTTCACAAGGTGGAAACAATAAAAATGGGAAAAATGAGGTGAGTGTAAGAGAATGCAGTAAAAGTACAATAATCGAGTCTTGTCAAGCTAAATAAAGTTTTTTGGTCATAGGTTTTAATGTATCTTGGATTAGAACTAGTCACATAAAGCAGTGCATAGATTATGAATGACATAGGAATCCCTCCCTTGTGGCCAAATTATGGCTTCCTACTAGCTGGATCTGCATTTTTTTTTTACACAGGGTATGATGATTTTTGAGGATTGCAGGTGCCTGTTTCATGAGCTTGTCTGACAGCTGTTTGGTATTGAGAAAGAACAAATAGTTCATAACGTAGTGTTTTCAAATACATGATTAAGATAGGATAAAGGGGATAAGGGGCTCTCCAAGAGAATATGTTTCAGGAATTATGTATTCCACATGTTCTGTGACAACTGTTGGTTGTTTTCAAAAACTGACGGTCATTTCAATTTGTGATCAGACAGGTAATAACACTAGTAAGGAAGCATCCAATCACAAAGCTGAAAGTGGAACCATGACAGAGGCTGCTAAATCTAAAATACATCAGGTAAGTCTAAATTCAGGATTCTGCTTCTGGCAATTATGTCTGTATTCTTTCCAATTGGTATGATTGCACAGCTAGCTGCTGGCCATTATTCATGTACAGCTCAGCTCATAACAGAATTTCTCTACATAATCTGGTACCTAGAAGGTATTACAAGAATCACAAGCAGCCCTGATAAATGCATGAAGTAGACTTTAGTTCTAGTTTTCATCCCTATTTTGTATGTAAAATTATCTTTTTGCATGGCACCTCTTTATGCTCTAAACTGGGGAAAGAGTCTAAGAACTGTTAATTTATTTGCAGATGATATTTAAAGTCTAACATTAATAATTATTAATTACTAGCATTATTTAGAACTTGAAATCTGTTCTTAGAACACCTTGATTTAGGGCCAAAACAGATGGCCCATAACTGCTGGATTGGGGCCACAGTGAAGCCGGATACCACAGCAACCCTACACCATGCCCCCAACCTCGCGTTTTTCTGGCACAAAAAGAAGCAGCAGAAAGCCGCTCTTTTTTACACGTGGAAAAGGGTACCTTTGCTACCATGGCGGCAGGTTTTGGGTGCTCCTGCGATGTGCAGCATCTAAATGCTGCACTACCAGAGCACAAAGAAACTGTCACTGTGTGAGCAGCTGGGCTGGGCAGCGGGGCGGTTTCATAGTGTGTTCCCAGGATCTTGGATGTGTGTGTCATGTGTACACCATGCTAGGAAGCCGCCAGTCTGTTTCCCCCGTTAGCTTTATTTGGAACATTTTTATGTTTTAAGCTTTACTCAGTAAATTGTATTCACATGTTACATGTATCTAAACTATGAAACCAAAAGCAGTGTAATTTTTGAGTAACAATCATAGTTATAATACAGGATAATGACAGCAGTTACTCATTTTTAACAGTACAAAGTGCGAGCTTATATTCAGATGAAGTCTCTTAAAGCATGCAAAAGAGAGATTAAGTCCGTTATGAATACAGCTGGAAATGTAAGTACTCTTGACCATTGTTGTTAAAATCGCGTAGATTAATACAATTGGCTCTCCACATTTGCGACTTTTGCGGCTTTGCTTATTTTTGGTTTTGATTCATATTTTCTCTCTAGGAATCTGTAAGTCCTCCAGAGCAATTCTGCTGGAAGTTGACCATAAAGCTGTGCTGGAGAACCTAGAAGTTCCTACAGAAAACACTTCTCTAGGCATTTGTAGGTCCTCCAGCATAATTCTTCTGACAGATGTTGACCATAGAGTTGCACTGGAAGGAAGACCTGGAGATTCCCTGAGAGGTGTTCTCTTAGGTAAAAAGAATAGTCTTTTTTATTTGCAGTTTTTCCACATTCATGTGGATCCTTCACCCCTAACCCCAGTGAATGTGGAGGGACCACTGTATTTCTTTTCTTCTTTTAACATCTCCAAACTGCTTGTTTCATCATGGTATCATTAGTTTGTGATATTGAAAGGAGAGGTTAAAGCAAAATAACTTGCCCCATTTTGGGATTTCAGAAAAATCTGTATGCAGTGGAATGTACATTTCTATACCACTTATCAGTAAACTCAGCAATCTCTTAAGTGGTTTACAATCTGTAACCTAATTAGGATCTCTCTCTCCTTTATGAAATTAGTTTTGACCAATTACTTTTTCTCCTTAACGAGATTCTGGAATCTAAAACATCTATAGGATGGGACACTTTAAGATAGTTCCTAAGAGTTAATGGACTTGGTTTATTTTTGTGCCATAATGTTTCATGAAGGAGTTTTAGTGAATAGTGAATATTAAGTAGCGGCTGTAGGGTTTGTGATAATGTGAATTTACTTTTGGTTGGTTACCAAATAGATAATTGTAGTATCTAACAACAGTCTAGCTTTCTCCTTCAAAGTATCAGTAACCACAAATTTTGTGCTCTTTACAGTCTTCTCCTTCTCTTTTTCTGAAAAGCAACTTTGAGTATTTAAGAGGCAATTATCGGAAAGCAGTAAAGTTGCTGAACAGCTCAAACATAGCTGAACATCCGGGATTTATGAAGACAGGTAAAATAAGGTTTACATGTTTGAAAGAAAACAACAGGACCATGTTTAATATTTAAATTCCTTTACATTGAATTGGTGTAAAATGCTTGAGTGGATAAAAGGATCAGGCTACATTGATACATGGTGCATTATTGATTGAGAATAGATAATCTCCCACACATTATGAGTTTAGATTATTTGGATCTAGATCCTTTATATAATGTCTTCTCTCCTTTCTGGCTTTTTAATGGCCATTTGAGTAGTATGAGTTCAGACTTGTTGATTACATGATGGGAGATATTTTCAGTTAATTGTCATTTGCTACTTCTTCAGACAGAGAAAATGAAGGTACAGGTATTACTTATCAAAAAATCCAAAATCCATACTTTTTTCTTGAATGGCTGTGGTAGTGACACTGCTTTCTGATGGTTCACTGTACACAAACTTTGCTTCATGCACAAAATAATTAAAAATACTGTTTAAAATTACCTTCAGGCTATGTGTATAAAGTGTATATGAAGCATAAATGAACTTTGTGTTTATGTTTGGGCCCCATCTCCAAGCCATTTCATTATATTTATACAAATATTCCAAATTTCAATAAACTTTTATTCCTCAAGTATTTTGGAGAAGGGATACTCAAACTGTTGTTGTTGTTGTTGTTGTTGTTGTTGTTGTTATGTGCCTTCAAATAGTTTTCGACTTATGGCAACCTTAAGGCGAACCTATCACAGGTGCTTCTGGGGCTGAGAGTATGTGACTCACCCATGGCCACCCAGTGGGTTTCCATAACAGAGTGGGGAATTGAATCCTGGCCCTCAGAGTCTTCATAGTTGTAGTCCATCGCTCAGATCACTACACCACACTGGCTGTCGCCTGTAGTGGTACTAAACATTTCATTCTTCAGTTGCAGCCTTCCAACTTTTATCATTTCATTTTTAGATTTCCTTCTATCCACTCAAATATTGTGAAATTATGAACAATATAGAAAAGAAAAGAAAAAATATTATGAATCCCTCTCTTAAAGCCTAGAATTTCATTTCTCCTTTTAATTTTTTTTAGGTGAATGCCTGCGATGCATGTTCTGGAATAATCTTGGATGTATCCATTTTGCCATGGGGAAACACAACTTAGGAATTTTCTATTTTAAAAAGGCTTTGCAGGAAAATGACAATGCCTGTGCACAGCTTGGAACAGGTGGCACAGAACCAGGTAAGGTGAAATTGTAATAATGCCATATGGTCATCTAGACTGAGCCTTGAATATCTTTTAAAACTGAATTTGAAACTAAATAATAGAATACCAAAGATAGAAATATTTGTTTCCAAGGCACTTTATACCTTATTTTTTCCAGAATTAAAAATCAAACTAATGAATTCTCATAAACAGGTAACCAAAACTAATAGACAAATCTCAAGAGTCAGGGTTTGAACATATACATTGCTTTAGCTGTATAAAGGTAAATATTTATCAGCTATGGCAGGGGTAGGCAACCTTTCCCCTTTAAGGGCCAAGGGACTTCAGCTCCCAGAAGCCTCAGCCATGTTGGCCAATAGTCCCATGTTGGTCAATAGCTCCTGGGATTCTGGGAGCTGAAGTCCCTCGGCCCTTAAAGGGGAAAGGTTGCCTACCCCTGAGCTATGGTATGATCACAAGATGGAGTTAGAAATAGAAATAAATGTATGAACAATATGAAATGATGATGATGTGGTGAAAGGCTCATGTCTTTTTCTGGCTGAATTATTTCTGGTACCATCAGAATGTCAAGCATGACAGACCTTGCTGCAGCCAGCTAACCCCCATTGTAAACAGTGTATTGTCTGAACTACGGACTTGTTGAAGATCACATGTGTTATCTCGGTTAGAAAAGTGGACCTTTTTTGTTATTCGTTATTTCACGCTGCTAATATCTTTTGTCTAAATGAGTGGAATGCCTTCAAGATAACTTCTCTGCTGGTCCTTGCACTTAAAATGAAAGAATTACTTAACAATATTTGTCTTAACAGTACTAACTGTGACTACAGAAAAGGTACTTTTCAGTGCCCCTGAAATATAATTCTGGTACAGCACTCAAGCAGCAGGGAGGAAGAGTTCTTGCAGCTAGCTGAAAACTTTCAAAAATGAATTCTCTCTCCTCCTCTTCCTGGTTAATTTAACCTGGTGTTTGTCTGGCAATGTCTTCTTAAAACTGCATGGTTAATCTTATTTGATTCCTTTTCACAGGTAAAAAATTCTCAGGACGACCAATGTGCACGTTACTGACTAATAAGCGTTATGAGTTGCTCTATAATTGTGGCATTCAGCTTCTACACATTGGGAGGCCTCTAGCTGCTTTTGAATGCCTGATAGAAGCTGTCCAGGTTTATCACTCAAACCCTCGCCTCTGGTTGAGAATAGCTGAATGCTGTATTGCGGCCAATAAAGGAGTAAGGTTGATTTTGAAGTTATTTCTAATCAGAAATATTTTGAAAGCACATCATATATATGCTTTTGACCTATTAGATTTAGAGAATTAGTAGCAGTGTGGCTGTCTAGGTGAACAGACTGACGTTCTAGTCAAGTTCTGGGTTTTTAAATGAACTGAAAAATTATTTAAATGCTTACTGTTATATTTGTTCAAAAAAGCCAATTCTGTTAAAGTGTGTTTTTGTTTTGCCACCCTTTTCTACTAGCATAGCATTAATCTGCCCCTTTCAAGTGATTTATAATGTTTTGAACTATCAGTTTCTAGTGTTTGGAATAGTTTTTGTGATTTATATATCATATTTTAGGTCTGGTTTGGATGAAAGACTATGAAGTCTATCATTATGATAGTTTGTCTTTTGGTGTTGACTATGTAAAAGCAGCAGCAAACCTTGGGTTCATACATTCCACTCTTCTTTGCATGACTGCAAGAGAGATCTGAATTATGTGGTTGCTTTTAAATTAATCAGTTCTCATTTTTTAGCTGGGGGAACTATTATTTAAGAGCACTATGATCATAAAACACAATTTCAACTTGGCTTCTTAAAACCAGTTTATTCAAACTAATCATTGTTCACTCAGTTTGGATCAACAGACAGCTTTAGTTTGTTTGAAAGTGAGGGTAAAAGTTTCTGACCAGCTCCAGGGAGGGTGGTGGGTGGGGAAAGAATGAATTTCAGACTTACTAGATTTTGTGTATATGACTTTAAACCATGGTTTAGGATTATGGTTTAGCTTGGTTGGTGAACTGACAAACTGTTGAGGAATAACTTTTCCATTCAGACTTAAATTGTGTTTGTAGAAGTTGTGATGTTACTACTATTATATTCTTTTGTCTTTTCCCTTGAATCTGGGACTCATGGTGGCGTACAAAAAACAAAACAAATACACTTAACACACATAGAAAGCCATAATGTTAAAACATAATAAGTTATTAGTTATAATGCAGTTAAACTATCCATAGAATTAAAAACACTTAAAAACAAATTCTTTAAGAAGACAAAACGTAAGTCAATAAAACTACACTGTTGAAACACCTTGTAGTGTTCCTAAAAACATGCCAGAATAGAAAAATTTTCACATGTTAGAGGAAGGATAGCAAGGAGAGACATATTAGTCTCCTTAGAGAGGGAATTTCAGTCTGCAACAAACCACCAAGAAGGCCCTGTTCATTGCTCCTACCATATGTTCCTATGAAGGTGGTTGGATATGGAGAAAGGCTTTCTCTTAAAAGCTTAAGACCTCAGGCAAGCTCCTATAGGAAAATGCAGTCCTTCAAATAACTTGGACCTGAGCCATTTATGGCTTTAGAGGTAACCAAAATTGCAACCAGAAATGGATCAGTACCCAGTGAGCTTTTGTAGCACAGGAGTCATGTGCTCCCTGTAACCTGTCCTGGTTAATAATCTGGTTGCAGTTGTATGGGCCACACAGAACATGTTAAAGTAATCCAGATGGGATGTAACTAAATCATTGTGTTACTATGGCCAAATCAGATGTTTTCAGGAATGTGTACGGCTGTTGCGCTAGCTTTAACTGTGCAGAGATACTCCTGCCTACTGCAGAAATGTGGGCATTCCAGCAAATCATTCATGGCTTGGTTGATCCACAAGTTCATCGAGCCTTCATTTTCTATAAGAATGTAACCCTCTCCAGTACAGGGCGAGTCCCTATTCTTTGATCTTTCCAACTGACCCGAGCATCTCTGTCTTATCTGGATTAATCTTCAAATTGTTTAGTCTTATCCTGTCTATTACTACTGATGGGCACCGGTTTAGACCAAGGGCAAAGGAGTTTAATACCTCCCATTTTCTGGGTTCTCCCCTCCAGGATGGAATTGAGCCAATAAAGCAGTCCTTCTGTCTCATCCCAGCATGATAGCCCAGAAGGGGAGAGACCCAGCAATGTCAACAATTACACACTCCCCCTGTCCAGTTCTTGGGATAGGTCTTCAGTCAAGATTATCAAAGCTATATCTGTCCCGAAACCGAGCCTGCATTTTAACTAGTTATTCTTATTTACTAGGCAAGTACCATCTACTGGCCAAAGACTGACCTGTGGTGGCTGAAAACAGTAACATTACCACTTTAAAAATACATTGTAAAAAATTAAGAATGAGGCAGTTTGAGTAGTGGTGACAAGTCAGTTTTTCACAAGAATATACCCCTGTCCAAAGAGGTGTGATGTTGTCACTGTTTTTATACTGTTACTTTGAAATGCAGACAAGGTCAAAGATCCTTTGGTATACCCCCTCCATTCTGAAGCCAGCAAGCCGTAGAGGAGGCATGCTAGCTTTAACTGTGTATGTTTATTTCTTTTTAATTGTATTCTTTCAGCTATCAAGTATAGAGATATAACTCTTTGTGAGTTTTAAACATGTTTGGGGTTGGGGAAAAGGCAGAAACCATCTCTCTTTGTAGCTTCTGTGTTGTCATCTTGGTTTGCCACAGTCTGGCTGGGCAAGGGAAACTGTCAAAGCGTGTTTCAGATAGGTCTGCAAATGCATTTCTAGATTAGAAATGAATTCCAGTACTCAGAAGATTGAAGAGTACAGATGTTGTTGATGTTTTAGTCTTTACATTTTAGTTCATCATTCCCAGACCAATTAATGTGACTAGAGGACAGCTATTCTAGTGCCACAATAGAGACAATTCAACTTTTCAAAAGCAACCTGATAAAATGATAGTGAGATGGGAATGCAGACAGTGCCTTTGAATTGAATCAGAAGTAAGAATTCTGGAGGACGTTGCGGCATTTTTCTTTCCTGACAGGGAAAAGTACTCTTTTAGATTTTGAAATAAGTAAAGGCCAGTGTTGGCTTTGCTATTGACCATCTTGAATTTTATAAGAGCATGTAGCGTTTGATGCCGCTGTAGCTCCCTGTAGTAATTTCCTTGGAATCTTCAGTCTTCTGATGTGAATGTTAGCTTGATTGTCATACTGAATATATGAAAATCTTACTTTTGCCTACAAAATAGGGGACATAATACAGGTTGTTCACATACAGAACAGGCCTGTATAAGAGACGGCAAAAATAGAATATTGAATAGGAACAAGTAGAGGGAATGGCATTCTTTATTTAACAGGCATGCTTTTTGTCTTTAATATCTTTTCCCCTAGAGTTCAGAACAAGAAACCAAGGGCCTTCCAAGCAAAAAGGGCATTGTACAGTCCATTGTAGGACAAGGCTATCATCGTAAAATAGTGTTGGCATCTCAGTCTGTGCAGAACATTGTTTATAAGTAAGTACTTGTATACAATTTTCTCTTGGTGATAACTGAATGAAAGTTGGTAGTTAGCTAAAAACATTTTCAAACTGTTCTTTTGCTCTTTTGGTATTTAAGAATACAGGTTATTGATTTATAGAAAAGAAACATACTTTGTGCTGACATGATTTTAAGACTCAAGTTATGAATAGCAAAAGTTCCTGTATGTGTGTACAGCATAAGGCTTTTAAGAATGTTGAAAGTATATTAATTTGGCCACTTTTAGTTACAACATATATTTTACAATTGCTTGTGATTTGAGGATTATGGCTGTTGTTTTGTTTTTAAAAAGTTTTCATCAACAAAGTGAAAATAATAGTACTTATTAATGTTGTGTAACCTAAGGGCTGGCTTCTTCATTATTAATATTCTTAACTACTTGCAGTCTCATCATTACTAGAAATCTGCATACAAAGGATGCATAGGATGTCTCTCAGATATAAATATATTGACCATGAATATCATTTGTTCAAGCATAATTTAAAACAGGAACATGAGAGACTTCATTCAAAGCTATTGGATGAGCAGAAATCCACTTGGGTGATAGGTCTTTTCCTTTTCCTTATTTCCTGCCTGACCCTAAATCTGTTCCAGAGGGTCCCCAAACTCTCAGGAGCAGAGTAGGGTATGTGTAGAATCCTTCAAATGTGAGGGGGAATTCATTCTGCCAGCAGTGTAGAAAAAAACTCTCCCCACTTTAACTGATAATTTCGTACACACACACACACATGCATACATAATCCATTATAGTACAAAAAGTATTAATGCACTTGTTGTTTTTCCTTTTTAAGTGACGGTCAGTCTTCAGCTATTCCTGTAGCTAGCATGGAGTTTGCAGCAATTTGTTTAAGAAATGCCTTGCTGCTTCTTCCTGAAGACCAGCAGGAGTTAAAGCAGGAAAATGGGTCCAAAGTTGGCAACCAGTTGGGAAATAATGAGAGCAGTGAGAACAATGAAGCTTGCAGGTAAGTGTGACAGTAGGTCATTCTTGCTTGTTTTACTGAAGTCTCCTTGCTTACCTCAGCTGTGGACAGATTCTACAGCTCCTAATAGTATTTTGATACCTGAAGCAAAGCGAAATGTTGAAGTAATGAAAAGTGATTAGAACAATTGTGCTTAATGTATATAAAATCTAGTAATTATGAGTGTCTCTGAAGGAAAGGTACTGTACATGGACCAGTGGATGTTGACATCTCATATTTATGCGTCTACTAACTGAACAAAGTGTAGGACATATAACCTGTAACTACTGGAGTTATAGTAGATACCGTATTTTTCGCCCTATAGGGCGCTCCAGCATATTGGGCGCACCCAATTTTTAAGGGGGAAAATCCAAGAAAAAAGGATTCCTCCCTTTAGCCGGAGGCCGGGCTGGTGCTGGGATTGGAGACCGATCCCAGCACCAGCCCATTGAACTGAGGTCGCGGGGGGAAGGAGGGATTCTTCCCCCCGCGACCTCAGTCTTTGAATGGGCTGGTGCCGGGATCGAAGCGATCCCGGCCCCACCCGATTGAAGACTGAGGCCGGCGGGGGAAGGAGCCTTCCTTCCCCCCCCCCCCCCCCGGCCTCGGTCTTGGAATGGGCTGGTGCCGGGATCGTTTCGATCCCGGCACCAGCCCATTCCAAGACTGAGGCCGGGGGGAGAAGGAGGGCTCCTTCTCCCCCCGGCCTCAGTCTTTCAATGGGCTTGTGCCGGGATCGAAACGATCCCGGCACAAGCCCATTCCAAGACTGAGGCCGGGGTGGAAGGAGGGCTCCTTCTCCCCCCGGCCTCAGTCTTTCAATGGGCTTGTGCCGGGATCGAAACGATCCCGGCACAAGCCCATTCCAAGACTGAGGCCGGGGTGGAAGGAGGGCTCCTTCTCCCCCCGGCCTCAGTCTTTCAATGGGCTTGTGCCGGGATCGAAACGATCCCGGCACAAGCCCATTCCAAGACTGAGGCCGGGTGGAGAAGGAGGGCTCCTTCTCCCCCCGGCCTCAGTCTTTCAATGGGCTTGTGCCGGGATCGAAACGATCCCGGCACAAGCCCATTCCAAGACTGAGGCCGGGGTGGAAGGAGGGCTCCTTCTCCCCCCGGCCTCAGTCTTTCAATGGGCTTGTGCCGGGATCGAAATGATCCCGGCACAAGCCCATTCCAACACTGAGGCCGGGGTGGAAGGAGGGCTCCTTCTCCCCCCGGCCTCAGTCTTTCAATGGGCTTGTGCCGGGATCGAAACGATCCCGGCACAAGCCCATTCCAACACTGAGGCTGGGGTGGAAGGAGGGCTCCTTCTCCCCCCGGCCTCAGTCTTTCAGTGGGCTTGTGCCGGGATCGAAACGATCCCGGCACAAGCCCATTCCAACACTGAGGCCGGGTGGAGAAGGAGGGCTCCTTCTCCCCCCGGCCTCAGTCTTTCAGTGGGCTTGTGCCGGGATCGAAACGATCCCGGCACAAGCCCATTCCAAGACTGAGGCCGGGGTGGAAGGAGGGCTCCTTCTCCCCCCGGCCTCAGTCTTTCAATGGGCTTGTGCCGGGATCGAAACGATCCCGGCACAAGCCCATTCCAAGACTGAGGCCGGGGTGGAAGGAGGGCTCCTTCTCCCCCCGGCCTCAGTCTTTCAATGGGCTTGTGCCGGGATCGAAACGATCCCGGCACAAGCCCATTCCAAGACTGAGGCCGGGGTGGAAGGAGGGCTCCTTCTCCCCCCGGCCTCAGTCTTTCAATGGGCTTGTGCCGGGATCGAAACGATCCCGGCACAAGCCCATTCCAAGACTGAGGCCGGGGTGGAAGGAGGGCTCCTTCTCCCCCCGGCCTCAGTCTTTCAATGGGCTTGTGCCGGGATCGAAACGATCCCGGCACAAGCCCATTCCAACACTGAGGCCGGGGTGGAAGGAGGGCTCCTTCTCCCCCCGGCCTCAGTCTTTCAATGGGCTTGTGCCGGGATCGAAACGATCCCGGCACAAGCCCATTCCAACACTGAGGCCGGGGTGGAAGGAGGGCTCCTTCTCCCCCCGGCCTCAGTCTTTCAATGGGCTTGTGCCGGGATCGAAACGATCCCGGCACAAGCCCATTCCAACACTGAGGCCGGGGTGGAAGGAGGGCTCCTTCCCCTGCCGGCCTCGGTCTTCAATCGGCTGGGGCCGGGATCGCTTCGATCCCGGCCCCAGCCGATTCCAAGACCGAGGCCGGGGGGGAAGGAAGGCTCCTTCCCCCGCTGGCCTCGGTCTTCAATCGGCTGGGGCCGGGATCGCTTGGATCCCGGCCCCAGCCGATTCCAAACCGAGGCCGGGGGGGGGGGAAGGAAGGCTCCTTCCCCCGCCGGCCTCGGTCTTCAATCGGCTGGGGCCGGGATCGCTTCGATCCCGGCACCAGCCGATTCCAAGACTGAGGCCGCGGGGAGAAGGAGCCCTCCTTCTCCCCGTGGCCTCAGTCTTTCAATGGGCTGGTGCCGGGATCGCTTCGATCCCAGCACCAGTCCATTCAAAGACTGAGGTCGCGGGGGGAAGGAGGGCTCCTTCTCCCCACGGCCTCGGCCCCTTCGCCCTATAGGGCGCACTCACTTCCCCACGCATATTTAGGGGAAGAAAAAGTGCGCCCTATAGGGCGAAAAATACGGTATATCATTGTAACCTAGTAGTTGCCTTGGGCATCTTACCACCTATACACAGCATGTGCGCACATCGGTTGCTTTCTTGGAATGAAGTTAATGGTTGAAGCTTCCTGGTTCAGAAAAGAGAACATGAGCAGTTGTGTAAGTCTTAAAAGCCCGTAATTACAAACAAAATGTTTGAGCAGCTGATTTGGGATTCACAACATTTTTGAGCAATTGGTGTGTGCTTATAGCCTGAGTAGAAAAAAATATTATATATTGTCATTGCTGATGCTAACTTCAGTAGAATTATACCATATACAATTTTTTAAAAATAATAATAATATAATAATAATAAAATTTTATTTATACAACAGTTAAAAATACATAAAATACAAATCCAAGGACCAATACCCAACCCCCTTTAAGAGATTATTAAACTAAGCATTAATTAAAACATCTTAGGTTAAAACATAACAGGTTAAATAGGATAAATAAAACCAATAACCAGACACAGAATAAGTAGCGGAGATAACAAAATCAGCAGAGTAGTGGAAATGGTGGCAGCGAACAAATTGGAAGAGGGCAGAATAATGGGGTTTCCTGAGGCCGGGAAGTCTATTCTGGAAAGGCCTGCCAGAAGAGATCTGTCTTAACAGCCTTTTTAAAGCTGTTTAGCGTTGTAATCTGACGGATCTCGTCTGGCAGGCTGTTCCATAATCTGGGGGCGACTACCGAAAATGCCCTCTGGGAGGTTGCAAACAGCCTAGATTTTAAAATACCAGAATGGTTGTGTGATTCATTCAGAAAAAAACTTTACAATTTCATCATGAGGAGTAAGAGGAAAACTCTTTATCAGAGGATTGCTTTGTTAACATCACTATCTCAAATGTTTCTTTTTCTTTTTGCAGACATCTCACCCACCCCCCACCCCAGCAATGTCATATGTGGCAGATCCCCAAGTATTTTGTTTGATTAGCAAATATGTCCAATGTCAATAGATAAATTTCCCCAATAGGTGTGGAAGATAGGATGATCATAGCATGGTATTTAAGTGTCAAAATGTGTTGAAAGCAATGTGTTAATGTTTGGTTCTTACTTTGAGGAGATGTGAAGACAAACTTATTGTCAAACTTTCCTGATTTGTCATGTCGATTTTATTTTAAAAAATAATTAACATATTACAAAAGTTTTTTGGGGGGAGACAGAGTGAGGGTTTCAAAATTGGGCTTCTCGCAGTACACCTGTAGCCTTGAATGAGATGAGGATCAGAGTTCCTACCAGTCCTATATATGTTTGAGTTTAGCCTTCTCACCTAATCCTATAGGTTGTTGTCTCAGTTTGGCTACTCCTAACTTTCCTTCCTCTGAGCACTTTGAAATCCCACAGACCCTTCAATCCTATGAGACCCTGGAGTTTGTCCCCTATCTCCTGGGCAGTGGGATAGTTGAAGGACAGCTTTTTCTGGAATGAATAAATGTGGTTTTATTTTAAAGTAATCAAATCTTGAATATACTAAATCTGTGGGATGAAGAAGAAGGGTTTTGTTGTTGTTGTTACCATGCCCAAACTCTGTTATTCCCAGGCAGACTAACAAGGTGTGCCTGGAGAAAATCTTTCTTTTTAAGGATGGCTTTTAACCAAGGTGTCATTGGACCCTTTTTACTCTTCATGTGACTCATTTAAGCTCCATTCTTCTTTACTGGCTGTACCAGTAAAGATAAACAAATTTAAGGAGTCTCTTTAGATATTTCTAATGTTTTAGCTACCATTCTTAATTGTTTCAAACTGCCAGTTTTATCTGCTGCTGGGTAGTCTTACATGCTTAAAATGATTTTTATTGTATCTAAAGCTGCAGTTTGCTTGTCACCTTGAATTTTTAAGAAAAACAGGCTATAAATGTTATAAAACATCCACTTACTCCAGCCCTAGTCAGAGCAGTTTTAAACCATGGCTGGAGGATGTGTGGCTCTCCAGATGTTGTTGAGCTGTAACCCCATCAGTACCAACAGCATGGCCAGTTATAAGGAAGGATGGGAGTTGCAGTCCAGCTACATCAGGAGGGTTACACATTTTCTGTGCCTACTAAATCATATGGCTATGACTATTCCACTGTTGTCTTGGCAATTTGATTGATTTATTCCTTTATGCCACACTAAGCTTTAGTCACTATAAGAGCAATGCAATACATGACCCATGTTCGTTCTTTACCACAAAGGAAATATTAATTTCTTCATCTGCAAAGCATCACTAAGAAAAATGGATTGTACATTGTCTCTTTCTATAAGCTAACAAAGCAGCTGTATTTATTTTAGTACATAGGCAGCAATTTTAGTCCTTCACCTTTTTGGTGCTTTTCCTATAAGTATATATTTTAAAAATACAGCACTTCTGAACAAATGAATCATTGTTGCTGGCTGCTGTAAATTTGATCCTGTTACTTTTCTTGCTTAAGTTATTAATGTCATTACTTATTCTGTCTCCATTTCAGTAGTAAAGGTCATGAAGGAGACAAATGTGTTCCTGCTCCACCATCTTCTCCACTGAGGAAGCAAGAATTAGAAAATTTAAGGTAGATTCTGATACCTCAGCATGTGCTAGCAAACAGATTCAGATAATTTTTCTCACTATGACAAATTTGGTGTGTGTCTTACTTTTAATAAGTAACAAGTTTCTGCCTATTTTAAAGGCATATGATATGAACATATACTAAATCTTAATTATATCTCAGTTGTCCCTCCCATTTTGGTGGGGGATCCCCATTGGCTTGAATGGCTGCACACTCTTGTGCGCAGCTTTTTGTGTGCACTGTGGGCGCGCATGCCATTTTAACCCTCCCCACTTGCTGGTCCGCAAAGGACCAAGACTGCGGACTTCAAGTCCGTAAATGGGGAGGGGACTATGCTCTAGATCAAGGGTCGGCAAGATTTTCAGACCTGGGGCCGGTCGCTGGTCCCCAGATCTTCCGCCGGGCTGGGGGGGGGATGGTGGTGCACATGCTCTCTCGCGCATGCGCAGTACTCCGGAAGTACTGCGCATGCGTGTGCACACTCGCTCGCGCATGCGCAGTACTTCCGGAGTACTGCACATGCGCGAGCGAGTCATGGCCGCCATTTTGGCAAACAAAATGGCGGCCACGACTCGTTTGCCCATGCGCAGTACTCCGCCGCATGCGCAAACGAGCCGTGGCCGCCATTTTGAAAAACAAAATGGCAGCTGCGACGTGTTGGCAGGGGCCGGTCCAGAGGCCTTGGAGGGACGCACCCAGGCAGTACTCCGGTTGCCGACCCCTGCTATAGATTTTGTGTACTTGAATGGTTGCACAAAAAAGTTTACTAAGGTTCTCATATAGCTCTTAAGCAGCAAAATATGTCACTACGTAAATGCTGGACTACATATTTTGGGTTGCTGCAGCGCATTTCCATAGTGTCTTTTTTCTGGTCGATTCCTGTAACATAATCCATATACGCTATTGAGGCATCAAAAACTCACCCTTTCATTTTGTAATGAGAGTCTGGTTGTACCAGTAAAGATGTTAAACCTGAAAGTTTTTCCACTACTGGGGAATTGTGTGTGCCCGTGCATGTTAATACGGACCTGTGCATATAGAAATGTATGTCTTCATCAGCCTACCTTGTAGCCATTTTATTAAGAAATTAAAGGGACCATGTTTTCTTCTCTGGTGTTAATTTAGACTTCAGTCATTTTGAAAAACTACAATTTCTCAATTAAAAGTTTTGGGGTAAAGTGGATTTGTAATATTAATGTGGTGAGAACAGTCACATTTGACAGGCCATGTGTTGTAAAGAAAGGAATGTAATCTTTCACAATCAGCTGTTGTTCTCTAGTGATGAAACCTGACAACTTGTCAAGAAAATCTTGTCATTATAACCAGAATGATTTTACTCTCACTAGAGTAAAGCAGCATCACAGAGGGGAAGAAAAACATTGATATTTAGCTCCTATAAGATTTGCTTAGTTGTTAAATTTGAGGGAGCCTTTATTTATTTCCCATGACTTAGCATGATGGAAAAGGACAAGAATTAATTTTATCATGTTAATCTTCTCTCCATTCTTTGTATTAAGTTTGTAACTATAAACTATGTGCTCCTACTCCTTCCTTTTTTCCCCCCATGAGTATAGCATAATTTTTATGCAATCTATCCATTTCATTGCTAGCAGGACAGACCTTTTGCAGAAAGGATGCATAAATAAATAGAACTTGTTAATGGCTGCAGAACAAGTGTTTACGTAAATGCTCCAGAAATTATGATGTAATACAGTGGTTCCCAGGCTGTGGGGTGGGACCCCCAGGGGTATGTGAGAGTGGTTCAAAGAGGATGCAAAACTTGGAAGTCCTTATCCCTCCTCGTCCTCCTCTGATTCCCAAACCTTTTTTGTCCTGGAGGAAAGAGAAAGGCAAGGAGAGCACTCGGAGCCCCTGCCTGAAGGAGGAGGAAGGCTATTTCTTTATAAGATGCTAAAATACGAGTATACATGAATGTGAGACCTAATATACGCACACTAAATAATCATATTTTTATTCATATACTAGGTCAAGTGGGGAGGGGAGCAGTGTTGAGAAGTAGATGTAAAGAGAATCACAAGAGTAAAAAGTTTGAACCAATGGTATAAAAGGATAGTTATCTTGATTCAAATAGTTTGGTTTCACTGAGCTTCTTCAGTTTCTGATACATATTTTCCCCAGCCCCTGCAAGTTTGAATCAAGTACATTGAATCAAGTACATTGCCTTCTGTTTGCCCTCTTTGGCATTTAGATGCCAAGTTCTTATCCTTTACTTGTGCAAGTGGCATCAGTTGTCACACTGTATTGTATTGCTTGCTTTTAAAATTTATATCAGATGTTTTGAAAGCATGTTTCTCTCTCTCTCTTTCTTTTTGGGCTGGTAATATGAGCCATGAAAAGTTGCAAATTAGCCTTATAGTAAAAAAAAAAAAATACTTCTCTAGACTCATGTGAGGGCTTTCATACTTGTATTGTAACAGTACCAACTTCTTGCTGCTATTCTGGTTTTAAAAAGCTATCCTGCATGCAAAAACAAAGCAGCTGTTAAAAGTATAGTTTCCCTACCGGAAAAGGAGTTGTTAATCCTAGTAGATCAAATTTACTTTTATGGCATCTGTTCCTTGTACTGAGTTGGAGGCTTCTTCTAAAGTTGTCTGGAGTAACTTGTCCAGCAGAGCATGGAGCTGCCTTATAAATAAGAAGCAAGGCTGAACCATGACTACGCCAACTGTGTGTGGGTTTAAGAAAGAAAAACTATAGGACTGTGCCAACACATTCTGAAAAAATATTATAGCTTAAAATACTCTTTTAAAAATGTGGACAAAATGCACTGCATTTGATGAAGTGGGCTACAGTCCACAAAGTCTTATGCCAAATAAAATTTGTCAGTTTTAAAGTTCTTTAAAAATGCTTACTTGCTTTTTGTACTTAAAAAATGGTAATATTTTGAGGATAATCAGGCTGATTTCAGGCTTTGTAATAACCAGCTTTTGTTGTTGTTGGTTTAGTTCTTTCATGTTCACTACTCAACTTAGTATGATGAAGTAATTGCTTCAGTGTTGTTGAAAATGGGTTGCCAGCTTAAATATGCCCTTCATTTGGCTTAGGTGCTAGTTGCATTTAAAGCTGTACTATTATGAATTGAAGTGTTACTTCTCAGTAATAATACTGATTTGAATTTACCCTGCTTAGGCTTGCATGTGATCTAAACTTCATTGACTAGCTGAGAGTGAGTAAACTTAGTGGGCTGACCAATTCTCTTGTCCAGTTGTCTTATCTGGCAAATGGATAGGCTATGGCACTTTATTTTTAAAACTTGTTTTCTGAACCAAAAGCATTCCCAGGAAAAGTAGTTAAATAATATTGAGGACTCCGTAACCATTAAAGGCTGGACTTCATTTTCAATTATTGTAAGATACTTTGAGTTGGGAGAAAGGCTGGGTATAAAATAAAATAAAGGCAGCTTGGGAGCAGATGGCACAGTTCTTATAAAGCCTGTGTATGGCAATGGGCCAATTTCTTCCAGTTTTTCCTTTTTTGGGGGGGGGGATGGAGTCACTTTAATATAGTTCCCAAACTTCTTGATTTGCTGTGCTTGGTAGGTTTAACATTTAGGAATAATATTCCTTATGTTTTCAGATACTGGCTTTGCAAGAAGACGTTTCTGTTCTTGCCATTCTCTGTGTGGCCCAGTGACCTATAAGGCGTCCAAAAATTACCTTTATGAACTCAGTTCTAATCTATATGCAATTAAAATTGTAAAGATAATTTTTGGGCACTTAGTATTTTATGTACATGCCCATTTTATCAAATGTCTACTGGTAGGAAATGGGATAGGAGGAATAGGTAAACTACATCTTCCAATTTTGTGTTTTACTCTGAAGGGTATGTGATGACAATGGTAGGGTTAGTGCCGCTTCCTGCCTATCAGTACTGTGACTTGATCTCAAAAAGTCTCTCCCCAAGTCAATGCAGTAGTGATTGCTTTTGCATCAATTAGCTACTAGGTTTTTGCAGCACATTCGTTAGGCAGTGTGTCTGTACTACAAACAAGCTAGCAGGAGCCTGCTAGGGATCAGTACCCTATTCCTCTCAACAACTGCAGCCATTGATTTAAAGAAACCAAATACGTCTCGGGGCTTTCCTTAGCGAGCTTCTATATGCGTTGAGATATGATGTGACATCTGGGTATGGTACAGAGGAAATGGGGAGGGTGAAGGGGAGAGGTTTCTTATCCTGCTTGTGTATAATTAAAGTGCATGCCTCCTGGGACACAGGAATAAAGGAACCCCAGGCCCTGCCATGAATTAACATGGCTTACTGCTGAACCAAAAGTGGGCTTGACAGTTGCCAGAAGGCTGGAGCAATAATAGCCCACCTACTGGCTAGGGAGTTTTAATGTACTCTTCTGCAGCTCCCCCAACACCAGTTCTGTCCAGGAGGATCCAGTCACTCTCTTCTTTTTCCTCTTCCTCCCATGCCAAAGAATTGGGTCTGTTCTTAGAGCAAGGCAGGGAAAGGCTTATGCCCTGAAGCCAATACAGCCTGCCTTGAACTCTGCCTTGTGAAGTGGAAAATATCCCAAAGTGCTGTGTTAAGAGGGGAGGGGGAAGAATTACAAGCTGTAAAAGCCTGACCTAATACTGACATCCTGATGGGGGCCTTTTGTTTGAAGCTGTGGAATGTGTGGCTCAAATTTCAGGGCAAGAATTTCAGGAGCAACTTGTGCTTTATTGAGAGGCCACATGATAGCAGTGTCCACAAAGCATTTTTGCTGGGGTGCCATACGTGTTAAGCAAGCAGACTCTGCTAATTGCTTTCTGTTTGAAAACAGCAATAATGCTAAGATTCTTTCATTTTGTACTGTTTTGTTCCTTCATGCAGGACATAGTTAATGCTAATTTTGTGGGCCCTTTGAATAAAGAAAACACCTTTTATCTAAACTGTAGTGAAATTAAATATATTTAGTATTACATAATACGTCTTTTAGCACCATGTTTCCATAAGATAAGTTAAAGTACATTCATTAGTATATTGGGTATCTCTTTTAGGTGCTCCATACTCGCTTGCAGCGCTTACGTGGCTCTGGCATTGGGAGACAACCTTATGGCTTTGAATCATGCTGATAAACTTCTTCAGCAGCCCAAACTGTCAGGATCACTTAAGTAAGTTTGATCTACTCTTTATCTTAAAATATTTACAGGAAATTTCATTCCTGTATATAGTATAAGACACATGTACTGGAAAACTGATACTTTCTATTTTTCTCCCTTGCTGTTTTAGGGGGAGAATGGGAAATAAATTTACAGTTTTTGTGCCAAGCCATGTCATGTAAATAGGAGTGGGGAATATGTGACAAACTAGATGTCATTGGATTGCAGTTCCTGTCAGCCCTAACCAGTATAGCCAGTGATGAGTTGCAGCTCAACAGCATTTGAACAGGCTCCCCATTCCTCTATAATGATACTTAGCACTCTGTTTGGTAAAACAGAATCTTTTATGGATCACTTTACTGCACATAAGCATGTTTGGCTTTACAGGAGTAGGTGAGCAATTGACATTACTCCCCACTCCTAATTGGTTCAAATAATTGCTGCTCCATATAAACAACTCCTACCAAATTTTTAATATGGGGATTGACTGGAATGAGGCAGTTCTTCAGATAAAGGCATCTGTATTCTCTGCTTTCTACAAGTAGTTTGCTTTGTAGGCTGACAGATTGACCTTTGCAACCATGTGTTCTTTGCTGTTTGTAGGTTCCTTGGCCATTTGTATGCTGCAGAGGCTCTCATCTCTCTAGACAGAATCTCTGATGCCATTACTCACTTGAACCCTGAGAATGTCACTGATGTGTCCCTGGGGATTTCTTCAAACGAACAGGATCAAGGTTAATGAGTCCATACTTGATTAGAACCGGTCATGCTTTCAACTCTCTTCCTGCTGTAACTTGTAAGAGCTCTGCCTTTTAATGCATTGTTATGAAGGGCAGAGCTGCTGCTTCCACATTTTCTCAAAACTATGCATTTTGTATCGGTTAAATATTGTAGGACATTTTATCTTCACTTTACCTTCTCTATAGTACTAAACCTTATATATTTTAGCTGTTTGTCATACTGGTTTCCTTTTTTTAATTATAAGTTGCACAGACCTTAATATCATATCACTTTGGAATGTTTTAGTAAGGGTATAGTAAGGGTATAACAGTAAATGTGCTATGTAAAGGGGGAAATGAGATTGATTTCCAGATATACCAATTTCAGCTGCAGCTTTTGATAGATTGGGTAATTTTATGTACACTAAATGCTTCTGAAGTTGTTGGCATATATTCAGTATAATATATCCAAACTTGGTGGAATGGGAACTAGTTAGAAGTTCTAAGTGTGACTATTTAGCACATTCTTTGTTGAAATTTGTAGTTAAAGCTCTGTTAGCCATTGCTTCTTGAAACTGTACAGTACTTCCACTAGAAATTTGATGTATTCATGATGCAATCTGCTATTTTTTTCCCTATACAGGGTCTGATAAAGGAGAAAATGAAACCATGGAATCCAGTAAGCATGCATCTCTCTGCAAACCAGTATCTTCCTGTTTATTCTGTGACACTATAGAATGAAATTGTCTTGGAGGAAACCCGATTATTTAGATCCATTTCAAACTGGCTTTAGGACAGGATATGGAGTTGAGACGGCCATGGTTGTCTTAGCTGATGACCTTCGTCTGGGCATCGACAGGGTAGTGTGACGCTGTTGGTGCAATAGATCACAACATCCTCTTGGATCGCCTGAGAAGGTTAAGAATCGGGGGAATTGCATTGCAATGGTTCCGTTCCTTCCTTTCGGGCAGATTCCAGAGGGTGAAGCTTGGGGACAGTTGCTCTGCAAGGAAAGAGCTTAGTTGTGGCGTCCCACAAGGTGCCATCCTGTCTCCGATGCTATTTAATATATATATATGAAGCCATTGGGAGAGATCGTCCGGAGACATGGGGTGGAGTGTTATCAGTACGCTGATGACACCCAGATACATTTCTCCATGCCTCGGTCTTCAGCTTTGATTTCAGATGGTGTCTCTCCTCTCAATGACTATCTTAAGGCAGTAATGGGCTGGATGAGGAAAAACAGATTGAGATTAAATCCAGACAAAATGGAGGTGCTCACAGTAGCGGCCCTGAAACCAGGAATTGGGTTGCAACCTCCAGTCCTGGACCGGGTCATACTCTCCTCCAAGGACTGTGTTTGCAGTCTGGGGGTGCTCTTGGACCCATCGCTTCAGATGATAAATCAGGTGAATGTGACTGTCAGGAGTGCTTGTTATCAGCTTCGGCTGATACGCCAGCTGCGCCCTTTCCTGGAAGTTAGGGATCTTGTGACTGTGGTGCATGCGCTGGTAACCTCCCGCATGGATTTCTGTAATGTGCTCTACACGGGGCTACCTTCGTGCTTGGTCCGGAAACTTCAGTTAGTACAAAATATGGCAGCCAGATTGGTCTTGGGAACATCTAGGAGAGATCACATAACTCCGATATTAAAATCTCTCCACTGGCTGCCTATTAGTTTCCAGGCCCAGTATAAGGTGTTGGTTATTACCTTTAAAGCCCTAAATGGCTTGGGTCCAACCTATCTTCGGGACTGCCTCCCGTATAATCCATCCCGCGCACCTAGGTCCTCTGGAAGGAATTTGTTGCAGCCTATAAAAACTAGGCTGTCTGCAACCGCCCAGAGGACCTTTTTGGCTACTGCTCCCAGATTATGGAATGGCCTGCCGGATGAGATCTGTCATATTACCACTTTAGACAGCTTTAAAAAGGCTGTTAAGACAGATCTCTTCCAGCAGGCCTTTCCCGAATAGATATCCTGGCCATCAAAAACAGCCATCTTGCTCATCCCTGATTCAGCTGTAGCTACTGTTTCTTTGTAAGGGATCTTAGTTAATTATGTTTCGTTCTTTTTTGTGTTATTATTTTAAATGCATTTTAAATCTTCATTATTTAATTGTATTTTAAGGGGTGGGTGGGATTGTGGGATATGGATGTATATTTTAAAGTTATAAGCTGGCCCAATTGCGTTACCCAGAAGGGGGGGGGATAAAAATAAATTTTATTATTATTATTATTAAATGTAGATAGGAACTTCTTATCTATAATTCCATAACTAACAATGAGTTGTAGATCAAAGAAATGATTGTTCTTTCTGCAGTGATCTGTTAACACAGTTAACGAAGATCCCTTACTTATTGAATAAGCTACCACATCAAAATAGTAAATTTTGTTGAACCATGTATGTTAGGAATTGCTGTTAAACATACTGTTTTCTGTCAACAAGTTACATATAATCT
The DNA here is from genome assembly GCA_026167975.1 of Phrynosoma blainvillii. Classification (NCBI taxonomy): domain Eukaryota; kingdom Metazoa; phylum Chordata; class Lepidosauria; order Squamata; family Phrynosomatidae; genus Phrynosoma; species Phrynosoma blainvillii. The sequence continues at coordinate 61,504,919 of JANUYF010000005.1, forward strand.
AAATGGAATGGGGAAAAACCCATTCATAATTAAAATTACAGAATGACATGCAGCATCTCCTACCGAGGGGGGTCACATAATCGGATAGGGTCAATCATTCAGCTCTGCCACCAAGAAGGGACCATGTGTCCATTATCCCAGCATAGGTCCACTTAGTCCAGACATGATGCACTGGGGGAAAATGCTGCTAGAACAGACAACTCAGGGTGGCTGAAATAAGACCCAGGCTGTACACTAAAAGAGGAATGGCTTAGTTACCCTGCATTTCTCCTGAATATCCTAATATTTGCAGCAGTAAGTGAAAATATGAAGTAGCAATACATCTCCAGAGATATGCTTACAGATAGGCACCCGAAAAGTGCAGCCAATTCCATAAGTACTCTCAAGTTTAAGAGATGTGTTTGTTGGTCACACTTTGTGTTCAGTGTAATGAATGATGGCTGCCAGTTAATGTATTAGGTAGTTCTTGGCATTGGGACTTTTTTGGGAAATCCATACCACCTACTAGTAAATACTGTGACTAATTCAGGATGCTACTAATCTTTCATTTAAACAAGTAAGTTGTTCTGTCAATGTTTGGTACATTTTTTTTCCAGCTGGAAAGCAGACCCCGCAGTGTTACCCCAGCTCTGTCACATCTGCACGAACAATGATGCTGTTCAACCTTGGAAGTGCCTACTGTCTGAGAAGCGAGTATGACAAAGCTCGGAAGTGTCTGCACCAGGTTAAAAAACTATGCTGCATTTTCACTTAGAAGAAACACTCAAAATAAACACAGTATCAAATTCAGGATCATATATGTTGGGGGGTGTGTGTTAAAAATTACAACAGTTTTTGCTAGCATATTGTCAACTACAGGGTTGTTTCAATATGACTTAGCCTCCTCCTTCCCCTATCTAATCTTAATCAAAAAAAGAGGCAACATCCTAGGGAAACCAGTATATTTGCTTTCCTAAAGGACACAAAGTCCTCATTCAGGCATTGCTACACTCAAGAGAAAATTTTGAGAAAATGTAGTGTATCCTTCGGCTCCTTGTGTCTGACAGGGATTATTTATTTATGGAACTGTGTTTATCCATAGCGTAGCACTTCCTTTCAGAGCCCAAACATTATTGTGCTCTGATAAGCTAACACAATGGAGTAATTTCCATGCTGCTAAATTTTACATTATTTGTTTGAAAATCCCACTCTGGATTAGCTATTATCTTGTTAAAAAGAACTTATTTGTATATTCTTTTCTGCATTAGCACTTTTCTCACACCTTGTGTTCAGCTCTCCTTTTCTCTTTTGGTATATAAGGCTGCCTCACTGATTCATCCGAAAGAGATTCCACCAGAGGCAATCTTGCTGGCAGTATATCTTGAACTTCAAAATGGTAAATCTTATTATCATTGCAAACTCAAATCCTAGTCAGTATGCTTTGCTAGTTGAAGTAGGCCTGTCAGATAGGTTCAGGGGCCTTATTCTTCCATATAATCTGCAGTGGGAAGTAGTATTTTAGAGGTCTACCTTATGTTGTAACATCATCTGCTTCCATTATGTTTTGAATTAGCTGCATGGGTGTCAAGAAAGAAAGAATATGGGCCAGAACAGAAGGCCCTTTAAAGCTGCCATCTGGGCAGCTTGGGAACGCGGCGTTTGTACACCACACGCTTCAAAGACATTCCCACGCTGCATACCCCTGGTGCGTCTTGAAACTGACTTTTTTCTGGCCCAAAAAGGAGATGATCTTTTCCACACCTTTTAGGGCCGGCAGATTGGGGCTGCAGCATGTGGTTGTCGTGGCTCCAGTCTGCCTTTGGATGGGGCGGCTTCATGCCACCCCTTCTTGTTAGTCTGTACCGGCCCTGTATAGAGAAAAGCGAAGCAGAGCACATTGAAACAAGCATATGGAACTGAATTGTGTTTCTGCTGCTTTATGTTTTATGCTACAGAGAGATATTTTAATTCTATATTTTTTTGCAAAGTGCCCCGGTGGGATAGTTTTATATAAATATTTTGTATATCACTCACTGAAAGTGAAATGAGACTTCTACAGAGAGCCTATGAAGAGTTGCTATGGTTTTAAATGCTGCTTCATTGGCTTCTCATGTGGTCTTTAAACTCTTTGAAATCATTTTGTAGGCAATACCCAACTGGCACTGCAAATCATCAAAAGAAACCAGCTCCTGCCTTCAGTTAAAATGCTGTCTGAGATGCGGAAGAAACCTGTATTTCAACCAACTCACCTGGTCCAGCCTATTCAGATGCCAGCATTCACCACTGTTCAGAGGAAGTGAAGTTTTGTGTTGAAACTTGTCCTCAAAGGAAGCACTTGGTTTTTTGTTTTTGTTTTTGGTAATTTTAAGAACACTGTTTCTGTTATCTACATGTAGGATGTACGAAAGTGTTCATATGTGTTTTTCATTAAAAAAAAACCTGCAAGAAAGACTTGTATATTTAATTCCTTTGTACCATGATTTCCACTGTGGTTAGTGGAGGTGCCTGAATTTATGCTTGTGATGTGATTCAAAGGCATTTTTGGCCTGTGAATCACAATTTAAGGGAAAACATCAAATGTACACATTTATCTCCCTGAGCTTTAAACCTCCATTGTATCTATCCTGAATCTATATCTAGCTGCACAGGAGCATTTTCTATAATAGGACACTGAATTTCTCCCTGATACTTTTTTGCATTTTTGTCTATAGAACTGAAGATCCACCTGCTTTTTTTAGGAAAGGGCTTCTAGGAAGAGATGAAATGATGACCTGCTTGATTTTTTTCTAATATTTTTCAGTATTCAAAATATTTGATGTTTTTCATTCATGGAAATAGCCCTTTGCTGATATTAGACATGCTGTCAGCCTCAGAGAAAAGCAATGGCAAACTACCTCTGAACAAATCTTGCCAAGAAAACCCCATGATAGGTTTGCCTTAAGGGCACCATAAGGCAGAAATGACTTGAAGGCACACAATATACTATGGCAAAGTGAATGCTTTAAGTGGGATATGGTACCATGTCGCTTGGATAAAATCTGTTGCAATTTGTATGTTTGTTTTATTTACTTTGGGGAGCAAGCAGTTTTCCCCTTAGTGGTGCCCTGCCCTAAGATAACTGGATTTCTAAACATGTCTTGTTCCATATTGATTCCTCAGATGGCTAAGGAATCACTCTGCTTTACAGTGGGAAGCTTCATATGGGAGCTTCTGTGCTACCTTATTGTAGTTGTATGTGAAGAACTAATATGTGTAGGAAAACATAGATCAACCCCTAAATCTATCTATGGCAGATTGTAGGCCATGAATCTATCTTACTAATTATTTATATTTTTACTCTACATTGAATACCATTTAATTTAATATAACAGGATGATTGTATCTGATTGAAACCATGTAACCATGTCTCCATTAAAGCTGTTAGGTATCTAGAAAGAGAACATCACAAATAGGTTCCTTCCCTTCCCATGCCTCTTAATGGCGTCAGAAAGTAGGGAGAGCTCATTTGGCATAACTCCATGGGAGATTCCACTACTCTTGGTCAAGTTAGCAGCTCTGAAAGTGTTAAAGAAACAGAAGGTCATATCATAAATCCCCAAAGCTCAGCTTTGTGGTTGATACAGCAACAATAATAATACAGTACTATATATACAAGTGTTGGATCAAGCCAGGAACAGTAGCAACCTTAACAAAGCGCCAGTGTGATGAACAGGTGTGTTAAATTTCAGCCTAATCAAAATGTCAGTTTAGAGCAGGGGTAGGCAACCTAAGGCCCGGGGGCCCCGGATGCGGCCCCCTGACGCCTTTGGACCGGTCCCAGGCTGGTCCTGCCACCGCCACCTCCCACTGCCACCGTCACCCGCCATGATGATATTGATTATTGTTGTTATTACTTCTTGGGGTTTTCTTGGCAAAATCTCCACAGGGGTTTTGCCATGGCTTTTCTGGGGCTGAGAGAGTGTGCATGCATATATTTTTAAATATTTTTAAAAATATATATTTATTTTTATTTATTTATTTTTGGTGGTTCGGCCCCCCAATTGTCTGAGGGACAGCAACCCGGCCCCCGGCTCAAAAAGGTTGCCTATCCCTGGTTTAGAGAATTGTTCATAATGCAGATGCCTTAGCCTGGACATTTTGAATGTTGCTCCTTTTCTGAATATACCCTCTTAACCATAAACAGGCAAAAGTCTTTTTAACAGCATGATTGCCGTGAAACTTAGGCTTCACAGTAATTTAAAGGCAAATGCTTCAAATTAAAGAGGGCAATACATTTGTTGATTGCCGCCAATATTAAGATTATAATACAAAGGGGAAGATCTTTTTCAGAAAATCAACCTTCTTCCATTTTTATTTTTCACACGGGGCAGGCTGAAACATACTACTCATGGTATACATGTGACAGGGCTTACCTTTCATTTCCTTAGTATCATGAGGCTTGTAGTGGGTCTTCACTGCAGATTTTGTACCCAGCCATTGTGCCTGGTTTATGTTGACTATGTCTGGAGGGTAGATGGGTTACGAAGTTCCTGCTTCCCAATCAAGAGTGTAAGTTATTTTACTGTAAGCCTTCACAAGTATAATACATGACTGCATGTGTTTTATAGCTCTTTTATTGGGTTCAATGCTTAAGTTTTATATAGCACTCCAGGTGCTTCACCTAAGCTAGTATGCCAGGGATAGAGCAGGCTAATACTTACATATATTTAGAGTGAATGGGAAATTGAACTGGAGACTGAGTGCCTCAGTCTTATTCTACCACAGTGATTCCCAAACATTTGTCCTCCAGCTTTTTGGACTTCAACTCCTAGAAGCCCCAGCCAACTTGGCCAACAGTCAGGAATTCTAGGAGCTGAACTAAAGGACCAAAGTTTTGGAATCATTGGGCTACTATCTTCTCTCTACGGTGGCTAGTGATAGTGAATCTAGATCAATTACCTGCAGTTGCCTACAGTTGGAGAAAGACTCTCTGATCCTACTGCAAGCCTTGTATTCTACATTTTCACATTAAACGGTAAGCCCTTAAACCAATGGATAGGTTCTAGTAGCTCTGGGCCAACTCCCCATGCAGGAAATAAATTGCTACATGTTAACTTCGATCACAGCCCACTTCTACACAGCACCTAGTGTTATATACCCACTTCTACACAGGACTAGGAAGATTGCCAAATGCCTATCATCCATTCTGGGGTCTGACTGATGATCCATTTACAGGGGGCTTTGTGTTGCAGCAGTATGTCACTTCCAAGAAATGTAAGTATTAGCCTGCTCTATCCCTGGCATACTAGCTCAGGTGAAGCACCTGGAGTGCTGTATAAAACTTAAGCATTGAACCCACTAAATAGAGCTATAAAACACATGCAGTCATGTATCACACTTGTGAAGGCGTACAGTAAAATAACTTAAAGACTCTTGATTGGGAAGCAAGAACTTCGTAACTTAAGTGGCTTATGTAAGGCACAGTAATGGCATTTCCTTCCCAAAAGGAGAGCTGTTGTTACGTACTTTCATAGTTCTTAAGAAATACTTGTTCAGTGAAATCTTAAATATATCTCAAAAGAAAGGTTTAAAAACCTAGCTGTGACTCTTGTCAAGGGATCCTTTTAGAGGCAGTGTTCAGGATATTTAAGAAATGTAAGTTCAGTCTAGGTTTACTAAACTTTCCTCAAGCAAATCTATCTCAGCATTGCCTCAAACAGTGAGGGAGACTGGGTGAAGTTTTATTCTGTGGGTTTTATTTTAAAATGTGCATTTGCTGTGCTCCAGAGACAAGCATCTGAAGAGAAAAGACAAACTACAGATGAAGTGAAACTCACATTTATTTGATTAAACAAAAATAAAATAAACTGCATAGAAACTTTTTAAAGTCCAGAGAGACCATGACTTTGTTTTAAGGCTGCCAGTAGCTGATACATTGTCTCCTTGCTACATCCTTCAGCCTTCTCCATGGACCACAAAGATACATTCAGAAGCCTCCATTAAAAACACTCACATTCTAAGATTTTTAGCCCCTTTAAAGAAAACTTGTGCCTCACCTGACCTGCTTTACTCTGGAGTTCAGAACACCAAGTGGCCAAATTTTTAAAAGGTAAGGGCCTTCAAATTGGAGAAAAAAGAGCAATCTTGCACTGCTCTGGAAACTATATACCTAAAAAACAATCAATCAATCCTTGTTCTATAGAACACTAGCTGTACGTTTTCATGGTAAATGTACAACAAAGGCAAATTGTGTATGAACTACTATAAAAACCAGCCAGCTCAAGAGAAATGAATTTTCCAATGACAAGCAAACTCTTGAGTGCTCCCTCAATAGGATGCATATGTATTTAAAAACAAATATCTTGTTTGACAAAATGTGGATTTACAAATATGGAGGAATTTAATCAGAGAGTTTTTCTATGCTAGTTCTTTGACATGGTGAGGTTTTTGTTTGGTCTTAGACCAACAGCTTTAGGTTTAGGCACATAAAAATACTGGATTTTTTTTTTTTTAATTAACAAAGACACTTACCTTTTTTTTATTTAAAAAAAAAAAGTGTACCAGCAACTGAGCAGATGCACAACAGGTGAGGCACAATACAAGCAGAATCACATACAGTAAGAAAAGTCACCATCTGTCTGGATGACTGAATACACACCAAGTTTTTAAAGTCATAAATGGCAGGGGCTAAAAACAAGATCTCTCCCTGGGAAAGAAGCTACAGAGACTGAGCAGTATTCTATAATTCTACAAAAGAACTTACTGGTTTGGTGGCTTAAAGAACACCATCTAATCTACTACATACACTTAACATTCAGTCACCAAAGCTCTAATAAAGGAGCTTCAAGCAAAACAAAAAGGCAACCTGAGTTTGTAAGTCGATACAATCATTGAAGAGGTCTAAGACCATGGAGGTAACACAAAGCTTTTTCTTCCCAATTTCTTCCTGAAGAACCATTACTGGTTAAATGCCAATGGGGGAAAAAACAATGCCGTTCAATCTTGGCTTGTTAACCCGTAAGATTACCTAAATATGACACAAAAGTTACACATGCCACTGGAACATTTACCAGGTTCAACATGGCATAAGCACTAGTAGTTTTCTGTACCCATTTCTTCAACCTCTCTTATAAGCAAGTCAGAGGATGAGGCAGTAATCCATAGTGTGCCAAAAAATCCATAGTGTGCTTCTCATCTAGCTTTGCTGTACATGGGACACAATGGACAAAAGAGTTCAGTCTAAACTGCCTTTGGTATGAATATATTAACACTGCCTCTAAATAATCACATTTGAATCAAAACTTAATAACTCCCAGACCAATTCTCTGTCATCATATGCAATACTTTGCTTTAAATGTAAAATGGCCACTATATCCTTTCATAGAATTTTAACTACCAAGGAGAGGTTTAACACCAGGTCTATCAGGTTTCCAGAAAATTATTTTCCAATATGCTTCCTCTAGATATGGAGCAGAGTCTTCTCGCTCCTTGTAGAGGAGACCTTTAGTCATCCCTCCCAAAAAAAACCTACAAGAAAGAACCAGTTCACCACACCAGCCAGTGTGGGAGAAAGCATTAACTGCTTGACCACGGGGGTCCCTTAGTGTTTCTTTCTTACACTTTCTGTAATGGTAGCCTAACATTTCTAGAGAAATGCAGCCATATGCATATGCTTAAATGCATTTAAAATGTATATTTACTAGGGTGGGGGCTTAGCTGTATACAGTCGATCCCATTTCCCCTTATATTGAAAATCCACTTTCTTCTATGACTTTTTTGTTATTGATTTTGAGGTAAATGCTGTGCTTTTTTTCTCTCTTCAAAAGTGAGGTAGGATGTGTGTGTGTGTGTGTAAGTGTAAGTAAAGATCTTTTTAAAAAAATCCTATTACTGTTTGGCACCATTTGGATATAGTCATGTAAAAACAACAACAAAAACACCACAACAGAACATGCTTTGGCACTTCTTAAATTAAACCAGAACTAAATATAGGAATCTCCTGACCATCAGAAAAAATCAGAGATATGGCTAAAATCAAGCAGAGATTCCTCTTCAATAAATTAATTTTGGCTTAACTAACTAAAACAGGCAGTACCAGTCTTATGCCATTCTACTGGAAATTGCCATAAAGAAGCATTTCTTTTGTTCCCAGATCTCATTAGTTTGAGGAAAAGTATAGTTTACACGATATGTCAGGGCACAACTGCATCCTATGCTTATGGTATGTCCTTGAAGATTTCCTCAAGTAAGTTGCACACAAGATACACAGCATCATCTCTGAGATACTGCTACTTAGGCCATGACTTCTACTGGGCTTAAAGCAGAAGTGGGGGTGGAATATTGGAATAAGCAAAAGATTCAAACATTGATTCAGGATGGAGCAATCTTTTGAAAGACTCCCCAAATTAATTATTTGTATCACAACTCAGATTCAAGTACTTAGTGCACAACTGCCTTCCCAAATATCAAAAACTATTTTTCATGACCCCATTTTTTTTTCTCCTAGTCCAAATTTAACAGTTTGAAAGATTACATTGGCAGTTCCAGAGAAATCACTATGTACCTTTAGAGCTCCCTCGCTGTTTTGCATTCCATCTTTGTATATCTAGATTGCCCAATAAGCCCATGAGCATGCAAACAGATGGACTTTAAATCCTGTCAGTTATATACCCAATAAAAACCAAGCCCCTAAGGGGCATTTTATGTTGGCATTAAATGTTTCCTGTATTATTACACTACTTAGGTTCATAGCATTATAAACACTTTTATGTCGGAAGCTACACTAATACTTTAAGTGGGATAACATGTGCTTAGCACTGCCTTCTGTGGTAACTGTACAGGGAATCACTCTGGCTAGCCAAACAGCAGCTATAGAAATATGCATGCTAGAAAGAAATAACCTTTTTGGTGGTTGTTCCTTTGGGCCAAAGCAGCAGATCTGCAGTTCTGCCAGTAGAAGTAAACAGCATATTAATGGAAGAAAAAACAACAACAACATAGTAACACCAATCTTCCCCAAATCTGTATGCTGCAAACACATATGAAGCGCAACACAACTGCAAATGTAATTTATGAAGCTCAAACAAGGATTACACTAGACCAGGATTGGAAATTATGCACCCTTCCAGGTATTGGACTGCAACTCTCACCAGGTTAACCAATATTGCCAATAGGAAGGAATGTTGGGTGTTGCGATCTAGTAACATTGAGGGCTGTGTAATTTCTATCCTACATTCAATTGCAGCTTTGTTACAGAGAGGGGGGGAAAGAAAGAGAATGGCACAAAGAGATCAGAAAATAGGGGAAATATAAAAACCAAAGGAAATAAATGCTTGCCTTACACAGACACAGACACAGGCACAGGGGATTCTTCGAACTCTAAAATTAAAGCTTTTAAACCAATTATCTTTGGTAGCTATATCAGGAAAACTAACTTTTATCAGTTTGAGTAGAAAGCAAAATTTTCAAATTAATGACATGCTGCAACAAATATGGATACAAGATTAAAAACACATCATTCTCTCCAAAAATACGTGGGACTAGTATGCGGCTCAAACGTAGCCCCTTCTCTGACTGCAACAATTTCTGACAATCATCCCACTAAAAATACACCAACTACTTTGTCTCAGAAGAAGGGGGGGGGATGACAGGATGACTGTTATGCTCTGAGAGAAAAAGAATACAGGTTTCGACTTTGCAGCATGCAAGTATAAATACAGTTTTGGTTTCAAGAAATGTATGGGTGTGGATACGAGACCCATGCCCACTGACTCCATCCCCCAGAGAAAGCTTCTATACAATTGGTCAACTATATTAGTTAGAACATCCTCCAACATTACCTCTGGCAGATTACTAAGGTCCCCATTTGACTGGATAGAACCACTGCCCAATTTAAGTCATCTAAGTCTAGAATTTTGGTTTAAAGATAACATCCATTAGAAAAAATCCACATAAAAGCTGGCGTCTTATAAGTGGCATATGCAGGCATTAGTCAGCCTTATGCCTATAGATGTCTCTCTTTGGTCAATGTGGAGTCTGGTAGTCCCTCGCTCTGTACTGACCAAAGGCCCTCCAGACCTACTGTAGAGGCATTGGACTGCCTCCTGAGAGTGATAGCAATGGTGGCTATACCCCCACAACCAGACACAAAACCATCCTATAAGACTCCTGGAGAGCCCCAGCAGGAGTAATCATTTCATGTCTGGCTACAGGGACATAGGCAGATGCTTCTCCAATCTCCCACTGTTCTCATGAGGCACAGAATGGATATGGTGTGTGTGTGTGTGTGTGTGTGTGTGTGTACACAGTGACTCTACAATAGGCCTGGAGATTGGTGAATGGTCAACTATAATGCTGAACCTTACTGCAGGTCACCATCTGTAAGAATACTTCTGGTGTTGTCTGAAAGAGGGGTGGGCAACACAATGTTTATGACTAAAACACTAGAAATGCTAAGTCAGTTCAGAAACTCACCAATTCTATTTCATTTTGGGATCATATAAATTGCTGGAGAAAAAATCCTATGTGTGCTCTCAGCTTTGCATACGCTGTACAATTAATGGATAGAACTGAGCTCCTTACAGCTGAACATGACTTCCTAGGAAAGCATGAAAAGTGCAACTCACAGCATCTTTTTGTTCACACAGAAACCCTTGAATATCTCTGGCCAGAAATTGATAGACAGAGGGGGAAGCAGCATTCCTCCACATTAGCTGGAGGACATTTCTGCCTTGATTTTATATAATCATAGCTCACTCTTCCTTGCTGATGACATTACAGGATGAATACAAAAAAGCACAAAAGTCTCATTGCTAGAATAAAAACACCCAGACCACATTATCAGCACTTTCGATCTCCAGCCAAGATCATAGATGAGACATAACAATATAGTAAAAATGTGTCTCCTGAGATAACCTTGGCATACGTCCTAAGCACCACACCTACAATCCACCACACGCTTCCTCATGAGTAAGTCCCTATTTGTGATCAAGAGGACTGACTTCTAAATGCATGTAGTTTAAAAGGGCATCATGCAAACTGAAGGAGATAATGACACACAGAAGGAATCACATTCCTAAGATTTGGTACAAACATTTCAAATCTGAGCTTCTTGAAGAAGTATAAGAATCCACAGCTTTTTCAGTGCTAAACTTTGTGGATGATTAAATTCAAGGAACTCACTCGTTTTTGTTTTTAGATACTGCACCCCCATTTTACATGGCATTCTTTGGCGCTGGAACAAATGAGGTAGGGTTTAGGGTGGTTTCATTTCCACAATCTCTGCTGCAACAGAGAAAGGCTACATGGGTGTCCTGGCAAGATGAATACCATATGCAAAGGTTCCATTCAAAGGGGAGCCTGAAAGAGGCAAGAAACAGTCAACTCAGGTTAGTTACTATAAATCTGGCTTCCTTCATCAGGCATTTCTGAAACACACCCTGAAATTCCAAAATGTTTGCTTCCTGTTATTTAGACCAGGAAAAAATTATACACTACTCTTGAAAGAGTGACACCTTTAAAAAATGAATTCTTTAACACAACCCTTCAAAACAGAAGAAATGGAACACTAAGCTGAAACATTTGACTCACTGTCTTTCAATAGAAGTTGTAACTGCCATAGACAACCACATCAGCCACAGACAGGCATAATGTAAAGGAAAAGGAATTCTTCTGGGGGTGGGTGGGGGAACACTGAAACAAAGACCATGAGAAAAATACAAGCTCAAAATACAAAGCATCACTCCAAAAATCTCCTTTTGACATCAGGAAGAGCTTATATTTGTGCATTAGGAGTTTCATTAAGCTTTCCTCACACACTCACCAAGGCAACACCTCCCCAAGCTGCCATCGGAGATAATATTTGAAGATCCTGAGTTTGGAAAACAGCACTATCCAACAGCAGTATATAGGGCTGCTTTCTCTCAGCTTGGGCAAGTTCTCCTGGGTCCTTACACATGGATTACATTCACCATGTCACACGTTCAACCAGAGTCCAAAGCCACCAAATAAGAAGTTAAGCATATAACATTTTGTGCATTCTTAAATGGCTGCCTTTGCGTTGTGGAGTTACTGCATTTCTTTTTTCAAAATATACATGCAAACAAAAATTGAAAAGAACTTAGCTCCCCCCTCCCCAGTGAATCCCATCCCACTTCAAAAGACCAGAGTCTTCTGGTAACAAGACACTATGCTGAACAGTAAGTCAAATGCACTGAGGTATTAAAAAAAGGAGAACAAGGAAAGAGTTCTCTGCTGCAGCAGCATCTAAATCACACAATCCCCTTTCCTCCCTCCAAACAAACAAAAGAACCCACCCCACAGTATGAACATAACACAAAAGCATTAAAAATAACTAACACTACTATTTTTTTTTTCTTTTTAAAGATGAGTGTGTGCCTTTTTGGCAGAACCTATAGAATTTATCACACAAACCAGCTAAATGTGCACAGAAACATGTTTTTGCATTAATGTCCCATCCAGGAAAAGAGGCTTAATTTTATACTGCGCTTTGTATACTGTGGAGGTAAAAGAACACAAAAATAATGAGGTAGATAAGAGTTCATAACAACACCACAGGTTCACTCCCTGCAGATAAAAAGGGAAAGTACATTCATCTATAAAAAATTAAAGATGAGGTAGGTTTGAACTAACATTGTATATAACATTTTGTATATGTGTGTATGTGTTCTCTTAAAAGGATTTCCTTTCCCTGAGACAGATTATTTCTAGTACAGATAAACACAGATTAGAAGATGAGAATTCGATTGTTTCCAAAGTCAACCACAACAATCATGCCATCTGGGGTGACTGTAATACCTGAAGGACGGTCCATCTGACCAAAGCCACTTCCCTGAGTGCCAAATTTGCATAAAAAACTACCATTTGGCTCAAATATCTGCACACGATGGTTCCTGGAATCTGCCACAATGATACGGCCTTCCTGATCGACTGCCACACCCTGTGGGCGCAGAAACTGCCCATTGCTTGTGCCTTCGGACCCAAGGAAGCGGGCTGACTGACAGTCTGGATGTATGACCAAGAGACGATGATTGTTGAAATCTGTTACGACTAGGTGGCCTTCGTGATTGAATGTCACACCTCTAGGGGAATCAAAGTGCTTCCAGAGTGCTCCTTCAAAACCATACTTATTCAGGAACACTCCATCAGGGCCAAAGAGCTGAACCCGATGATTCCTTGTGTCGGACACCAGGATTTTCCCCTCGGAGTTTACCGCTACATCCCATGGGTAATTGAACTGCCCATTCTTGGTTCCTTTCTCCCCAAATTTCAGAATGAACTGGCCATCGAATGTGAAGATCTGGATGCGATGATTGTCCTTGTCTGCCACTATAATCCTCCGTGATGAATCTGAGGCAACGCCAGCAGGCCTATCGAATTGGCCAGGCCTGGAGCCCAAGGTGCCAAATTTATGATGGAAAGCCCCACAAGGCTTAAAGACCTGGATGCGGTTATTGCTGCGATCAGCAACAATGATGTAGCCTTCTTTATCTACACTCACACCCCAGGGGCGGCACAACTTCCCATCACCATCTCCCTCACTAGCAAAACAAAGCCCTGGCAGTCCAATGCCAACATAGCTGCGCCCTGATTTGACAGTGATTTTGAATGGGCTGCTTTCTATATGCTGGTTGCACATCATGACTGAAATGAGGTGTTCCCCTTCCATTTGTGGCCTGTAATTGACCAGATAGGTCCCATTCTGCTGGTCACCAATATCTGCTCCAAAGAGATTCCCATCTGGCCCCATGACTACAGCAGAGATCATGTCTCCCCCAGAACGACGCAGCTCTCCATCATGGTCATAGCCTATCACTGTGAAAGAGGCTACTTTGCCTTGAAGTGCACGTTTGAGACCTTCCCCAGTGGCTTTGGTCAGAGGAGCGAAGGACCCACTGCTGACAAACCCCATAGACTTGATGGCCATATACAAAGCCTGATCAGGAGGTGTGAACATGACCCTGTCATCCTCTTGAGGCTGCAAGAAACCTCTGACATTCTTCAGCTCCTGAACCTGAGCAAGCATCCGGTCCCGTGCCAAGAGGATATCCATGCTCCGACCCTCCTCTAGGACCTGCTGGACTGCACTGATGGTGTTGTCTAGCTTGTTTAGGTTTTGACGCAGCTTTTCAACCTGAAGGTAGAGGGACTTTGCTTTCACTTGGCGGATTTTTTCCACCTAAAATAAAGATCATTACACACATTTAAACTATCAGCTGCATTGATCACACAGTAAAGCAGAAATTTACGTGTGTGCATATGCATATATGGGCATGTAGGTACACATATTTGGAACTGTGAAAGATGCAAAAAAATTCTGACGGTTTAGCAAATCCACCTCAATTCCCAAGGATCATATTTTTTGTTTAGTAGAAAGGTATGTCTTGTTATAGGGGAAGTAAGGGTTGGAGACAACAGATATTTGTTATATTATACTTTTCTATAAACAATTCAAAGCTGTTTTTTAAAATGCATCAGTTCTCACTTAAATGATCCCCTTATAATGACATAAGAGTGCAAATATTTAATAGAGAGAAAGGGTAAAGGACCAGATGAATGTATTAAATCCAGAATGCTGAAGGCTTTGTCTGGAGCAGAACGCGTAACTGCATACAGTTCATTCCACTCACACAAGGAGTTACTACATACTCTGATTTCTCAGTCTCTTAACACAATGATCTAATCTGCAGGCTGAACGTTAGGGGAAGGAGAAGGACACATTAAAGTTGGAAATGATGTGAATACAGACTATCTCCTCTTGAGTTCACCATAATCTGGAAATCACTGATTTAGGAGCCCAATTTATTAGAATGCTAGGAATGAGTTTAATACACAAATGAGACTGTGCACTCTCTTCCTTCTCTAGCATAGCATTTGTTTCCATTAGACCAAATGTGATTTGCTACATCACCTAAACCTGGGCAACCTGTGATTGATCTTAACTGTGGTTAGTAGAAACAAGTCAGCTTCATAAAATATGGTTTGAATATTCACTTGCCAATACTCCTTTCCTTCTGCCCCCCTTCTTTTCCTCCTGTCAGCTAGTGAGCTCCCCACCCCATGGTTTTTCTCCTACTTCTCTTCCATCTGTGGAGAGGTGGAATACACTCAGTCACTCACTCCTGCTCTTGTTGCCTCATCATACAACTAGCAACAGGGGCTCCTGTACAGATCTGGCAGTTTCCTGAATGGTTCTTTCTAAGCAGGGTCTGTGAGAGGGAAAAGGGGATGGATGGTCATGGAAATTGCCTGTACTCCAGCATAAGAAATTTGACCAGTTACTTTATTCTCTTTCCCAACAGCTTAGTGCTTAAGACTCAGGAATTCAAGAAGCAGCTGACAGTCAGCCTTGTTTCTTTCCTCCTTTTTAGAGGTGGCAGCAGCTGGGGTGGGAAGGAAGGAATAACCAAGCAGTTAGGAGAGGGGAGCATTTGCTCTGCTACACTACAGCCACAGGGAGTGAACACTCATGTGCACATCATCAGTGCTGGAGAATAAGACAGCAGCCATCTCCTTGTGCCTACAAGGAAGGCAAAGCTAGTGGGAGAGAACGTGGCTTGCCTCGGCTGCTTCTGCAATTGCCACATTCCTTGTTCCCCTCATTTCCTTTCATGAAGAGATGGATGCAGAAGCATGGTCACCATGGAGGTGGTGGTACAGGAGGGTGGGTGGTGGGCAGGCAGATGCATTCCTTAATGGCAGTTCACAGCATTTGAGTGTTTTGTTCTGTTTTTGGTGGTATACTACACTGCTGCAAAATTGTGCAGCCAAATTTCAGCAGCATTTTAAAAATCTTGAGGGGCTGGGGGAGGTTTCAAGAGCTACAAAAGGGGGGGTTGGGGGCACATGAGTTTACATGGTACATCTGTATGCAACTATTCTCACCACTAAGACTTTTATAACATTTATTTTATAGATGAGGATTTTATGCTTCAGTTGCATTCATTTTATGCTGATCGGCTTCCCACAATAATCTCACTGGCTACTGTGCTCTTACACATCTTGACTATTCACCTGAACAAAGCCACATACAGAGCACTCTAGAGCTAAGCAGCTTTTTGATGGGAACACCCCTCCCAACTCTGTACATGTTTGGTCATGTCAAAGTATGCCCAATTCCATGTCCATCACCAAAGAACAAAGGGAAAGGATAAGAAAGAGGGAGAAAGGGGGATCGTGCAAATTCAGATTGTCACTCAAAGAATAAATGCTACAAGTAAGCAACTCTTTATGGTATCTGTGACTGACACATGACTGATTAAGTAGCTGACTTATCAGAAGCAACCACACAACTGCCATTCCAAAGGAAGCATCCATTCTGGTCTGAACTACCACCTGTACCTGCACCTTGGTATCTTATAAGCCAGGGTGATGGTCTCTACAATTCACAAAAAATCTGGGGAAACCAATGAACAAAGCAATTTGTTCAACGTAGAATGCAAGGGCTCAGCAAAGAAGGAGTGTACAATCGGATCCAACAAAGGAAAAGAATTCTGAACAAGAATAGACCAAAAAATATCCTGTTCCAAGTGAAATAATGACACCACTTGTGGAAGAAAGGAGATGCTGGCATGGAGTCCCACCATGTAACAATACAACACTGAATATGACAGATTTAAACACCAAGTGCATAGCTCACTTGCCTTCTTCACAGAGGTGATTGTGACTAAAACAGCTATTTAAGTGGCTGTAGATCACAGGTAGCCAGGAATTCAAATAACCTTTTCATGGACTGTATTAAGGCTACCAACAAGGCAAAGTCAAAAGTGGTGGAGTAACTGGCAAGTACATATGAGGGAGTCTTTTAGGAAATGTTTGGTTAACTGGTCAATGAACAATGAAGAACCTGAACACTAAAACAAGATACACAAGATAAGAGAAAGTGAGGCGAATCTTTAAAGATGAAAATTGAAATCCCTCACTCCTTCAGTTAAAGGAAGAAGTGGAAAATGAGAGCACAGCAGAGACAACTGAGAACAAGCAAGGGCTTGGAAGCAACTGTGTGCAGAAGGCTATGGGAAGTTCATAAGATCCAAAATGGTGGTCAGAAATGGTACTCTCCATTTTCACACCATCAGCACAAAGTTTGAAGGTTCAGGTAATTAGGTTTTCATTTGGTCCCTGTGTATGGCAACTTCTGAAAGGACAGTACCAGTAGCATGGTGAAAGAGCATGATGAGGCTGTTTTCTTCTTATCCAGGTCACAGGAGGGTGACAAAGATACAGTCAGTCTCATCAATACTGAATTTGACCAACACTCTTCCAACGGGATGGGAGGAAACAAGTAAACAACCAAGTCCTGTCACTCATGGATAAAAGCATTTTTAGAGGAGTAGTGTCCAACCACCACCTGGTTACAATATGCTTTGTGTTTCCTACTGCAGGAGGTTGAAAACATGACCACTTGTGGCATGGCTCAGTGATAGTTACCATCAAAAACACATTGACAAGAGATACCATTCGTGATTGACTTCCTTGAACTGCTATGGAATCTGTGATGATAGTGTCCTCTCTCAAAAGATGGAAGGCTATTGGACTTCTTTCTTTTTGGATGCACAACTTCCACAGATCTACTGCCAGTCAAAGAAGTGTTCTCAACCTTGTACCTCCTTGCTTGTTCACATGGAACACTGTGCTGGTGTTGTCTGTCTCAGTCTGTAGATAGCTCATGAATGTGGTGCTAGAAAACTCAAAAGAGCTTTTACCACCTTCAGCACATTTATGAGGAAGTCAGTTTGGAAGCTTGTGGACATACACAATTCAAGAGTGGGCTCTGCACCCTGAAAGAAATTGTCTATTGTTAGTGTAAGGCTGTAGTAACTGGAAAGGTACGCCGGCCATGATGTTAAAAATGGACAGCTGTCACAGAACATCCCTCCTTATCTCTCTGAGAGGAGTGAGTTTGTTGTGATGGCTGTCAGAGTCACAGTCTAAAGATGAACCAGAATGTGGAAGAGCAGTCTGGCAGAAATACATTGCTACAGTGGTGGCTGCTGTGATGCTCAGCTACTGTTGGGTGATACAGACCATAGACCCAAGAAGTGCAAAGTCTCTCAGTTTTGCCTGTGATCTGGAAGGAATTCCCCCAAGTCTGGAGATGGAGTTCTGAAGACCCTGCTTTGTAAAAGCCAAACAATTCACAGCACAGCAGAACAGAACAGATTTTCTCCTTCTTTCTGAGGCAGAACAAACACTCATCGCCCAAAGAAACTGGAGAAAGAAGCTTAATGAGAGAACATTCCAAACACTGCTGCCTGAGCAGTGGGCAAAACAGAACTAAGGAAAATGGGTTTTCACCTCCAAGTACAAGGTAAGGTTCCTACTGAAAAGCTACTCAGCTCTAGAATGTTCCTGTATGTGCCTCTCAGCAAATGTAAAGGTGTATGTGTATGTATGTGTCAGAAAAGCAGAACTAGTTACCTGGGCCAATGCAGATGCTTCTATTATGTTTGCTATTTGTCCTTTGACAGAATAAACAAAATATGCTGTGAAAATGTGTCAGTCTTTTATTTTTACCTTCCATAGCAGCTCACATTCTCTTTCTTCTAAGGCCTTCTTGTGTCTAGATGTCACTGCCTTCACTTCAGATTGTACCATCTTGGCCTTCATCTCAACTTGTTCTGCTACAGCTTGGGCCTGCTCAATACTCAGCTAGAATAAGAGGGAGAAAACAAAACTTAGTCAAAGAGAGTAACCATAGAAGCAGCATCCAGGGCATTAATCATGCAAGCCAATAATTCTAGAACTGGAACATAAAATGGTCAGTGTTACTAACTTCAAATATGGGGCTACATTTCAAGATAGCATGTGCAAGACTTGACCCAGTTAGTTAGCTGTCTTAGAATAATAATAATAATAATAATAATAATAATAATAATAATAATTTATATACCGCCCAATGGTTGCCCAATCTGGGCAGTTTACAACATGAAACACAATACAATAAACAGCATCTCCCCCCCCCCCTTAAAACATTATTAAACAAATAACATAGTTAAAATCCATTTACAAATTAAAACAGAATAAAATCATAATAATTAAATGATTAAAACGTTCCTCAATACAAGCAAGAAAGTTCTGTGTAGAACTTGCTCTGTGCAAACTCCACAGTGTACCTGCTGCAAACAACTGATCCAGGTACAGAGAGAGAAAAAATCCTATGTTTAGATGTTCATACAGTTCTGGAACTTTGCTGAACCTTTCAGGTCACGCGTGTTGTTGCTGCCATTAAATGGTGGGACGGAGGCAACTGTACAATGAAGACTGCCTTCCATCCCTGCTGCAGTTCTCTGGACAAAGAAGTGAAATGCCAGCCTTATCCTGTTTCCATGTGTCTAGACAACTGCAGTGGGAAAGCAAGGCAGTGCTGTTGTTCATTTGTCTGCCTCTCTGCCCTTGACAGCTGCTGGGATGGGGTGGGCAGTGACACAGATCTGCATGGGTAGCATGTTATACTCTTATCTGTCTGATCTAGGATCTTGCTCAAGATTTCTATTTTCTTCCCTTCCTACTCCTTGCAGTGTGTATGGGCACACAACTAAGCTGCTATGAGGAAATGGAGGCCTGTGCATACTCATTATAATATCTCCATCTCTCTCACTTCATTTAATCCACAAACTCTTGCAGATAATGCCCATTCCCTTCAACAGCCTGGTACACCATCTATATGCAACACAACATAAAAGGAAGACAACCAGGATGCTTACTGTCCTATTGTGGAAATTTGTCTTACACACACAAAGCAGACTGGATCAAGCCCTTAACACACCTTGCTGTTACCATGCTGTAGTCACTCATCTTACCTCTTTCTAACAGTCACATCAAGACTGGTGGAATTAAATCATCCTAAATCCAAATTATGTGGCTGTTATTTTCTGTTAAATTAACTTTGATTTATGGAGACCCAATAAATGAGAGTCCAGAAAGAACCTAGGTATCAACAGCTGTAGCAAACTCAGGTCCATGACTTCCTTGACTGAATCAATCCATCTGTAACAACATCTTCCTCTTTTCCTACTGCCTTCCACTTTTTGCAGCATTATTGTCTTTCCAACAAGTCATGTCATCTTATGATGCACACAAAGTATGTTAACCTCAGTTTTAGTTATTTTTACCTTCTAGGAAAAGTTCAGGCTTGGTTTGCTCTTGGACCAATTTATTGCTCTTTTTGGTAGTCCATAGTGTTCGCTGACCTTTTCTGCAGCCCATCAGCATTTTAAAGACTGACAAGCTTCTTAAGCCTGGACTTTTACATTTGTCCTTAGCCAATTTTAAATTAATGTTTAGATTTATGAGCAAACACATGCATGGCTAACACAGTTAGATACACGGAATCCTCCTGAGGGAAAATAAGGTTAAAAGACTACAAGTTTATACTGATGGGGCTTCCATTGAATGGAAGAATTTTCTAAAACAATGATTTATTGGGGAAGCAAATTATCTGTTTACATGGTTTTCCAATGAAGAGATATGGATAAGATCTAAATGAAAAAGGATGGGGGTAAAAAAACAAACCGCAGAGCAGTTTCAGAAAAGGCGAAGGTTGGTGCATGACCCTTGTTTCCAACTTTCAGAATTAGCATCTCTGCTTGCAGATGTTCTTTTACAAAGATGGAAATACCACGAGTTCATTTAGTATCTCTTATCCAGAGGCCCACTGAGCAACTGAGTGCCAGGCTTTGTCACAAAAGTAAAGCAGAGCCAACATTTCCCTCCTCCCTGCCCTGTTGAAAAGATCAAGGCTTTCTTTTAAAAAGGCTTCATCATGAGAACTGTTACATGACATTTTAAAGAATCTTTTTAAAAAAAAGAAGGCCTCCTCATTTATATACTTCACCAAGAGCACACACAAAGGTCTAACCACAGCAGAAAATATGGTAGCTCTCCCATTACAGGTCTAATAATAATAATAATAATAATAATAATAATAAGTTTATTTATATATCCCACCTCTCCCGGCGGATCGAGGCGGGAGTACAAGATAAAAGAAAATACAACTAGCTAAAACATAACAATACAACCACAACAAAATAAAGTGATAAAACAAAAATAGCAACATAATTAATACAATTAATTTTTTAAATTACAATAAAATTACAAAGTTATTAAAATTACAGTAAAATTACCGATGTCAAACTGGGTGATGGTGATCTTTCTTTTCTTTTTAGCAAACTCAATATAGCAAACTCAAACACTAATATAGCAAACTCAAACACTAAAACTTTTCCTGAACTATATTCTTAGTGTGAAATTGAGGATGCACGTGTTTAAATGGTTCCCTGTAGGCAAACAGATAGAAACATTTCTGTTGTGTAGTAAGCAAGTGTATAGTAAATTAATCTTCTCTCTTGTGTGTTGTTCTTCTGTGTCTAGCTTTTCACACAGTACCCTCAAAACATGGAAATCACTCTACCCCAAACTCTGAAGTGGCAACAGCCCATGATGAGCTTTATCAATCTGTTATTCTGCATGCATATAATGAGTCACAGTATTTGAAGATTTAATTACAGCCTTAAGAATTTCTCTCCTCTATGCTAGTTTTATTTTAATGGTGGTACATACCTTCCTATAGACAGCCAGTATGGCAGCGGTTTGAGCATGGGACTATGACTCTGAAGACCAGGGTTTGAATCCCCCCACTCAGCCATGGAAACCACTGGATGGCCCTGGCCAAGTTACATGCTCTCAGTCTCAGAGAAAGGCAATGGCAAACCCCCTCTGAACTAAGCTTACCAAGAAAATGCCATGATAGGGTTGCCTTACATTTACACAAGCATACATTTAGAGTCACCAGAAGCTGGAAATGACTTGAAGGTACATAATAACAATACCTTCTTGAATCAAGGCTTTTCTCCATATCCGGTTGCCAAGAACAGATATGGCAAACGGGAATAAATAATTAGAACATGCTGGACTTCGATCAAACAAACCAAGAACCAAATATGATTTAGTTTCACATTCAAAGTAGGCCAATAAATATATCAAGCTAGATTTATCAGTATGTGAGCTTTATCTTTCAGTAATGTTGGATTAATTCATAACCAAATTGCTGTGTGCCATTAGCCATGTTGGTTGGGGCTTTGAGGAGCTGAGGTCCAAAACATCTGGTGAATAAAAGGTTACAAACTTGAATTTTAACTTTTCTGAGAACCTAATTCTCAATTTTTTTTTCTCCTAAAATAATAGCACCTAACATCCAGGACTGTTAGTGCATATTTCCCTATCTCCAGGAGTTGCAAAATACTTTCTTCTTTTTTACAAAAGGGATTTTTATGAACACTACTGCCAGCAGATGGGGCTGTTTGTTGCTGAGTGTGCCAGTTCAAAATCATGTGAAGTATATAAAATTTCAAGTAATTGATAGGATGGTCACAGGTATGCTTAATACTGATGGTGCAGTGGGTAATGCTCCTCATCAAAGTCTGTATGATAGCAAATGCTTCTGGCTGCAAATTTTCCATTTCAAGATCGGCTGGTTTAACTGGTTCAGTGGCATAGGTCTAAGTTATAATGCTAAGTGCCTGTCCTTTGAAGAAAAAGAAATCTGCTTTGAGATATTTTCCAATGTAAAAGAAACAGTAGCTGAAACAGAGGCTACACAGGATGACTTCCGGAGACCATACTGTGGAAGCATATTTCAGCCAGTAGTGTTATTATAAGTACCAAATGATGGGCAAGACCTATAAGGATACTTCATGAAAACTTGCAAGATGGAAAAGAGAACCAAGACAGGACCCATGATCCACTTGTTCATTCAAACATTCAGTTTGGACCATCTCTCCCTTTTTCCACTTTGAAAGCAGTAACAAAGTGAAGATGTCTAGCTACCAACAGTCTAGCCATTGCATTATTTTAGAGATTGTAAGAAAGAACAATTTAGCTTATATGCACATGTAAGTCTTCCAACAGTTGGAAAACATCCTGGAATCTTGTTGCCTTAGGGCAGTAAAACTACTTGGGATCTATCCACTCAAACTGAAAATTAACATATTTCCCTTCTTTCCCCGAAACTGTAATTCATCTTGTGCCTTAGCAATATGGTGGGCTTTGTTTTTTGGCTATTATTGCTTTATTTCCTACCTTTCCCCAAAAAAACAGGACTCAAGGCAGCTTTCAGATTCAATCAAATACAGTATAGCTAAAGCATAAAAGGGGTATCATTGAAATGTAATTAAGCTCTCAATAAAACACACAATAATATAAAGTCATTTAAAAACAGTACAGTGGCCTGCTTTATCTGTGAGGTCTGGATCTGTAGATTCAACCAACTATGAATTCAAAGTACACAATACTACACAAGGAGCGAACAAATGAGACCCGAGTTGGAGAGAGATGTGCGGCACGCAAGAAAGAGATTGAGAATCTGTGAAATGGTGGGAATCCAAGCATAGCGCTCCGTGTGAATTCAGACCTTCCATCATTTCAAAGATCCTCAGTCTCTCTCCAGCCCTGTGCCACCTTAATATTAGATGTTAAAGTTAATCTAATAAAGTAATAATGTAATTCAAAAAAATCCAGGAGAATGTATTGGGTTGATTTGGGTGTTTTTGGGTTTTTTTTGCAAATGCAATACTGTATTACACCATTTTATATAAGGGACCTTATCATCTTTGGCTTTTGGTATCCATAAGGAGTCCTGGAACCAATCCCTTGTAAATACAGTGGGCCCACTGTATAGTATAAACAAATACAGTGCCATATTAAAAGCCCTTTCTTTAAAAATCTTAGGTTCTTGAAAAATAATATAATAATAATAAAATTTATTTATATCCCGCCCAGTGGTAATCCAATCAGGGCGGCTTACAACCTTAACATACAACACCCTATAAAAGCATAAGTAATACAACATACCCCCCTCCCCCCTTAAAACAGTATTAAATCAGTGATAATTTAAAAATAACAAATTCAATTAAAAAGCCCAGTACAGACCAGGATATCCAGTATATAGGCCTACAACAATAATCCTAACCATCATATAGATGGGGCCACAGAAGGATCATTGGGGTGGCTATTTATATCCGAGGTGGGGATAATTAATCTGGAAAGGCCTGCCAGAAGAGATCCGTCTTGACAGCCTTTTAAAAGCTATCTAAGGATGTTAATTGACGGATCTCGTCCGGCAGGCCATTCCAGAGTCTGGGGGCAACGACAGAAAAGGCACTCCAGGAGGTAGCCGCAAGCCTCAACTTTTGGGGCTGTAGCAAATTCTTCCTGGAGGAACGAAGAGTGCGGGGAGGATTATATGGGAGAAGGCGGTCCCTGAGATAGCTTGGGCCCAAGCCATTTAGGGCTTTAAAGGTAATAACCAACACCTTGTACTGGGTTCGGAAGCTGATAGGCAGCCAGTGGAGGGACCTCAGAACCGGAGTAATGTGTTCCCTCCGAGATGTACCCGAAACAAGTCTGGCTGCCATATTCTGTACCAGCTGTAATTTCCGAACCAAGCACAAGGGTAGCCCCATGTAGAGTGCGTTACAGAAGTCAAGGCGTGAGGTTACCAACGCATGCACAACAGTTTCGAGATCCCTTACTTCCAGAAAAGGGCGCAGCTGGCGTATCAGCCGAAGCTGATAACAGGCGCTCCTGACCGTCGCATTTACCTGATTTGTCATCAGGAGCGACGAGTCAAGGAGCACCCCCAGACTGCGAACACAGTCACTGGAGGAGAGTGTGACCCCATCCAGGACTGGAGGTTGCAACCCAATTCTTGGTTTCGGGGCCGCTACCGTGAGCACCTCCGTCTTGTCTGGATTCAGTTTCAATCTGTTTTTCCTCATCCAACCCATTACCTCCCGAAGACATTCATTGAGAGCAGAGATGCCATTGGAATTCACGGCCGACGAACGAGACACGGAGAAATAGATTTGGGTGTCATCGGCATATTGATAACACCCAGCACCATAATTCCGTATTATCTCACCCAGCGGCTTCATATAGATGTTAAATAACATCGGGGACAAAATAGCTCCCTGAGGGACCCCACAAGTGAGTTCCCTCTTACTGGAGCTACTGTCTCCAAGCAGCACCCTCTGGGACCTACCCGAAAGGAAGGACCGGAACCACTGCAAAGCAGTGCCCCCCGATGCCTAACTCCTTCAGGCGGTCCAAGAGGATGCTGTGGTCTATTGTATCGAAAGCCGCTGAGAGGTCTAAGAGCACCAACAGGGTCACACTACCCCTGTCGATGCTCAGACGCAGATCGTCGGTCAAGGCAACCATGGCAGTCTCAACCTCAAAGCCTGTCCTGAAGCCGGTTTGAAATGGGTCTAGATAATCGGTTTCATCCAAGAAAGTTTATTGTTGACAATGGAAGAAGTGCAAGGAGGGGGACTATTCTAGCCTCCCTAGGGAAGGAGTTCCAGGACCAAGAGGCAGCCACTGAGAAACCCCAGTCTCTTATCCAGGCTAAACATGCTTGTGAACGTAGTGGAACTGATAGATGGGTTTCTCCTTAGTAACTCAGGGCCCAGTCAGGCTCTTATGGGAACGTATAGTCTGTCAGATAGCCTGGACCCAAGCTGTGTAGCATTTTGTAAGTCATAACCTATTTAATGTCATTTATAGCCACGACTGTCTTTCTTTACAATGCAAAAGGCCAGGCTATGCAGTCTAATTCACAAAATGATACATTTGTAGCATCTTATTAAATATCAATACATTTACTATCTTATAAAGCTTTCATGAACTACAGTTCACTATCTAACCTGCAAGATGTTGCATCACCATATTATGGCAAAAACCTATACCACAATAACTTTGTTTAATCTTCATGGTTCCACAAGACCATTATTTCTACTGGAGCCTACCAACTGGGCTACCTCTTTGACATTTTCACAATTAACTAACTATAGTGGCCTTGATAACTCAAGCTACAGAGTCTAGCTGCAGAAAAAGCATTAAGGAGCAGGATGTATGAAATGTTAAATTTATTGACTGGTGACTACTAACCCAAATGAGAGCCAGCATGGTGTAGTGATTTAGTAGGTGTTGGACTAGAACTCTGGAGACCAGGGTTCAAATCTCCAGTCAGCCACAGAAATCCACTAGGTGACCCTGGGCAAGTCACACTCTTTCAGCCTTAGAGGAAGGCAAGGGCAAAACTCTTCTAAAGAAATCCTGCCAAGAAAGTTCTGTTTGATAGGCTTGCCTTACGATCACCATATGCTAGAAATAACTTGAAGACATACCACAACAAACTACCTCAATAAGACATCCAGTATGACCCCTGTATCCATAGGACCAGTACTCACAGTTTCACTTACTCATGTCTGAAAAAATATTTTCTCTAGGCATTTTTCATGTCCTCCAACATGATTCTATGGTATGCTTCCAGTCGATGTTGACCACAGAGTCATTCTGGAAGACCTAGAAAAGCCTAGAGTTGTTCTATCCAAAAATCTCTTAGTCCTCCAGTGTGACTCTATGGTCGACTTCCATCAGAAATCATTCATTTCAATAGGGTTTGCTATTATCTGCAGTTTCACATTTCCATGGTAAGTCCAGGAATGTATCCCCACAGATATGGAGTCATACTGTGTTATCAATTGGCAACTGCTACAGCAACTGAAAATACAAATCAGGTGCAGGAACTTCCAGGAACAGCTACTGCATAATCTTTTCGTAGGTCGGTAAAATGAATACCCAGCTTGTTGGGGGCAATTAGCTTACAGATTGTAAACCGATTAGGGAGTGCTGAGTTCACTGATAAGCAGTATAGAAATGTACATGCTATTGCTATTAAGTGTACACTCACCTGAATGGCCTGGCGTCCCTGTTGAGCATCGGCTAGCAGCTGAATGGTAAGAGTTCTAGAGTCCTGCAGAGCATCTTGGAGGTAGATAAAGCTGTGACCCACATGTCGTTCCATGGTACATTCCCGGCAGATGGGGACAGAGCATGTGTCACAGTAAAAATGCAACACCTGCAAGAGAAAAGGTTCAGTAAAATGTGTAAAAAAGAGACAGGCTTTAAAAAGTTCAATAATAATAGTATTATTACAACAGTAATGCATAAGACTTAACAATTATCACCTGTAAATGGTGATGGTGGGAGGACAGTGGAAACAGAAATGTCTATTTGCAAACATTAACATTATTAATCTAAACACTAATCCAAGTAAAGAGTTAATATCTTCTAATACCAATTCTCCAATTACAGAAGATATTCCTTAACTGCTGTTGTATTTGTTGGAAGTACTCCTGCTGCACTCTTCATTCTCTCTATAGCACGTAACCCTCCAGCAGACTGTTAACAACTCTTCCAAACACTGTACCACATGGATTCACTGATTTATTCAACAATAAATTACAGTACAAGGAGCAAAGATATACAACTAAGCGTTACAACAGTACAAGCCATTGTATTCCCTATTACAAAGTATGGATGCGAAAGCGAGACAATTAAGAAAGCGGATAAAAAGAAAATCAGTTCATTTGAGTTGTGGTACTGGAGAAGAGTGCTGAGGATACTGTGGACTGCCAAATAAATGGATCCTGCTTCAGGTTGTTTCCAACTTATGGTGATCCTAAAGCAAACCTGTCATGGAGTTTTCTTGGCAAGGTTTATTCAGAGGTGGCTTGCCACTGTCTTCCTCTGAGGCTGAGAGAGTGTGACTTGCCCAAGGTCAGCTGGTGGGTTTCCGTGGCCAAGTGGGGATTGGACCATGGTCCCTCAGAGTCCTAGTCCAGCACTCACAACCACTATATCATGTACTCCCAAATTCATATTCCTGCTCAGCCTTCAAGCTGACTCAATCGCCTTGTGTCAGTTACTGTCTCATCTTAACCTAATTAATTGGATTGTGATATGGACAAAATGAAAAGATGCAGAATGTGCAACACTGTCAAACCATTAAAGGAAGAAGTGGAAGATGAAGTGCACTGTATTGGCAGCAGTACTTTGCTTCAAGTTGGGTTTGGGATGTCTCCAGACATATGTGCATTAGAGCAGCAGCAAAGCATGTTTGTTGTCCTTGGCATTAAGCACTTTAGTGCTTAAGGATTGGGTCAGGTTTACCATATTTACATGTTAACTACTGTTGTGATCAATATTCTGTTCAGAACTGCTAACTGTAGACAATGTAGTTAACACCTTGTATTAACAGGAAAAATTGTACAACGCAGCTTTAAAAAATATCCTGTTTCCAAACAGCAATATGCTATAGGTATTTGGGAAATGAATTTTGGAAGAGAGTTATAAGAGAGAGTTTGAGGAGAAGGAGGTGGAGCGAGACCTACTGAAAGAATGCCCTCGCTACATTGCAGGAAAAGGCACAACTAATTAGAAAAGACAATGATGCTAGGCAAAGTAGAGGGTACTAGCAAGAGAGGAAGACTGCATGCCATATAGATAGACTCAATTAGGGAGACCACAAGCCTGAATCTACAGGCTCAGAAAGCAGAGAGGTAGAGAGGAAAGGAAGCCTGGAGAAGTCTGATTCATAGGGCCGCCATAAGTTGAAGTCAACTTGAAGGCAGCTAACAACAACAGCAGTTACAGCAGCAGCATAGTGGAGGGAGGATAGGGTGTTTTGGAGATGTCTCATCCATAGGGTCGACATGAGTTGAGATCGACTCAAAGGCAGTTAACAACAACAAAATTACAAGGCCCACCTTGGCACTATATTTCCATGGTGGTGAGACGGCATGCTCCCATGCAGTAAGAGGCTATACTAACTGTAAGCACTGCTACTGAAAGGGTCTCCTAAATCAGACAGGGTTTTGCTGAGGAGATAGGCTAGCCTTTGCAGACTGCCAGAAATAGTGCACATTAAATTGAGGCACTGCCCTGGCTCAGTGCTAGGGAATCATGGGAACTGTAGTTTATTGTGGCACCAGAGCTCTCTGACAGAGAAGGCTCAATGTCCCAGAGAAAAATACAATTTCCATGACTCCCTAGCACTGAGCCAGGGCAGTGCCTCAATTTAATGTGCACTATTTCTGGCAGTCTGCAAAGGCCCTAAATGTTCAAAACAGTTACAGGGCAGCAGCAAGAGTGGGTGCTAACACTGGTGGAGAAGATGATCTCTCAGAGACAGCAGCAGTGGCATTTTAGCCAAGCCAGTGTGATGTAATAGTCTGAGTGTTGAACAAGGTCTTTGGAGGTCAGGGATTGATCCCCCACTCCAGCACAAAAACCCACTGGATGACATAGGTTTTTATGGGTTTCTTGGACTCCTATGTTCTAGAAGAATGTATGTTCTAGAAGAATGTATTCCTGATGTTTCGCCTGCATCTCTGGCTGGCATCTTCAGGGAATGGTGACATGGAGGTGTGTGGGGTATATATACTGTGCGACCCTTGGTTGAGAGGATTAGCATGTAAATCTGTGTATTGTTCTCTTGAGGCAAGGCCTCAGGGTGGAGGATGCCAGCAACAGATGCAGGTGAAATGTCAGAAATACATTCTTCTAGAACACAACCTCACTGTCTGAAAAACCCACAAAAACCTATGGATGTTGGCTGCAAAAGCTTTCAACTTCCCCCTGGATGACCTTGGGCAAGTCACACTCTCTCAGCCTCAGAGGAAGGCAATGGCAAACTTTCGCTGAAGAAACCTGCCAAGAAAACTCCATGCTAAGTTTGCCATAAGTTAAAAATGACTTGGAGGCATACAACAAAGAAAGAAGGCAGTGGTATACCATTCTTGAGTGCCATTTACCTTAAAACTCTGATGAGACATTCCAAAATGAAACAAGAGATAGTGCTGGACATGAGAAGGGCAACAAATGTTTCATTCATAACCTCACTATAAGTTGAAGTTGACTTGACGGCAAAAAACAGGTCAGAAGATTATTTTCACTTTCCATCCATTAGGAACAACAACAAAAACAGAATTACCTCCTCTGGAGCACATATATATATATATATGTGTGTGTGTGTGTGTGTGTGTGTGTGTGTGTATATATACCCTGATATAATTGTTTTTATTAACCATCATGTGATTCAGGGATGAGCAGATGCTACTCTGATCTGCCCTAGCTAGAATACCTGATGGTAATGGATGATGGGAACTGCAGTCCATCATTTTATTCCTACTCTAACTGCATGGCAGTTTTAGATTTATCCCTAGAGAACAGAATTTGAGTCAACCAGAAAAAAGGATAATTGCACCAGACATTCCTGAATGTCACACCCAGAAGTTAGTTCCTCTTTTAAACAAAGCCAAGGGTCAGATATTTTCTTCAACACAACACATTTAGCCAAACTGAGAGGAATTTGGGAAAATTCAATAAATGTAGGGGCTCTTTTTAATTTGTTGAAAGAATTCAAAGGATTCTTTATGAAACTCACGTTATAATCTAACCCCATGACTTCCCTGAACAAAATACAGCCTACAGAGTAATCTTTTAAACATAACTGCAAATATCTGTTGCTGCAGAAACTCAACAAACTATATCCAGGCTCTTACAAAGCTGACTATTGCCCTTTGGCAGGACAAAGCTCTGCAACACACTTCCATGTGAAGAGTAACCCATTAAAGAAAAATCCTTACAAGTTTTTAAAGCACTGTAGCAAAAAGAACTTGAGGCTGGCCAGCCATTGAGTCACATGAATATTACAATTCTCCTGGTTGTTAAAAGTATCACACCCCCTTCTCCCTCTCTCTAGTCAAAAGGGGCCAGCTGAAGAGAAAATGGCGTCAATGTGAGCAAGGGTTCAGCTTCAAGCTAAACCTACTATTAACCCGCTGAAACAGTTAATGCCAGAAGCAAAGCTAGGTCAAAGGCCAGAGAGCAGTCCTGTCATGCAGATCCAGATGCTGCTTTCCGCAAGAATACAAGGCACAGTGTAGGAGTCACTGAGGCACCCAAGCCACAAAAGAGAGGAAAAAAGTAATCAAAACAATTAACAGACTGTTAAAGAAATCCTTTGGTCCACTGACATACCAAGAAATGCTAGCTCAAAAGCAGCAAGATTTTATTCAATGTTACACATGTGTTGTTTTTTTAAAACTAACTTAGCATAAAGGAAAGATTTTTTTTAAGTCTTGAGTATAAAACTGGTTTTTCAAGTTGGTTTCAAGAGTGCAAAAGACTAGGCTACCTATTGGAAGTGTCTCCAATAATAACCGAGTTCCTTTCATCACAGATGGCAATAACAGGGCAAAAGATGTTGATCTTAAGGTTCTGGGGGGTGGAGTGGGGACTCAAGGAAGAACTGCCATTTGGCATGTCTGCTTTCTCCATTTACCAGATTGACTCTAGCAGTCTCTCTCTCTCTGACCAAAGGCTCAAATGCCACTAAATTGTTTGCAGTGTTATTTTAAACTGACCTTCCTCAGAGGCTGCATATGTGCCTTTCTCTTTGGAGAATTAATAACAATTGGATCTGTCCTTCAAGTCTCTGGGCTGTGGTGAATATCTTGATTTTCTGCTTTTGACACAAAAATGCATGGCAACATCTGCTGCTGACCCAGCCACATGTTTTATGCACTCAAACCTGAGAGATTATGCATGTGCCAATTACCAGCCAATGTTTCAAGCACCACCAGAGAAAAGAAAAAGAAGTTTAACTCTGTTCCCTCAATCTCTTTGGAATTAGTGCATTTCTACAGCAGGGGAAGAGCAGGTGAAAGGGCTCACAATCATGTCACTTCCAGAATTTAAAGGTGCATGCACAAATGTTGGGCATGACCCTACAAAACCTATCAGTGGGGAATGAAAGCAGATTAACTGGTTCATTCCCACCCACCAGTGACCTTCCGTAAACTTCCATAAGTAAGCAAGCATTATTTCACTCCCCCTTTCATCTGCCTTTCACTTGGAAGCAGCAGGATACGAAGGGATGGGAAATCAATGGCCTTCCAGATGTTGTTAATCTGCAGTTTTCATCATCCCTAACCCAATGGCCATGCTGACTTTAGCTGATGGGAGTTGGAATCCAAAACACCTGGAGGCATGAATATTCCCCACCACTGGAGGAAGGCAGTCCCCAGCAGTAACAGGTCCAGTAAACTTATCACACTGCATAAAGTGGGAGCCCAAAGAAAGCACTATTCAAAACACAGGAACTGTTGGCACTGCCCATTCACCCCCTGCAGTTTCAGCATTGCAAATTATTTCAAAATACTACCTATACTTAAAGTGGAAGTGTCATAGAACACAGAACACCTTTCTAGATGAGAACTTTGGTAGATTCTTACCTTTAGTCCGGATGCAAAGATTTAAGGTGTATCTTAATTATCAAATTTTACTTGGATCTTATAGGTGTTTTATCATTTTGCACAAATGTAAATCATTTTGTTTAAGGCATTGACAGCAGGCAGAAATAGGTTGAGAAGCCATAAAGACAGATGTGCAACACCTTTATAAAACTATCAGCCCCACAAGATAGTTTTTAGAGGTTATTGGATGGTGCCCAGAGGCTATAGACCTATGGAATGATAGAAAGCAATCCTGTAAACACAGATGGGAAATGGGGGCCTATCTGTTTCCCCTGGAACCCTGGGGGGAGGTGTATCTGCAGAGACTAACAAAAATGCAAACAAAGCTGGAAGTGCCCAGAAGTCTACTTCTGGTTTTGAAAAATGGGAGTTTCAAAAATGTAAATATAGTGAGGGAAGGGGGAATCAACAATCTATTTTAAAGGTAATTTTCACTCATGGAGTCCCCATCTTTACTTCAGCATTTTTGAGTGAAAGATTCCACATAGAAGTTTTCCTACAGATTACAAAGAAATAAACAAACAAATCATCCAAACCCAGTCTGATGAGAATTCATAGGATAACTTCATCAAATTTCTTTTTACAGCCAGGTCTTTCACTTGTTGGGTTCTAGAAATTTACTTATAGCAGGACACCAGGGGTTGCAGCAACCACCGGATTAAAGCATTAATCTCCCATGCAAGCAAAATGATGCTCAAAATGCTACAACAAATGTTTTTACCATATATGGAACAAGAAATGCCAGATGTCCAAACTGGGTTCAGGAAAGGAAGAGGCACTAGGGATATGTTGGATAATGGAGCTGATTAAAGAACTTCAGAAGAAATTCAACTTGTGCTTTATAGATTGTAGCAAAGCCTTTGATTGTGTAGATCATGAAAAACTATGGATCACTCTTAAACAAATGGGAGCGTCACTACATTTGATTGTCCTGATGCATAACCTCTACTCTGGACAAGAGACTGTCAGGGCAGAATGTGGAGAAATGGAATGGTTTCCAATTGGCAAGGGGGCCAGACAAACATTCTGTCTGTTTAATTTGTATGCTGAACATGTAATATATAAAGTAGGACTAGATTCAGAGGAAAGAGATGTGAACATTACAGGAAGGAACATCAAAAATTTAAGATATGCAGGTGATACTATACTACTAGTAGAACATAGCAAAGACTTGGAACAATTACTGAAGAAAGTCAAAGAAGGCCCAGAATAGATGGGCACAAAAGAGTGGCCCAAGTCTGCTCCAGCCAGAAGTGGGTCAGAACCCCGCTGTCTGCACAGCCTGCTCCCAAGGCAGGCCGCAGACACAGAGGCTCACCACCAGAAATCTGATTATCCCAGCTCCTTTTTACTCCAGCGCAGCTTCTGGTCACTTTGGAGGAATGCGTTGTTTAATCAGCATGCCTCCAAAGCAGCTGGAAGCCGTTTCATTTGGCCCATCTGTTTCACCTTGAAGAAAGTGCCAAGGCAACTAAACATTAAAACAAAAATACTGAGCACAGATGATTCATATAACTTTAAAGCAGATAATAAGATACTGAAATAGTTAAAAGTATTTTCTACATCTTGATTCAATCATTAATCAGAACAAGACTGCAGTCAAGAAATCAGAGGTGGACTAGGACTTGAAAAGGCTGCTATATGGACAACTAGACAAGATCCTGAATTGTAAGATATAAAATGAAGTGTAAAAGTCTATAATTGAATACCAAAGTCAGGATTGTCCATGCCATTGTATTTCCCATTTCTATGTATGGTTGGGAAAGCTGGACAGTGAAGAAAGCTGATAGGAAGAGAATCAACTCATTTGGAATGTGATGCTGGAGAAGAGTTCTATGGATTCCACAGACTTTCAAAAGACAAATAAATAGTTCCTAAGGCAAATCAAGCCTGAACTCTCCCTAGAAGTAAAGATGACTAAATTGAGACTGTCAGACTTTGGACTTATCATGAGAAGTCATGATTAAAAAACAATGATGCTTCATAAGGTAGAAAGCAGTAGGAAAAGAGGAAGACCGCATTACAGATGGATAGATTCAATCATGGACGCCACAGTTCTGAATATGCAAACCTGAGCATGGCTCCTGATGAAAGGGTGATTTGGAGGTCTCTCATTCATAAGGTCACTATAATTGACAGCAGTTAATAACAATATCTTTTGGCATTTTCCCTTAAATATGTCCTTGGCTGCTGCCCATAATTATTCTGGTTCTTGGTCTATTATGCTTAGTAGCACACATCTGTTGCCAATACATTGTCAGTAAATTCTATTGAGATAATTGTTCAGATCATACTTTGGTATAACGACCGATTTTGTTTTCTTCTTCAGTTTTACTCCAATTTTTGATAAAAGTAGTTCATGATCTGCTCCACAATGAGCTCCTCGTCTAATTTTGGCCACAACAATAGAGTTTTTCTATCTTCTGCTTCCAATTATATATTCTGATTTTTGTATTGACCATCTGATGATGTCCATATGTATAATTTCCCCTCTAGTTGTATGAAGAAGTCAAGGACATAATTAAGGAAAATGCAGAAAGATACTATCAGTAGTCAAAAAGGAAAGAGAAGAAACTCTTGTGTGGTGGAGTCTCCTTTGGAGGTTTTTAAACAGAGGCTGGAGTTATAGAAAAGAGATGAAAAAATGATTGACACATGGAAGGAAGAATCATATGAAGATAAATTCCAAATGTTAAAAAGTGAAGTTGAAGCTGCAATGAGAGAAATTGGGAAATATAAATCACCAGGAATAGATGATATTCCAATAGAACTGCTACAATTCACACACACAGAATTAACTCTATTGTTAACTAAAATATGGAAAACAAAACAGTGCCCAATAGACTGGAAACAATAAGTATACATCCACAAAAAAAGGAGACACAAAAAACACTATAGCAACTATAGGGCTATAGCATTTATTTCCCATACAAGCAAAATTATGCTAAAAATTCTGCAACATAGGCCCAAAACAGATGGGCCAAAAGTCATTCAGATGATGCACACCCCCAGATCAGGTTGAAGGTGTGCTATGTACACTGATAACTTTCTTATTTAATTATTTTTCTAATATCATTCCTTTTTTTTTTTTTTGGCCTTGCCTCACTCACCCAAAATCCATGTAGAAAAAAACTCCATGACTAACAAGTCAAACTAAAGTTTGATATAGTTACTGGTTAGACTAGAAACAGCTTGTTTTCATCAGATGAAAATGAAATGCCTATGTTTGGCAGTTCAAATGTAAATATTCTTTTAGAAATGAGCAGATCTACATGGTCAAGCTTCTTTTAGATCAGTATGCCTCAATAAGAGGCACTATTTCTGTTTTAAAAGTCTAAAATGATTGTATTTAAACTATTTAATACTACCTTAGTTATCTAAGAAAAACCTTACTACACTGTCCCTGTTTTAAGTCTTTTCTACCTTTTTTGGCCCAGCCCCACCATCCCATGAAACACAAAACAGATATCCAGCCCTTGTGCTGCACATGTGAATTTGGATGGAGAAACAAAAACAGAGTTCTCAGAATTTTCAAGGAGCAAGAGCAGGTTAATTTTCATGAAGCTGATACCAAGTGGTAAATACACATCTCAGAATACAGTTGCCCCTCCGTTCTTGTGGACTTGAAATCCGTGGTTTTGCATATTCATAGAGGGGTGACCTCCACTAGAATCAATGGGCCGTGCCCACAGGGGCACACCCCATTCAAGCCTATGGGGCCTGAATATAGGTGAATCTCCATTTTCATGGGGGGCGTCCAGAACAGATCTCCTGCCAAAATGGAGGTACAACTGTATTAATTTTTGTAAGTAATTTGTTGCTTCTGACTTTTACAAGATGGCTTGTTGGCATCACTTATTCTTTGGCTGCAGAAATAATCCAGTTTGACATCACTTTAACTGCCATGGCTCAGTGCTCTGGCACCACAACAAACTACAGTTCCCTGAATTCCATAGCACTGAGCCATAGCAGTGAAAGTGGTGTCAAACTGGATTATTTCTGCAGTGCAGATGCAAACTTAGTATTTATGTTACTAACAAGCTGCTTTTCTATGGACAGTGAATCCTTGGTATCTGCTGGAGTTTGATTCTAGGAGTCCTCATGGATACCAAAATGTGTGGATGCTCAGTCCCATTATATACAGTGGCATAGTAAAATGGTGTCCTTTGTATAAATGGTAAAATTAAAGTTTGCTTTTTGGATTTTTTTTGGTGGGGGATATTTTCAAGATGTGGATGGTTGAATCTGTGGATACAGAGGGCCAGATGCATTTATTTTATTTTTTTGTAAAACAACACAATTTGAAATTATGGAATTCTCCCCCAAAAGCCTGCTATATAACACTCTCCCAAGCAACATTTTAGGATTAACAAAATAAAGCTATTACAAAATGACTAAATAACACTGAAAAAAGAAATGATCACTTGCCATGTCCTCTTGAAGCAACACCTTAGGTAACACTGATGTCCAAAGCGAAGCACACATTACAAATAACTATGGCACTTTACTTCCAAGCTCCAGATAGGGATTCTCAATGTGTGTGAATAGGACATTTGTAAAACAGAGACAAAAAAAAAAGTAATTTCTAAGGGGCTATAATTATGGGCTTCAATTAAATTTAATTATATAAACTAGAAAGGATTTTATGTGCATACTGATATTTTTAAAATGCAAATCTAATGAAAATTCAATGTAAAAATCAAATTTTATTTTCCCCATCACTGATTTGCACCTGACTGTGACTCAAAGGAACTCTGGCCTGAAGCAGTTTGCAAAGAATGCAAATAGACCCTATATAAAGGCAAAAAGAAAGAAAGGTTTCACTGGATGACAGATGTAATTTTCAAATGGTTAAGGACAGGTAAAAAGCAAAATTAAAAGTGACAAAAATATGGTCAGAATCCTTGAATGCAAGTCTTCAACAACTTGTATGTAAGGACAAAGAATACTGTTATAATAATCAGTACAAAGAAAGTTGAAAATAACAAAAGGCAGGGACTTCCGGTGGCATGGCGGCGTGACAGTCTCTCTAATCCATGCGGGAGAAGAGAGACTACTGATTACGAGCTCAAGACCCCCCAGGTGCGGTTGCCGGGGGGTAGAAATGATCTCCCCAGAAACGGGAGATTCAGAGGGGCTCATCGACCCGAGTGAGAAGGCTCTAAGGAAGGAAGATCAAAGACAAAAAGAGATCTCTCGAGACGGAGCCAGAGGTGGAAGAGGAAACATGGAGGTCTGAGCCGACCACGGCCGTAATCAGAAGCCGCGAGCCGGCAAAAGCGCCGCCGCCACTTCAAAGCTAACGAGTAAGCAACTTAATTGAAAAACTTTCTATCAGAGCGGGAGTTTGCCACCTGCAATATTTTAGTCCTAAGTGACAAATTCTCTCTTTGTGCCGAATTAAGAAAGGAGTGGAAATCAGAGACTTTATAGCATTTATTCCTTTGGGAAAAGCACAAAACAAAACAAAAGAAAAGGAAGAAAAAGAAAAAAGCCCAAATACATAATCATCAGACTTTTGGTGGAATACTAGACTATTGGACTAAATCATTATATCGGAATACCTGAATAGGAGATCGTGATTGTAAAACGGGTGATTTATCCCAGATATTAACTACAAAGTTCTATTAGTAAATAAGGGGGGAAAATGTTTTCATTGTAAGTTCTTACTGCAGACAAGTAAATTTAAATACGAATTGGAGAGAATTTGAAAGACATTTGATGAGAGACAAAACCAAAGTGATTTATAAAATTATAAAACTCTGAAGAGGTAGAGACACCTAGCAAAGAAGAAAAGCGAAAGCGGCAAGGAAAAGCGGGGAGAGAGGCCGAAAGAATCAACTTACAATATAATAGAGAACTGGAAACATAGGCTCAAAAGACTAAATAGACTGTAAAAAGTGTTGCAATCAAGAAGATAATTTCTGAAACATTGTTCCTTTTTCACATTTTGAAGATTGAAGTGGATTCAACAATCCCTGGGTAATAAGGCAGAGTGGACGACCGCGTGGAGTTTTTGTGAACAAGCGCAGGACTCCCTTTTCTCCTTTGGCATTCATTGGATATCTTAGCTGACTCTTTTGATTTTCCTTGACTTTTCTTTTTTGACTTTCCTTTTTTGGTGTGTGGATTTAAAGAGAGACAATTATCTTCTCTTCTTTGTTCCTTGGAACAAATACAATAACAACTGTGAACTGCTAAAAATGGAATAATATAATTCCTAGAAACCATCCAGTTAGAGAACAGCGAGAGTGATCTGCAGAAACCAAGCTGGGAGAAATGGAAAGTGGAAAGTCTTCAAAGCGAAAGTGAGAGTGTTAAGGAAAGAAAGAATAAAGACTACGATTGTGCTGGATTTAGAAAACTAAAATATTAATATTG
The DNA here is from genome assembly GCA_026167975.1 of Phrynosoma blainvillii. Classification (NCBI taxonomy): domain Eukaryota; kingdom Metazoa; phylum Chordata; class Lepidosauria; order Squamata; family Phrynosomatidae; genus Phrynosoma; species Phrynosoma blainvillii. The sequence continues at coordinate 61,543,438 of JANUYF010000005.1, forward strand.
TAAAAAGGGGGTCTGGTTTCTAGTATTATTATATAAGTTTGTTTGTTTTGTAGGAAATCTTCTAAGATTACGGTGGATTATAAAAAGTCCTATCTGTTTCAGTGGGAGGAGAATTGGGAAGGGAAAATCTCTATAGCTGTGGGTGCCTATCTCAGTTATTTTAAACACTGATTATTGTGTTGAGCCAGAAGAAAAGCAAATATTGTTCAAGGGGATTGGTGCTTTGCTTATCCTTTTAGACTTGAAGCTCTAACATTTGATTATATAGCCCCTTAAGTAATAAGTATATTTGATGCTACATAATATTGTTTAATTACTATATTGATTATTAAGAGAATTGTATTTTGTGGATAATTATTTTTCTGCCTAAAAAGTGGGGGGATTTAACTGCATATAAGAATTGTATGATTTTTCACATATAGACGTTTAAGTTTAGTAGCTTTACCAACGGTTATTCTCTGGCAATAGTAAAAAGAGTTTAATTATATAGACTAGTTATAGATGCCTATCTGTCTAGGATTCATATCATATAAGCAAAGGATAGATTATTGTAGTTTTTCATTTTGTTTTGATCCTTAGATTTATATATATACATTTATATAACCTATCCTCCTAAACCTTATCTAAAATAAGTTAAATTAGTATTTAAGAGGGGATTTCTCCCCCTGAGGTCTAAAAGAAATTAGCAAATAGTGTTATTGACTAAAAATTAAGGGGAAGAAGAGAGAGAAGGGGAGAAAGAAAAAAAAAGAAAGAGTAGCAATTGGGAAAGTTACAGAAAGATAGACAGAAAAGCTAAAGTCAAGTAGGAGATTAATAAACTATAAGAATCTTACACCAAGAGATAACTAAATTTCTATTTGTAAAATAAGGAAGGAACTTATTTTATTATGTAATAACAATATTAATAAGAGTTAAAATTCTGCATAGATCAGTAAGGTAAACTCTAAATTGATATAGAAAGACCAGTATAATTTAGGGATTGATTTTCACTATAGAAATACTCTGAGAACTCAAATTAAATTAAAAATTAAAGATTAGATTAAAACAAAATAAGGAAAATAATTACGATAAGCTAAAAATTTATAATCTAACTTGGAAATTCTAAATTCTTGAGCAGTCTAATAAAAATAGACAGTACTAAAAAAAAAAGCTTACTTAAAAGAGAAAATAGGAAAATACCTCCATTTTGAGTAAAGGATATAATGCAATTGAGAAGAGAGAAAGAAAAACAATCACAGACGAATCTATGAAGAGCTTCGGTGGAAATGTCAACTAAAGTAAATGAACAAAATGCAAATTTCTTTTTAGATGAAATTAAGAAATTACATTTAAAACTGAGAAATGATATTAGGGAATCAAAAGAAGAAACTAGAAAAGAAATTAGGGAATCTAGAGAAGAAACAAAAAGGGAAGTAAAATCTGAAGCGAAGGTAATAAGATCTAGATAGAATCAATAAAGATATTGAAATTTTTTATTGAAGACAGAAGAACTGGAAAACAAAACAAGAGGACTAGAAACGAGATTAGAAGACACGTACAAACAACAAGAGGAAGAACATGATTTGTTGTTGAGACTTGAACTCAAGCAAAGGGAGAAATGCATCAAGCTGAGAGGGCTGCCAGAACAACCCAAAGAGGATCTATATGAATTCCTGTCACCCTACCTAGCAAAATATCTGAATTGTTCTACTCAGGAAATAATTCCAGAAATTGACAGGATATATCGAATTAATTCAAAAGTGTCAAGAAACAGAAAACTACCCAGAGACATTGTAATCTACTGGACCAGGAAACAAATAAGAGATGAATTTCTGCAAAAGAACTTTAGAACTAGATTTGTTATCAAAGGAAATGAGATTCAGGTTTTTAAAGACATCCCAGTTCAAATATCGAAAAGACGTAAGGACTACCAATTTCTGACCGAGCAGCTGAAGTCCTATAAAATCCCATTTAGATGGGAAGAGGTTGAAGGTATCTCTTTAACATGGAACCAACGAAGATTTAAACTTAATTCAATTGAAAAAGCATGCGCATTCTGGAAGGAATATAGAAAGGAGATAGAAAAATTCTCTAGAGGGAAACACAAACATCTGTCTAAAGAGGATGAAAGAAAACCACAAACGCAGAAAAATAAAACTTCTAAAGTGTCAGAGGGAAACGTAACTGATGAAGAGGAAGAAGAAACGGAAGACAGAGAGGAAGAAAGCAAAGATGATTTGGCCAGAGGAGGCGAAATAGAAAGTGTGGACGAAGAAGGCGCTTGTATTGGATAAAGAAAGGAGAATATTCCAAGGAAAAGGGTTTACCAAGAATTAGAAACTATCACACAAGCAGAAATTGAAATTATATATTAAATGAAAATTTTAACTCTAAATGTAAAAGGACTTAACTCAAAAAGAAAAAGACTATTTCATTATTTAGAAAAACAAAAATGCCAAATAGTGTGCCTTCAAGAAACGTATATAAAGAAAACTGAAATTAATTACTGAGAAATAAGAAACTAGGAGATAGTTTCATATCAGCTAACAAAAACAAAAAAATGGAGTTGCGATTTATATTTCTAATAAATTTCGAGCTGTAGAAGTATTAAATGACCCCAAAGGCTATTATTTAGGAATACCGTATTTTACGGCGCATAAGACGACCCAGCGTATAAGACAACCCCCCCATTTTCCCCAGTCAAAATATAGAGTTTGGGATAAACTCGCCGTATAAGATGGCCCCCTTTCCAACACACATCAAATAAAAAATTTTAAAAATTAGATTTGATTTCAATATGGTAATGTTAATTCAAATGCTTATGACATGCAGGTACTTAGCAGGAAAACTGTCACTTATAAACACAACAAACTACAGATCCCTAGCATTTCTTTCTGCAGTGTGTTTTGGACCTTACTTTTAAAAAATAGTCCAGATTTAAATGTTGCTGTAAAAATTATTTCCATCTCCCAGCTATGAGATGGTTGGGGGAAAATGAGAAAGTGTTGGGGGGAAAGACTGCCAATATACTAGGTGATGCATTCTGGGGTATGTACAATTTGCAGCCAAGTAAGTGACCCTGGGCATGTCACACACTCTCAGCCTCAGAGGATGGTAATGGCAACCCCCATTTGAAGAAACTTGCTAAGAAAATCCCATGATAAGATTGCCTTAGGGTTCCCATAAGTTGGAAAGGACTTGAAGACACACAAGAACAAAAAAGTCTGCAGTTGTTTCATTGGTAGTACATGGGAATAGGAGCCAGTATGGTGTAGTGGTTTGAGTGTTGGACTACCACTCTGGAGACCTGGGTTTGATTCCCCACTCTGCCATGAAACCCACTGGGTGAACTTGGACAAGTCACACACTCTCAGTCTCAGGGGAAGGCAATGGCAAAGCTGTTCTTGAGAGAATCTTGCCAAGAAAACCCCATCATCACCATTAAGTCAGGAACAATTTGAAGGCACACAACATACACATATAACCTTCAAGTAAGGAACTTGGTTCTTCTTTAGATAAATCTTCAAGGGTACACTTTCTTTCTCTCTTATTGTGCAGAATTATTTGTTAAAGAAGCCATGCCCAAGCAACACATCAAATTTGGCTGTGTCTGCATTGCAGAAATTTATTAAAGCAATTTGACACTGCTTTAACTGCCCTGACTCAAGACTATGGAATTCTAGGATTTGAAGTTTTGTGAGATATTTAGCCTTTTCTGTCAGAGAGCTCTAGTACCACAAAGCAAACTGCAGATCCCAGGAGTCCATAGGACGGAGCCATGGCAGTTAAAGCAGTGTCAAACTGCATTATTTCTGCAGTGCAGATTCAGGCTGCATCCATACTGCAGAACTGATGCAGTTTGACACCGCTTTAACTGCCTTGGCTCCATATTATGAGAGCTCTTAGATTTGTAGTTCAATGGGCTACTTAGCCTTCTCTTTTCCAGGACATGTCCTCCATGTCAACCCTCTCTCTAAGCATGGCTAAGAAGCATGGATTTACATTTATATTAGTGTTTTTAGCTTTCTCTACATTTTTTTCTTGCATGTCCTACATTTTTTGTAGTGACTTGTCCTCCTTTGCATTGAACACATTTGGTCACCCTGTCTGAGTATTGGAGTATGACTCTGGAGGCGAGGGTTCGAGTCCCTGTTTAGCCATGAAACCCACTGAATGACTTTGGGCAAGTCACACTCTCTCAGCCTTGCCAAGCAAACATGATAGAACAGCCTTAGGGTTGCTGTAAACTGGAAATGACTCAAAGGCATACAAAAACAACAATCTTAGAAGTCACACTTTCTCAGCCTCAGAGGGTGGCAAAGGTAAACCCTGCCTGAAAAAATGGAGAAAGCTGGGAAGGTGGTGTGGGGAGCGATTGGGACAGGCGGTAAAGCCTGGGGAATGCTGGGAAGGTGGTGTGGGGAGCGATGGGGACAGGAGGTAAAGCCTGGGGAATGCTGGGAAGGTGGTGTGGGGAGTGATGGGGACAGGAGGTAAAGCCTGGGGAATGCTGGGAAGGTGGTGTGGGGAGCAATGGGGACAGGAGAGAAAGCCTGGGGAATGCTGGGAAGGTGCTGTGGGGAGCGATGGGGATTGCCTCTCTTTTCCTTGCCGCGTCGTCGTCCTCCTCCTCTTTCCTCCCAGGGAGCACAGAAGCTGAGGGAGAAAGGAGGTGTGGAAAGCCAGAGACGACGCAGAAAGAGGTGCCTGGGAGGAAAGAGGAGGAGGAGGATGACGACGCGGCAAGGAAAAGAGAGAGAGGCAATCCTCCTCCTCTTTCCTTCCAGGGAGCACAGAAGCTGAGGGAGAAAGGAGGTGTGGAAAGCTAGAGACGATGCAGAAAGAGGTGCCTGACAGGAAAGAGGAGGAGGATGACGACGCGGCAAGGAAAAGAGAGAGAGGCAATCCTCCTCCTCTTTCCTCCCAGGGAGCACAGAAGTTGAGGGAGAAAGGAGGTGTGGGAAGCCAGAGACGACGCAGAAAGAGGTGCCTGGGAGGAAAGAGGAGGAGGATGACGACGCGGCAAGGAAAAGAGAGAGAGGCAATCCTCCTCCTCTTTCCTCCCAGGGAGCACAGAAGTTGAGGGAGAAAGGAGGTGTGGAAAGCCAGAGACAACGCAGAAAGAGGTGCCTGAGAGGAAAGAGGAGGAGGAGGATGACGCAGCAAGGAAAAGAGAGAGAGACAATCCTCCTCCTCTTTCCTCCCAAGGACCTCTTTCTCCGTCACCTCTGGCTTTCCACACCTCCTTTCTCCCTCAGCTTCTGTGCTCCCTGGGAGGAAAGAGGAGGAGGATTGTCTCTCTCTCTTTTCCTTGCCGCGTCGTCATCCTCCTCCGTTTATATCAGGCGTATTAGATGACCCCCTAACTTAGGAGACACTCCTCCAGGGTTCAAAAGTCGTCTAATACGCCGGAAAATACGGTATCTATGATTTGGGAAGGTGAAAAAACGATACTGTTGGGAATTTATGGACCGCAAGCAAACAAAGGATCATACTTCCAAAAAATATATAGCGAACTGAAAGAGATTGAATTTGATAAATTAACACTAATGGGAGATTTCAATGGAGTACTTAACCCAGAAATAGATAGAAAATCTAAAAATATGGAAAAAATAACACAAGGCAAATTGCCTAAAGTTTTCTTTGAACTATCTGAGGATTTTGGCTTACAGGATGTCTGGAGATACGTACATAAAAATAAAGAAGGATTCACCTTCTATTCAAATAGACATGGCTCACTATCTAGGATCGATATGTTTTTAATATCAAAATCAATGATTAGCCAAGTAAATACTATATATACACTCCCAAGAGATATTTCTGACCACAATGGTTTGATGCTAATACTCCAAGAACAAACCAGACAATTTAATTGGAAATTAAAAGATAGCTTAATTGGAGATAAAACGATAATAGGAAAAGCAAAAGATGTAATCAAAAATTATTTTCAAGAAAATGAAACAAATGAAATGAAAATAACTACAATCTGGGAAGCAGGAAAAGCGGCTTTTAGAGGCTTTTTTATTACTCAAGAAGCTTATGTTCAAAAGATGAAAAAGGAAAAAGACAATGTAATAAGAAACAAAATAATTGAAAAAGAACTTGCATTAAATTTAGGAGATACTACAATGTTACAAGAACTTAAAATATTGAAAATACAGGAAGCTAGAAAAAACACTCTAGAAATAGGAAATAAGATAAAGGCAGCTAAACAAAACTACTTCAAACACACAGATAAAATGGGTAAATGGTTAGCAGCAAAACTAAGAAAAAACCAGGGAAAAAAAACAATAGTAGAAATAAATCATGAAGGCCAAACTATAATTCAACAGGACAGAATAAAAGAAGCATTTCTCAACTTCTTTGTTAAATTATATAAAGGCGATGCTATTGACCAAGTGAATGTAAGAAATTATTTAGATAAACATGACTTTCATACTCCCAATCAAGAACAAATTGAAGAATTGAATAGAGATATCTCAATTGCAGAAGTAAAAGATGCAATCAAAAGATCAAAAGATGCAAAGGCTCCGGGCCCTGATGGCTTTACAAACAAATTTTATAAAATATTTATTGAAGAAATAAGCTGCCCCCTCCAAAAAGTGATGAATTCCATTTTGTCAGAAGGTCTCCCAGAAACTTGGGAAGAAGCAGATATAATACTTATCCCCAAAGAAGGAAAATCTAAATTGGAAATTAGAAATTATAGACCTATCTCTCTCCTAAATTCAGACTACAAATTATTTACAAGTATCTTATCCAATAGACTGAAAAAGTACTTATCAAATTGGATTAGTATAAATCAAAGGGGCTTTCTACCAGGAAGGCAAATAAGAGACAACACAAGAATAGTTTTAAATATACTTGAATATTATGAGAGACATATTGATAAAAAGTTAGCCATGTTGTTCGTAGACTTAGAAAAGCATCTGATTCGGTGAATTGGCAAACACTCGAGGAAATTATTATAAAGATGGAATTAGGCACTGAATTTACAAAATTGGATCAAACAAATATACAAAGAACAAAAAGCGAGAATTATTCCAAATGAGGTTAAATCGGAATATGTGAAAATAACAAAAGGTACTAGGCAAGGGTGTCCCCTCTCTCCGTTACTATTTCTATTAGTGATAGAAAGATTAATTGCTGAGATTCAGAATCAAGATTCAATCCAGGGAACTAAAATTAAAAATCTAAATTACAAAATAAGAGCTTTTGCTGATGACCTGGTTCTATTTTTAGAGGAACCAAAAAGTATAAATAAAGTAATGGAAACACAAAGAATTTGGCAACGTGACAGGTTGTAAGTGGAATAAAGATAAATCAATAATTATGACCAAAAATATGTCTTTAGAGGAAGAAAGAGAATTGGAAATCAAATCAGGTATGAAAATACAAAATAAAGTAAATTATTTAGGAATTACGATAACAAAGAAAACAATAGATCTTTTTGAAAATAACTATAATAAAACTTGGGAAGCAACTAAAAAAGAGTTAAAACAATGGAGTAAAAAGCGACTGTCCTTTATGGGCAGAATAGCAACAGTCAAAATGATGATACTTCCAAAAATGTTATATTTATTTCAAACAATCCCCATTTTGACAAGTGGAAACAGTATAAAATTATGGCATAGAGATATCAGCAAATTTATCTGGCAAAATAAAAGACCAAGGATTCAGCTTAATCTTTTACAGGAAGTAAAGGAGAGAGGAGGAGTTGGATTACCTAACTTAGAAATATATTATGAGGCTTGCTCCCTCACATGGATTCGTGATAGGATACTATTGGATTCAGAAGAACTTTTGGAATTGGAGGGAGAAGGTTTGTGTTATGGTTGGCATGCTTACTTAGGTTATGAGAAAGTTAAGGCGAACAAAGAATTTAATAATCATTGTATTAGGGGACCCTTGCTTAAAATTTGGAACAAATATAAAAATAGACTTATGCCACAATTTTCATTTTGGTTTTCTCCACATGAAGCAATTCATAGAAGAGAAATAAGATATACAACTAAATGAATAACCTACAAGAATTTATTAAACAAAGAAACTGAAGGAAACTATAAATTAAAATCACAATCTGAACTACTTGAAGAGGGATATAACCTTGATTGGTTTAAGTATAGACAAATAGTAGAACGATTTAAATTTGATCTAAAAACAAAAGGAATAAATCTAAGTTATAACGAAGTAGATAAAATTTGGCTGGATAACAAAAAATGGATAGGCAAATTTTATAAATTTTTATTAAAATGGGATATGGAAGATGAAACAGTAAAAAAAACATGATTCAATGGGCAAAAAAATTTGATTACCCAATTAAATTCGAGCAATGGGAATTTGCCTGGACTAAGGCTTTGAAACATACCGCTTCACAAAATTTAAAAGAGAACTGTTATAAGGTTTTTTTTAGATGGTATTTATCGCCAGATAAAATTGCAAAAATGTATAAATCAAGTAGTAATCTTTGTTGGAAATGCGGCAAAGAACCAGGCACATTATACCACTGTATGTTGACTTGTAAAATAGTAAAGAGTTACTGGTCAAAGGTTAATGAAATAATTAACACAATTTTCAAAAAAGATATAAAAAGTCACCCTGAATTATATTTGTTAAACATTTGGGATATAGAACTAGATAAAGAAGTTGGTAAAATCCTATTCTACCTAATATCGATGGCAAGAATTACTCTATTTCAACACTGGGGGGAAAATACGATACCTAATATGAATGAATGGATTACTAAATTCTATGATGCCATAGAAATGGACATACTGATGGAATATCTTAGAGGTAAAAATATAAAAAACGATTTAGGCGAATGGCTTCCAGTTTTGAATTATTTAGAGAAACAATGGGGAAAATCAGCAACTCTTATATATTAAATAGGGGGGAAATTAGAGAATAGTTAACCAATCACCAAAAATAAAAACACTAGTAATTTAAAAAATTAGATATATTTAATTCTTTTATTTTGAAATTAAGTAAAGCAGACGGATAAGACGGCACAAAGATATATGTGAGTATTTAATAGTATAAAAAAAAGAAAAAAGAAAGAGACAGGAGAATGTTGAACTAATATAATTACAACAAATCTTAAATAAAATCAAAATCCCAACAAAATAATTGTTTCCACGTAGGACACACCAATCAAGAGCAACAAATTTATAAGAAAAACTTACACAACATCTCTTTTTTCAAGATCTGAGAGAGAGAGAAAAAAAAAAGAAACGAAAGTAACAATTTTTAGAGGAAAAAGGAGGCCAAGTATGTTCAACTGACAACCCAGTGAAGATAGAAGGCGAGGAAGTAACATCGTAAAGTTGGGAGTAAGTGGGAGGAATGCATAGAATAAGATATTGGAATGGAATAAGAGGGAAAGTTGAAAGTGTTTGAGGGTAAGTGGATCAAGAAGGATGAAGGTAAAGTATTAGAGAGGAATGAAAGGGAAGTTAGTGTTGAAAGAGAAGATATGAAGAGATTGGATGAGAGTGAGGAGAAGGAGAAGGTTTAGGAAGGAAGTGATATAGTTGAGGATTGAATAAGTGAAGACATGGTTGGGAAAATAGGAAAGGAGAAGCCCCCCTCAGTATGATGTTCAAATAAGGAGTCCAACTTAGGTAATAGCAGGGGTAGGCAACCTTTCCCCTTTAAGGGCCGAGGGACTTCAGCTCCCAGAAGCCTCAGCCATGTTGGCCAATAGTCCCATATTGGCCAATAGCTCCTGGGATTCTGGGAGCTGAAGTCCCTCGGCCCTTAAAGGGGAAAGGTTGCCTACCCCTGGGTAATAGGATGTGAGATGGAGAGTTTTGGAAGGAACATGATTGTGAATAATCTACACTTGAGATTTTTTTTCGCTTAGGGAAGATTTACAATGATAAGATTGTTTGTTAGATTATGTGTCTTTGTTCTCTTTTTTAGTCTTTCTTTTTTTCTTTTTATAAAGAGTATGTGTAGTGTGTAGTGTGTATGTAATATATGTTATGTGTAGTGTGTATGTAATATATGTTATGTGGGTTTTTTTTGAGTGAAATTCAATAAACTATTTTTTATATATATATATATATATAAAGAAAATAACAAAAGGCAAAATTTTGTTAAAAAAAGGCAAATCCCCAAATTCTAAAAACTGAGGTGGAAGTGTCATAAAAGAAATGGCAAAAAACAAGTCTCCAGGAGCAGATGATATTCCAACAGAACTATTGCAATCCACATTGACAGAGTCAACTGTAGCGCCAACCAACATATGTCAACAGATATGGAAAACAGATTGGAAAAGATCAATATACATTCCCCATCCACAAAAAAGGAGACACAAGAGACTGCAGCAACTATATAGCACTAATCTCCCATGCAAGCAAAATTATGCTCAAAATACTGAAACATAGACTCCAACCATACATGGAGAGAGAAATCCCAGAGGTCCAAGCAGGGTTCAGGAAAGGAAGAGGCACTAGGGATCACATCGCAAATATATGATGGCTAATGGAGCGCAGCAGGGAGTTCCAAAAGAAAATCAGCATGTGCTTTATAGACTGCACAGATCATGAAAGGCTATGGAACACCATTAAAGACATGGGAGTGCCAACACATTTGATAGTCCTGATGAGGAATCTGTACTCAGGACGAGAGGACAAACACGGAGAAATAGAATGGTTCCCAATTGCCAAAGGAGTCAGACAAGGCTCCATCCTATCACCCTATCTGTTCAACTTATATGCAGAACATATTGTAAGGAAAGCAAGCTTGGGCACAGAAGAAAGAGGAGTGAAAATAGGAGGAAGGAATATCAACAATCTGAGATATGCAGATGACACCATAATACTAGCAAAAAACCTCACAGACCTAGAACACTAAGGAAGATCAAAGAAGATAATTGTATTCCCTATTAGCATGTATGGATGTGAGAGCTAGACAGTCAAGAAAGAAGATAGGAGGAAAATCAATTCCTTTGAGATAATGTGGTGCTGGAGAAGAGTGCTGAGGATTCCGTGGACAGTCAAAAAGACAAACAAATGGGTCCTAGAGCAGATGAAGCCAGAAATATCCCTGGAGGCCAAGATGACAAAACTTAGATTATCATACTTTTGGCACATCATGAGAAGGCATGAATTGTTGGAAAAAACAATAATGTTGGGCAAGGTAGAAAGAAGTAGAAAGAGAGGAAGGCCACATGCTTGGAGACCATGAATATGAGTTTGCAGGAGCTGCACAGAACAGTAGAGAACAGGGGGGCTGGAGATGTCTCATCAGTAGGGGTCAAGATTGACGCCATGGGTCAAGACTGACGCAAAGGCAGTTAACAGGAAAGAAAAGGGATAGGCTCCTGTACAACAATAAAAGAAGAGCAGCACTTTTTTATTCAAAACAAACAATATGTGAGTGTAAAATGCAACCAGGTCAAGTAAGCCTTGTATGAGTAAACAAGAATGTTTTGGATCTTCTGTAGACTATATGAATGGCCTAAATACATAAAGGTATCAGACCCTCACTGATCATAGAAGCTAAACAGGATTAGCTCTGAATAGTACTTGGAGGGGGATCACCAAGGAACTTGCAAAACCATCTCTTGAGTTTTCCTTGCCTATGAAAACCCTGTGAAATCCATGGGGTTACCATAAGTCAACAGGTGACTTGAAGGTGCACACACACTCACATGCACAAAGGCTACTTGGAAGGCTTCTTCCAGAGAGCATTCTTTCACCAGCCTAGAGTTTTCTTATTTTTTCCATGTTGGCAACCAAACATATAGCTCTATAGATATATTTTTAAACATCTGAAGAAAGCTGGTGAGGCAGGCTGATCCGCTTTCCTTTTTTCTCTCTATTTTGCTGTTCACACATGCTCAATATAGGATTTTGGTGGTTGCTACTACACTCATCCCTCCCCATTTGCAGACTTGGAGTCTGTGGTCTTGGTCCTTTGCAGACTGGCAAGCAGGGAGGGATAAAATAGCCAGCACCCATTGAAAATAATGGGCCCCAATATTTGTTATTTTTCCGATTCACAGGGGCAGTGGTGTCCAGAACGGATCCCTTGTTAATCAGAAGGGACAACTGTATTTACCTTGTCAGTTTTGGGAGGAATACACAGCTACAGGAGGATTGGTTAGACTAGAATCCTTTTCTTTCCCAGCTCAAGCTCTGCTTACTGCACTGTTTACTGCCAATATGCTGCTGTACAAATGAAAAATCTGCGTTTCTCCAGTGTTCACCATTACCATCTCAATGCTGAAGTTGCTAAAAAAAATCCTTCTGGCTTGATAAGGGATGAGGAAGAAAAGGGGGACTGACAGTATTATACACTCTTATCTTATTCTCTTTCTGGTACAGCCAGCTGCAGTTGAACTCAATATACAGTCACCCCTCTGTTCTTGTGGACTTCATGTCCATGGTTTTATATATTCATGGAGGGGTGGCCATTTAAAATAAAGGGACGCGTTCCCACGGGGGTGCACCCCATTCAAGTTATAGGGCTTGAATATTCTCGAATCTCTGTTCGGATCCTCCCCTAAAATGGAGGGCCAACTGTAGTTCAAGACCTAAAGCTATGACCCTCTAGATCAGGGGTAGGCAACCTAAGGCCCGGGGGCCGGATGCGGCCCCCTGAGGCCTTTGGACCGGCCCCAGGCCGGTCCTACCGCCGCCGCCACCGCCGCCCCCCGCTGTCGCTGCCACACGCCATGATGATATTGATTATTGTTATTACTTGTTCTTGCAGTTTTCTTGGCAAAATCTCCACAGGGGGTTTGCCATAGCTTTTCTGGGGCTGAGAGAGTGTGCATGCATACTTTTAATTTTTTAATTTTTTAAAAAATATTTTTATTTATTTATTTATTTATTTTTGGGTGCTTCGGCCCCCCAATTGTCTGAGGGACAGCAACCCGGCCCCCAGCTCAAAAAGGTTGCCTACCCCTGGTCTAGATGTTATAGGACTGCAAATCTCATCAGCCCTTATCAGCACATCCAATGAAATGGAGAGCTGGAGTGCTACAGTCCAGGACCATCTGGAGGGTCCCATGATCCCCCTCCCCCCATTGATCTAAAGGATAAGCAACTAATTCTGTGCATACCAGCAGGCTGTACTCTTTTGGTTTTCAGAAATGGCCTGCCCTGCAACCTGAAAAGGGACAGCAGCCTTTGGCTGAAAAGGAATTAAGAGAAAGAACTCAAACTAGCCACACTTAAACCAACTCTGAGTTGATTTTCAATATATCATCTTTTTTCACTGTCCAGCTCTTACATCTGTACATGGTGATGAGAAATACAGTGGCTTGGACGATCCACACCTCAATGTTCAGAGTAATGTCTTTACATTTTATATCTTGCCCAGTTCTTTCATAGTGAACTATTGTTTGCTGTTGTTGTTATCATACTTAGTGTAGTTACATAGAATAAGTTCACCTTAGGGTCACTGTAAAACAGCAACATCTTGAAGGCACAAGGAAAACAGAAGGGCACTATCTTCCATAATACTGGTCATACGAAACATTGCAGAGTACTCAATGTTCTTGGCTAAAACCCTCAAGTAAACCACACTGATGTCTACAAAGTCTCACAAAACAGAGATGATATTACATAAATACAATACAATACCTTTGCTAGTTTTGTCAATCAATTTATCAGTCCTGGTTCTATGACCAGACACTGATATTGGAAAGATATCTTTGCAGCCACAAGACTAAAATGGAGTGGGGTGGGAAAGGAGACTTTCAGAATGGATTAGATCCAAACTACTGTTTTTGCATGAGACTGTGGAGTCTTCAGAGCTCTGCCTATACTAGAATACATAGCACAATATAGCAGTTTTAATATGTTCATCTGTCTTACCACCACAGCTGCTGCACACGTTGCTACCACAAAGCTGCCCAAACTACTCATCCATTTAGGGCCTTTGCAGACTGCTAGAAATAGTGCAAATTGAGTCCACTTTAAGGGTTAGGGTTAGGAATCATGGGAACTGTATTTTATTGTGGCACCAGAGCTCTCTGACAGAAAAGGCTCAATGTCTCAGAAAAAACAACCAATTCCCATGATTCCCTAGCACTAACCCTAACCCTTAAAGTGGACTCAATTTGCACTATTTCTAGCAGTCTGCAAAGGCCCTTAGTCTCTCCCCGAGACTCTCTGCATAACCCTAAATACGCTGTAGAAAATGTCCAAGAATTTTTCAAACCAATATTGGAGATATCAAGACGAGGGCTTTTTTTTCATATGTGATATAAGAAGACAGAAAGTTATTTGTCTAAGATTTATACGTCAATAAAAATATATAGAGAGAGGTACCAGAAATGTTTCTGTTGGGAGTTATGGATAAAGAACTAGATAGTAAATAAGGATTACTTCTTCAACACATAATAAACAGCTCCAAGACTAGTATTTGCTCAAACTTGGAAATGGATTGAAGTATTGACAATGGAATAATGGATTGTTAAAGTTGCTGAGTTGGCCCAAATTGTGAAATTAAATTGGGGTCTAACGGATAAGCCTACTGAAGATTTTCTAAAAAAACTGGAAACCATGTATAAACTTTTTGAGCAAGAAGAAATCTAACAATGTAATAATTTGTGGCCATAGTCATTAGTAATTTTAGTAACATTATTTAGTTGGATCTGTAATGGTAGAATAGTATTTTTCTCTATTTTTTCCTCTATGTTTTTTCAGAGCCCTACTTTGTTTCAGTTATGTTTTTCATTTTCTCTCAATTTTTTTCTCTTGTCTTTGGTTAATTTTTTTTCATTTTCTGAATCTTTTTTCTGAATGTGTGTCCTTTGATTTTGAAAATGTTAATTTTTTAAAAAGCTGGGTGGATTTTTCTAAACTGCCAAGCAGTACAAAGTTAAGACAATCTTAACCAGTTTACAGCACTCTTAAATTTTCATTATTCTCTCTCTCTCTCTGATTTAATGGTTAACTCCCTTTCTTTGCACAATCCAGAGAATGTGTTAGATAAACCTCATCTGCACTGCAGAAATAATGCAGATTGATACCACTTTAACTGCCATGGCTCCATGCTATGGAATACTAGGATTTGTAGTTTTTGTGGCACTAGAGTGCTCTTGATAGAGAAGGCTAAAGATCTCACAAAACTGCAACTCCCAGATTTCCAAAGCACTGAGCCATGGTAGTTAAAGCAATGTCAAACTACACTATTTTGCAGTGCAGATGAGGCCTGTGACAACAAAAAATCTATGGGAATGTTGTGG
The DNA here is from genome assembly GCA_026167975.1 of Phrynosoma blainvillii. Taxonomy (NCBI): domain Eukaryota; kingdom Metazoa; phylum Chordata; class Lepidosauria; order Squamata; family Phrynosomatidae; genus Phrynosoma; species Phrynosoma blainvillii. The sequence continues at coordinate 61,558,625 of JANUYF010000005.1, forward strand.
GAACATTGTAAAAAGCACAGCCAGGATGGAGAGATAGGTGGGGCTAGGGCCTTCCTTTGCCCATTTCCTCTCCATTCCAAAATCTCGTTTCATCCCTCCAAGTCATTTACTCTCCAGCTGGGTATTGTGATCCACAGCAACCTCCATCAAAAGAAAAACAGCTACAGAAAAAAATTATGGATAGGAAGAAGTTTCTCCCTTCCATTTTTCCACACTGCTAACTGTGGCCTCCCTTCCCACCCCAAATCAGGAATTCAACCCAACCTACACTGAATATGAGCAACTTTTCATTCAATTCATCAACCTCTGTGTGTCTCCCATCCTCAACAGCCAGCATGGGTATGATGCTCCAAAGACCATGTTTTCGCACTACATTTCAAATACCACATACAATTTTGAGTCATCCCTTTTAACAAATTACATTAGAAGAAGCAAAATCCTTCTGCTTAAGGGTTTGGAATATTGGTAGATGGAACTGTTTCAGAAAGATTCAGAAAGGAATTTAAAAAGAAAGATGTTAATCATGTCATGGTTGAATGAAAGAGGTGAAATGGAAAAGAATCAAAAGAATGTCTATTTGTGGTATTTTATACAGATTGTAGAATTTAATTACATGCAAAGAAATAGAGATGCAAAGTGGTTGTTTCTAACCAGGCTACTATTACTACAGTTAAGGCATGCCAGCAATAGAAACAAGTGAGATGGGCATGTGCTTTTGTCTTCTTTCTGGAGCAAGCACTTTCTATGATAATGCCTAAAACATAATCCAGGCAGAATTGCTAGAGGTTTTTTTCTCCAAACAGAAAGCTACTCTTACCCAGAGCTTGGGACATTAATCTTTAAGCATAATTTGTTCCTGTCATTCATCATCATGTTTAAAATGCGATTCACTGTCATTGCATATTACATGTTTTTTAAAAGTGCTGCCTGTTGCTTGTTACACTTTTTTCTCGTGTATACTGTGGGGATGGACCTGACCATAGGTAAGAGAATATCACAAAACATGTCAAATTCATCACAAAATGCCTTTAAACACGCCCAGTTCAAAGTAAGCTGAGAAACTGCAAAATGTTACTTGCTCCACCAAAGAAAGCAATACAATTCCCACCAACTGAATTGCTTTTAAAATGTAACTTCATTACAGACAAAAAAAAAATCGTTACAATTAACTGTTACTTTTTAATGCTATCACCTGAATCCTGAATGGCAAATTAACACAGGTAAATTCCATTGATTCAGTAGGTGTAAGTCTACTTGGGGTTAACAACAGAGTTCAAGCCATTAATTCTGTGGCTGCCTCATAAAGTATCACCACAGAGTTGACCAATCTTTGGAACAAGGGAGAGATGACAAAGGCACATAACATGAAACACATACTGTATTTTCTGGCGTATAAGACTACTTTTTAACCCAGGAAAATCTTCTCCAAACTCAGGGGTCGTCTTATACGCCGGGTGGAGGGTGGAGGGGTGGCGCAGCGCAAGGCGGGAGGAGGAGAAAGAGAGGAAGGCCAAGATAGAGGAGGACAGGAGCAAGGGGTGGTGTGGTGTGGCATGAGGCAGCAGGAGGAAGCAGCAGTGGATAAGAGGTGAACCCCTATCCTGAGATTTTCTTGGCAAGACTGGTTCAGAGAAGGTTTGCCACTGCCTTCCCCTGGGGCTGAGAGTGTGTGACTTGTCCAAGTTCACCCAGTGGGTTTCATGGCAGAGTGGGGAATCAAACCCAGGTCTCCAGAGTGGTAGTCCAACTCTCAAACCACTACACCATGCTGGCTCCTATTCCCATGTACTACCTATGTACCTATGCAGACTTTTTTGTTGTTCTTGTGTGTCTTCAAGTCCTTTCCAACTTATGGGAACCCTAAGGCAATCTTATCATGGGATTTTCTTAGCAAGTTTCTTCAAATGGGGGTGCCATTACCATCTTCTGAGGCTGGGAGTGTGTGACATGCCCAGGGTCACTTACTTGGCTGCAAACTGTACATACTCCAGAATGCATCACCTAGTATATTTGCACTCCTCCCCCCCCCCCCCCGTTGGAAGAGGGGTCGTCTTATACGGCGAGTATATCCCAAACTCTATATTTTGGTTGGGAAAGTTGGGGGTCGTCTTATACGCCCGGTCGTCTTATACACCGGAAAATACGGGTGCATATTATCTGTATCCTGCCCAACGAATGGAGGATAGTTCTCTAAACAGTTTAGTTTATTTGCTGTTCAGCAAAAACAGCATCACTAGGTATAATGTGTTAAAATAATTTAGATTTTTTAAAAATTATTTCAGATACTGAAATCCCTCTCCACTACTACAGGCATTTCAACATCACACAAAGCTAAACACATCGTCATTTATTTACTCACTCACTTTGGGCTGAAAAATGAGAAAATTGCTATGGAAGAAATTTGAAAAGTGTAGAGAGAATTGGTGACTACAGTCTCTTGCTTGTATGTATGAGAACCAAAAACCGGATTAAATGCATGAAAACTATCTGCATGATCACTAAAGCCTTGTTTTCTACAGTCCTTCATATATAGGTCTAACCATTCCCTCCCCATGACAAACAGTAGTCTTGCTGGTACATTTCACTTTAACTACCATAATTTCGTCCTATGTTAACCTGGGATCTGCAATCTAGGGACAGCCAGGGAGTTCTAGTGCTACAACAAATTCCAGGATTCCACAGAATATTGCCGTGGTAGTAAAAGCAGAATCCTAATGCTATTAACTGTATAGTGTAGAAAGGCTCCAGGTTTCATCCCACAGTAAAATGCAATGGATCTATCCTAAGGAATCCCAGGACTTACATTATGGAAAAGTAGTTAGAAGGGACCAAGATACCCTAAGAAGAATAGGACTGAATATTAAATCAGTTTAATTCTATAGACCCAGGGTACCTTGGGAACTGTAGTTCAGGGGAATGGGCTAGAGATCTCTTGGAAAGAATTCTATGTAACTCATAAAATCCCAGGACTTCTCAAGATAAAGCAGTGAAGAAAGAAGTTGTATGAAACTGATAAATAACTATGTAGCAGAGATACGCTGATAGTCAGTGAATATCCTGCAGCTTGAACCCACATATAACATTTTATGGACGACACATAATTGTCAATAAATTAATGTATTAATATAGCTAGGCAATAGCTTAACAGACTGAGAACAAGGTGTTTGTTTTTTTAAGTGTGGGTTGCTAGTTGAGTTACAAAAAAAATAGTTAGCAATCATGATTGTTTAAAATTTCCAAAATTACGTGTTCTTAAGACTTATCAATACTCAAGCCTAAACATAATAAACTTTCTTTTTAGTACACCATGCAAATAAATTTTTGCATGTTAACAAAGAATATGCAGAGAAAGAACCTGGTTTGAGTGCTTAGAGGGATTTATTCAACTTGCACTGAAGACAGATGTTTAGTGTCAGTTAATTGCTCACTTCCTAAATGCAGGGGATCTTTCTTGCCAGTACGCATTTTGAAAAATGCAAAATAAGAACAAGCCAAACAACGGGAATCTGCTTCAGAAGCTGGTGAAGCCTATTACAGAGCTATTCATCTTTTATAGCCTCAGTAGGCCAAGGGGTACTAGAATCAGGCCATAAACTAGATTGCTCTAGGAAAGGGCTTTACAGTGCATTGTAAAAAAAAGAAAAAGGGAAAAAAAGGAGAACATTTTACAACATCCAGAATTCCTGGGTGTCATACCCCTGCTTTTTTGTCCATCTGCTTTCAAATGGAATTCTGGGGGGATGGTTAGCAATTCAGTTAAATGCCTCCTAGGATTCCATAGCAATCAACCCACATCTGATGAATGGCTGCGAGAGTTAAACTCTGACCTGAGTGGACAATTCCAATACTAGCTCCCTTCCCCCTCCCTGTTGGTCAGCTTTCCAGTATGCCCCACCCACCTGCCTCCTCTCTCCAAAAGTTTCAAGTGCCAGGCACAGCTAACAAAAGCAATGGAATGTGGATTTCTCCCTGTCACAGCTTTCTAGTGAAAGCAGTGATGCAAAAGAAGCTTAGACTCTCTGTGAAGCTCACTGGGGACTTGGCTTACAGCTTGCTTGTCATGCTTTGCCTAATTATTCATGTATGAATGCAAGAGAAAAAAAAGGGGTTTGACTTCCCACTCTCAGTCCTAGCATCAAGAGACAGTGGAACAGTGAGTATATGAACTTTGAATACCACAGGCAGTCATGACACTCAAATGGAACTTTTGTTGGGGATTCAAAGGGTTGGATCTGTGGCCATTCATGACTTCCCAGTGTGTGGAGTAATACACATGAGCATGATTGGCACACATGCTTCTCCCAGTGCATGGCCATTTTTGTACAGGTTCAGCAAAGATGGGGAGTAGGAACTGAGAAATGCTAATATATACACCACGTGTGTCTACAGATGACTACTACAAGATTTCATAATGTTGTCTAGGGTGATGTAATCCACACCTCCATTATATAGTTGGGAAAGACAATCAACTTTAGACCTGGCAAATTCTAATTTTCCTACTACATTAAAATATTGATAATATTTTGATTATTATAAAGCTTCTACATATATGGTAGGAGCATTTACAGGAGAATGGTTAGCATGACTTTGCTTGCATGGGAAATTAGTGCGATGGTTTTGTAATTACTGCAATCTACTGTGTTTCCTTTATAATGGATTCGAATATATATATTGATCAAGCTGGGGTTAGGAAAGGAAGAGGTACTAGAGATCACACTGCAAACAGACACTGGATAATAGAGCGCACGAGGGAATTCTAGAAGCAAAGCTGCTCATGCTTTACTGACTACAGCAAAGCCTTTGACTTCATAGATCACAAAAATCTATGATTTATATTTATAGGAATGGGAGTGCCACAACATCTGACTGTCCTGATGCATAACCTGTACTCAGGACAAAAGGCTATCATCAGAACAGAATATGGAGAAACAGAATGGTTCTCTATTGGCAAAGAGGTCAGGCTATGCTGCATACTATCACCCTATTTATTCAACCCGTATGCAGAAAATATTGCACGCAGAGCAGCTTAGACTCAGAGGCAGGAGTGAAGACAGGAAGAAGGCACATTAACAACCTAAGATACAAAGCTGACACAGGACGTTATCACACAGGGGAAATCTGTTGGTTAATCCACACAAATCCCAAAAAAACCCTGAATTTGTGCCTCACGATTTCACACAATGTCACACAGAAACTGGTCAGAAACTGGACAGAAACTGGTATTATCCGAGATCTTTTTAATTTCGGGAGTTTAGAGGAAATGCATTTGCGAAATTACAGTAATTTCGCATTTACTGTAATGTGAAAAGCAAATACGCACGGACAATTCTCTTTTAAAACCTGGAGGAGGGCGAAGAGGAAGAGGAGGAGGGGCCTCCAGGGAGGGAAAGTCCCGGGCTCCTGCCATGCAGGGAAGGCAAGGCAAGGCAAGGCAAGGAGAGGGAAGTTTGGGACGGACGAGAAGTTTGGCATTTGGGATGGAGGGAAAAGGAGGGGAAAGAGGGCTTCCCTCGCAGCAGCTATGGGTGAATGTGGGTGCAAGTGTGGGGTGTGCTTGTGGAGCAACTTGGAGCTCCATCTCACCATGAAGTTCTGCTCTGTAGGTCCTACAAAAGGGAAAGGCTTATGGGGGGGCATGGGAGCTACATCCAGTTTCCCCCTCCCCTGGGATTCATCCAAGGCTCTGGCTCTCCGCAGGGAACACCCAGCCCTTCCTTCCTTCCTTCCCTTTCCTCCTCCTCCTTCCCTGCCAGCTCTGCCTGTGATCCTACCCTCCTTGCTCATCTCCCCAGCAGCTGACAGCCTCCAATGCCAGGCAAGGAGAGAGAAAAGGGAGGCTGAGCCATCTCAATCCCTCCCTTGCCTCGGCTTGACTTGCCTTGCCTTTCCAGTCTCCTCCTCCTCCTCCTCCTCCTCCTCTGCTCTCTTGAGAGGTCCTAACCCCAATGGAAGGGGGTTAGGACCTGTGCAGGAGGACATGACCCCAAATGGAGGACAGTCTGACATTTCCTCCTGGGAAATGCAGGACCCGCCCTGGAAAAAGGAGGAGTCTGGTCATGAAACACACCCATTTCCAGTACATGTACGGGTTCTTTTCACTTGTGTATGAAAGTTAAAAACGTCTTTTTTTCACTTTTAACTTAATTCCGTTATTACTGTAATTACATGTGAAAAGCTTTTGCACAATTAAGCTCTTTTTTTGCTTTCTTTTGGGATGCTTCATTTCCACTTTATTATCTCTTTAACAACGAAACTGGCCCACGTGTGATAACGTCCACAATACAACTAGCAGAAGCCAACAAAGATCTGAAACAATTACTGAAGAAGTTCAAGGAGGAAAGTGCCACGGTTGGATTAATGCTGAACATGTAATAAAAGGGAATAATAATGACAATGGAAGATCTACAAGAATTCATCCTAGATAACAAGAAAATTGAAATAGTCAAAGAGTTCCCATATCTTGGTTCAAATATTGATCAAAACAGAGACTGAGGTCAACAAATCAGAAGAAGTCTAGAACTGAGAAGAGCAGCTATGAAAGAACTGGACAAGATCATAAAGTGTAAAGACTTAACTCTGTACACTAAAGGGAAGAGAGCCCAAGCCATTATGTGTCCCCCCCACACACACACACCATGCAAGGATGTGACAGCTATAAAGTGAAAAAAACCCAATACAAAGAAAATAAACTCACTAGGAAAGACAAAGGCCCGGAAGATGAAGAGAGACATGGGAGAGAGAAATCTCAGAGCTTCAAGCGGGGTTCAGGAAAGGAAGAGTCACTAGGGACCACATTGCAAACATATGATGGATAACAGAGCACACCAGAGAATTCCACAAGAAAATCAGCATGTGCTTTATAGGTTATAGCAAAGCTTCAATAGATCAGGGGTAGGCAACCTTTCCCCTTTAAGGGCAGAGGGACTTCAGCTCCCAGAAGCCTCAGCCATGTTAGTCCCATGTTGGCCAATAGCTCCTGGGATTCTGGGAGCTGAAGTCCCTCGGCCCTTAAAGGGGAAAGGTTGCCTACCCTGGCATAGATCATGAAATACTATGGAACACCCTTAAAGACACAGGAGTGCCAACACATCTGATAGTCCTGATGAGGAATCTGTACTCAGTACAAGAGGCTACTGTCAGAACAGAACACAAAGAAACAGAATGCTTCCCAATAGGCAAAGGGGTTAGACAAGGCTACATCCTATTACCCTACCTGTTCAACTTGTATGCAGAACATATTACAAGAAAAGCAGGCCTGGACACAGAAGGAAGAGAAGTGAAAATAAGAGAAAGGAATATCAACAATCTAAGATATGCAGATGACACCATAGTACTAGCAGAAAACTTCACAGACCTGGAACACCTACTGAGGAAGATCAAGGGAGAAAGTGCAAAGGCAGGCCTACTGTTAAACATAAAGAATAAGCTTCTTTGGAAGAAGCTGTAGAGGCAATGCATAGTTAAGGTACAAAGACATAATCAAGAAAAACAACCAGAACCAATTAGAGATAAAAACCTGTTCAAGAAATTGAAGATCTCAACTCTAAACATCATTGGCTTTACGCAAAACAACTGCAAGAAAAGTTTAAGAAAGATTTAAAAGAAGAAGGCTTTATGCTCACACAAAATGAATTGGATAAAATATTGGAAGAAAGAGAAGAGAAAACAACATCCAAACTTTATAAATTGCTGTTGGAAAGGAAATTAGAGCAAGGCTCTATAAAACAGTTCATGATATCATGGGCAAAGGATATAGGGAAACCGCTTGAACTACAAAGCTGGCACCTAGCAAGACGCTACAAAACAATTCATGATATCATGGGCAAAGGATATAGGGGAAATTGCTTGAACTACAAAGCTGGCATCTAGCAAGAACAAAAACCTTCCAATTCACAAAATGCCAAAGTATTTGTGAAAATTAATTAAAAATGGCTTACCAATGGCACTTAACACCAGAAAGAATAGTAAAAATATATATATATAATCAACATAACTGTTGGAAATGTGAAAATGTAAGAGGTTTCTGGATCAACTTATGGTGATATTGCCCCCAAAAATGAGAGAATAGTGGAAAAACATTCATTTAAACATATATAAAATCTTAAAAATAAACTACAAAATGACTCCCAAAAGTTATCTGCTAAATATGATGGACAAAATAACTAATTATCAAGAAAGAAGTGGAAATAAATCTTATATATGATCTCAATAGCAATAATTAATTTTGCAAAAATGTGGAATGAGAAAGACACTCCAAGCATTGAATGGTTGATAGATTAAATGTTACTGACATGGATAAGCTAACATGATCAATAAATGGAAAAATCTTAAGAAGCTGAAAGAAATGGGTATAGTTAACAAAATTTTGTAAAAAGAAATGGAAATGAAATAGAATAATCAATAGTCAGACATCAAAATATGCTAGGTAATAAACAGCAAGATCTCGATATAAGATAAGAAAGCATAAAACACTGAAGGAATACATAAACAACATTTTAATGAAAAGAAATATAAAAAATTATGTCACACCAGTCAGAATAACCCAAAGAAGTTTTAAAAGACAGAATAGAAGGCAGATGAAGAATTATTAAGGATATACTTACCATTAATATTAACTCACAATGTTAGTAAATTGTCATAATGCTGTCTCAGTAATTTACGGTAACTTATTTCTGAATAGAATTTTTGAACACTCTTGAATATCTTCAAATCAAGATAATATTTTTTCTTGTAATAAAAAATAAAGTAGAAAACAAAAAGAATGACCATGGAGAATCTAGACAAATTTAACCTAGACTATGAGGAAATAGAAATAGTAAAAGAATTCTTATACCTGGGATCAAACATTGACACGAACAGGGACTGCAGTCAGGAAATCAGAAGAAGATTAAGAATGAGGAGGGTGGCTATGAAAGAACTAGAAAAGATTCTAAAATGCAAAGATATACAACTGAGCACGAAAGTTAGGAAGAAAATCAATGCATTTGAGATGTGGTGCTGGAGAAAAGTGCTGAGGATCTCGTGGATAGCAAAAAGGACAAACAAATGAGTCCTAGAGCAAATCAAGCCAGAAATATTCCTAGAAGCCAAGATTACAAAATTGAGGCTGTCATACTTCGGGCATGAGAAGGGAGGACTCATTGGGAAAAAACAAACAATAATGCTGGGAAAGGTGGAGGGAAACATAATGAGAAAGGCCACATGCTAGTTGGATGTATTCTATTAAAGAGGGCATGGGCTTGCACGAATTAAGCACAGCATTGGAGATGTCTCATTCATAGGGGTCGCCATGGGTCAAGATGGACTTGAAGGCAGTTAACAACACAAAGGCCCGGAACAGACAGGCCAAAAGAAGTGGCTTCTACCCACTTCAGAGGCATGGCATTTACATGACACACACACCCTAAAGCAGCCCAAAGCTGCTCCAACACCATGCTCCGGTACTTTGGACCAGAGCAAAACGCAGCAAGGATAATCTGGCTTCTAGTGGCATGGGTTGGGGCCAGCATGGCAGCCCACTTTGTGAGAGGGCTGTGCGGTTGCTGTGGTCCTGGCCTGCTTGTGGCCTGAGCAGCCTTGGGCCGCTCTTTCCCTCCCATGTGTTTCACTCCAATGATGCTAGGAAAGATGGAAGGCAGTGGAAAGAAAGGAAGACCACATGCCAGATGTTTAGACTCAATCAGGGAGGACATGGGCCTGGACTTGTAGGACCTGAGCAGAGAGGCTGGGGATGGGGGGTGTCTTGGGGAGGTCTCATCCACAGGGTCACCATTAATTGAAGTTGACTCAAGGGCAATTAAAAACAACAACTAGACTTCTCTGTGTATACAACACCTCCACTACCTAGTTTTAATCAAAGATTTTGCTGCTATAATGGCAGGAAATATTGCATTTTACTGAAAACCAGGGCTGTCATTACTTTTTCAAAATTAGCATACAATGTTCAATAGCTTCTTTAAACAATTTTTGGCATAGTATTTGTTAACTTTCTTAATAAATCATATGCCATGTTTACTCTTGTACAAGAGCATAGGACTGATAACCCCAGATGGAGAATCCTTGGTATAAAGCAGGGGTAGGCAACCTTTTTGAGCCGGGGGCCGTTCCCCCAAAGTCCTCCTCTCCGGCGGGCCTGGGGGGGGAAATGGCGGCGCGCGCATGTGCAACCCCCGCCGCTGCACACGACCCCCCACGCGCGCCGCCGCTGCAACCGCCATTTTGTTTTCTGAAATGGCAGCCGCGCGGCGTTTGGCGCATGCACAGTACTCCTGCGCATGCGCAAACGCGTTGCGGCCGCCATTTTGGGAAACAAAATTGCGGTTGCGGCACACACGGGTGCGCAGTGAGCAAAACGCGCGGCAGCGGTGGCAGGCAGCAGCGATGGCAGGGGTCCGCCTGGGCCGGTAAGTTCGGGTCCCTGGGCCAGAACAAGCCTGCGGGCCGTAGGTTGCCGGGCCCTGGTATAAAGGAACAAAAAGCTTAATAAAATGAATAGGTAGAAAGATATAGTCAATATTTCAATTTTAATAAATAATAAAAATGTTGCTAGTTTTTATAATCTCATTCAAAGTATCATTCTATTCAAAGGTAATGTTTGTCTATATTGTAAGATTCAACCCCAATCTTTATTTTTCTTTGATATGCAATCTCTCAAAATCAAAATACAGCCCAGTCAACTGAGCTTACTTCTGTAGTATCACTTTTTCCACAGGGCAGGAGTTCCTGCTGTTATGCTACAGAACAACTAATATTATTGCCAACAAATGTGACTATAATCATTTAAATGAGATCACAGTCATTCCCTGCTTACTGAAGTCTCTAACAAAGTGGTTAGTCTATTCTTCTCTAATAAGCCCCATTTCAAGTATTAAGGTTCAATAATATTCTGCGGAAATACCTCCCTCTGTTCTAATAAGCAGTTTCAATGTCACAATCCCCCAAGTCACCTATAGAAAAAGAGTTATGATAGGTGAACATAATATTTAATGGGATTATGCCTTTAATGCAGGGGTAGGCAACCTTTTTGAGCCGGGGGCCGGGTTGCTGTCCCTCAGACAATTGGGGGGGCCGAAGCACCAAAAATAAATAAATAAATATTTTTTTTAAAAAATTTTTTTAAAAAATTAAAAAAAACATGCATGCACACTCTCTCAGCCCCAGAAAAGCCATGGCAAAACCCCTGTGGAGATTTTGCCAAGAAAACCCCAAGAACAAGTAATAACAACAATAATCAATATCATCATGGCGGGCGGCGGCAGCGGGGGTGGCGGTGGTGGCAGGACCGGCCTGGGGCCAGTCCAAAGGCCTCGGGGGCCACATCCGGACCCCGAGGCCTTAGGTTCCCTACACCTGCATTAATGGGTTAATAGCTACAGGAGTAACAATGTAGTCTCCATTAAAGAGCTTGGTTCAAATTCAATAATATACTCAGAAATGCCAGAACTATTTTTAAGATTTGGCAGATAAAACTGGCAAGCAGATCATTACAAATTTTGCATACTTGTATGTATGTATGTATGTATGTATGTACAAAAGTGTAAAAACACAAAATACAGTGAATAATAATAATAAATGTGTATGTGTGTACGCACACACCTTCAAGTCAAGCCATAATTGACTTATGGCAATTCCATACATTCTTTTTCATAGGGTTTTCATATGCAAGGAATACTCAGAGGTGGTGTGCTAGTTCCTTCCTATGAAATATAGCCCACAGCATTGACAGCCTCCCATCCAAATACTAGCCAAGGCTGGCCCTGGTTAGCTTTAGATCCAATGCATACAAGGTATTTAGACCTTTGGAGTAATAATAATGCCACAAGCTAAAGCACTTAACAATGTGACTGCATGAAGGCAATGAAAAACATAAGTGAAACATTATAAAATTCTTTAAATCATATAATGACTATATCAAGGAAAGGGGAAAATATATAAAACCCTATTAACCAAATGCAAATATGGCTATAAGCTTTGATAACTGCCAACACTTTAATTGGAAGTTCCTTAGGGGGTTCAACAGTACAAGAATCTGGATGGTCTTGATCCTTGGATAATCATAGGGGGTCATCATGTTCTCTGCAGAATCTCCATACAAGCATGGAACTGGATGTCAGAAGTTCAGTTTCATATTAGAACTGTTTTTGTTATTATAAAACATACAGAGACTGCCTGGTGAAATCATGAGTGGTTGTAGTCATCAGGTGGGACATTATAGCAATAGCAATAGCAAGTACATTTCTATACTGCTTATCAGTGAATTAGCAGTCCCTGAGTGGTTTACAATCTGTAAGCCAATTGCCAACAACAAGCTGGATACTCATTTTACCAACCTACAAAAAGATGGAAGGCTAAGTGGACCTTGGAGCCCTCCAGGATTGAACTTACAATGTTGCAGTTGCACGACTAGCATTTAACCACTACGCCACCAGGGCTCCTTTCAACAAACAATCACCGTATGAACAAGAATCAGTAGTTCTTTGTTTTTCCCAATTTTTTAAAAAAATCTCTCTTGTATGGTTGTTTCTTGGGTCCTTCTCATATCTGATATACCTCTTCCTACCTCCCCAATCTTTGCTAGAAAGTTCCAAGTTATTTTCTTTGAAAAACATCAGAACTTATCAAGTTATTTGAAATAAATAAAATACAGATTTACCTTTTGTGCATTCATTTGTCTTAGCACACTATTTGTGTTAGCCTGGCACAATATAGGCCTCTCCACCTACATAGATTAAGATAATATATTGTCAAAAGGCAGAATTATCTATAAGACGAGGGTAAAAAACACAGTATTGTTATTATCAAGATTAGCAGGAAAGAATAGTCCACTAATGCAGTAGTCACTTCTCTGTTCTCCATAGCTTGTAGGAATATCCACCTCCTCATTTGTGCTAGCTTCCACAGAATAATTCTCCAGTGCTTTGTCCTGTATCCAGCTATCTTTTTAAAAACACATTTGTCTTTTCATTGAGTAGAAACTCCTTTATTGTTCAAAACCTTTCTGAGATGCAACCAGCTTCACAGATTCTCCCATTTTGTTTCATCATCCCACTGGAACCGTGCAATGTAATGCCGCCATTACCTTAACCATGGCTAAGAGACTAAGAGCAAGCCTGCAGGCACATCGGTCTCACCCCTCCCCAGCTCCTGCAAATCCTCCCATTGTTTCTCTTGTCAATATCAATCATGGTGCCTCGATTACTACCAAAGCTAGGTGTGGTTAAGGCCAACAAGGGAAGGGAAGGGAAGGGCAAATCTGCAGAGGAAAGGAGAAGAGAATGCAGCATGTGAGTCTCATAGTCCACTCTCAGTATTTAGAACAAGGGTAATGGTAGGATAATTCCCTTGCAGTGGGTCTTTCCCCAAAATAGAGGGAGCTTGGCTGCTTAGTTCCAAACAATGCCAAGCGTTCTTTTTTCTTAATTTGCAAAACCTAAAGTCCACTCACTTGGACATTACCCAGAAAATTTTCTGCACATACTTATTTCTTCTGTGGATTATTAATAATTATTATTACTAGAAAATTGATTGTTTCACAGTCAATGGGTGTGATACCAGTGAAATCTAGAATGAAAGTTTTCAGACGATAATCCCTGGGAAACACATATTTATGCATGGCTCTTCAAGCATCCTAAAAAGTGTGTATTTTTTCATTGTTTTATGTTTTCTTAAAATGTAACCAATAAAGGAGAAATGTATGCTACTGATATCTCAAAATATCAACAAGTATTCTGTTAAGATTAATCTCCAAGCAAAGCCGTGACTATAACATTCAAGTATCCTTAATGCATCTTACTGAGGTTTTTGTCCTATTTAAATAATATTTCAGTTCAAAAAAAATTGGCTACTAGAAAATATTTGAGATATTTTTTTAAAACATTCATAAAATTTATCATCAAACCACAAAGGTCATATGTTTCGAAAGACGTTGTTTAAAATATAGCTCACTTCCAGCTCATTAGTAGCAATTACTTCAACACTTTATACAAAATGGGGTTTGACTTGGAATAACTTAAATACAGACTTCATTTACAAAGTAAAAATACAGTTGTCCCTCCCTGTTCGTGGGGGATCCGTCCCGGACCCCCCCACACACACAATAGAAAAAACATGGATATTCAAGCCCCATTAATTGTAATGGCAGCGCACTCCTGTGCACGCCACCACACATGTGCCATGGGCACATGCAACATTTTGTGCCTCCTGGCTTGCTGTCCATAGAAACTCAAAACCGCAAATGGGAAGTCTGCAAACAGGGAGGGATGACTGCAGTGCATGTTCTCTCTTGCTCTTACTCACTAGCCAGAAAGCTGCAGGAAGAAAGCTACATCCAATGGGGCCTTTCTTTGTTACAACCAACACAGGCTAGTTCTCAATCTAAGAGGAATTCAGAAGTACTTTACTACATAGTAAAAGGAGCTGCTAAAAACAAATCTAAGTATTCTATAAGGTGTGATTTGAGTATCAAGATGTGCAAGTTGCTATTTGTACTACAGCCAGAAATTTCTTAAAACGTAGGGCAAATCTGCATTAAATCGACAAATATTTATGTTTTAGCCTAGGCCAATCTTCCTCAAACTGGTGCTGTTCAGAAATTGTTGGACAACAAAATCCATGTGCTCTACCAAGCACAGCTAATGGTTAGGTATGACAGAAGATGTAGCCTAACACATTTGGAAACTGGAGTTGAACTGTTCGAAGCACAGCTGCCTTGAGTCATAGTTTGGTGAGGAAAGGCAGGGTATAAATAAATAAAGGTAATAAATAAAATGATGATGATGATGATGATGATAGCAGCAAAGCCACTATAACAACACCATTGCCACCCACAGTCACCAACAGGAGAGCATGCCAAATATATCAGGAATATCTATGTTGCACTTCTTTGTCTACTTAGAATCTAGGTCACAGATTATTAAAGCTTGTATTTATCAAAACAGTGAAAGATATCTTGTACCTTGAATCGAACAGTGAAAAGAATGGAGACTGAAGTCAAGAGGTAAGAAGAAGACTAGGAATAGGAAGGGCAGCTGTGAAAGAGCCAGAAAAGATCCTAAAGAGTAAAGATATACAACTGAGCACTAAAGTTAGAATTGTCCAAGCCATGGTATTCATCATCATTATGTGTGGATCTGAGAACTGGACAGTGAAAAAAAGTGGATAAAAAGAAAATCAACTTATTTGAGATGTGATGCTGGAGAAGAGTGCTGAGGATACTGTGGGCAGCTAAAATGACAAACAAATGGGGCCTTGAACAGATCAAGCATACCCCTAGAAGTCGAGATGACTGAATTGAGGCTGTCATACTTTGGCCACATCATGAGAAGGCACATCTCATTAGAAAAGACAATGATGCTGGGAAAGGTTGAGGGTAGTAAAAAGAGGAAGCCCACATGTCAGATGAATAGACTAAATTAGGGAGGTAACAGGCATGAGCCTACAAAAGGTAAGCAGAACAGTGGAAGACAGGGAGTCTTGGACATGTCTCATCCACACGGTTGCTATGAGTCGATGTCAACATTACATGGATAATCAAATATATTTAAGGTATGCATGTGCAGTATATCACATTTATATAGTTCAGGAGAATACTAGTTCAAGTTTAACACAAGAAAACAAGGCATCACACAAAGTGAATAGTATCAGAACACAGAGTGACTTTTATTTATTTTATCTCTCACCTTTCCCCCAGGACAGGATTCAAATAGCAGAGGGAGGAAATACAACATAAGTGCATTGGTTCATGAGGGAAAAAACACCAAATTCTGTAGTCAGCAACTTTGTGATGTTTTGTTTTTGAGGCTGGTGAAGCACTCCAAAGAAAAGCCTGTCCACTCTCTTTGTCTGAGATATCCTCAGAGGGAAGTATTGTGCAGGTCACTGCTCCACTGGCTGCATTTGCTGCAGTAACATGATGCAATGTACCATTGATGTAGTGTGGTGTGTGTGTGTATGCATGTATGTAATTCACCAACAGCTCTATTCTGTTGCCTGAAATGCTGCCTTGTGGGAGAACTCACTTAACAAGCAAAATGATTATAGATATCATTAATGTCTAAAAACATACAGTATATTTAGCCCTCAGTAAAGTAACCCATCTACTATCCATGACACCTTCTTTTATTTTATTTGAAGAATTCTTGGATAGCCCTTCATCCTCGGAGAGTAGTGGAGTCTCCTTCCTTGGAGGTCTTTAAGCAGAGGCTGGATGGCCATCTGTCGGGGATGCTTTGATTGGGAGTTCCTGCATGGCAGGGGGTTGGACTGGATGGCCCTTGTGGTCTCTTCCAACTCTATGATTCTAGGATTCTATGATCCTGAATACCATGTGCTAGAAAACAACAAGAGAAATCTACTGCCTTTTTAAAATCTTACTTGTGATCTGTGAAAATACAAATGAATGATGTGGAACTAGATATGGATTTGGTCCAGTCTAGTGCAGCTCTTCTCATGTTCTTAATCCACTGTGTTTTTCCTCCTCAGATAATCCATCCCAGTTCCCTTTCCATCGTCTTCCAACTTCCTTCTCTCTAGCAGCTGAATTCACAAATAAAGACTTTGCATACAGAAAAAAGAAAAAAATAGATCTGCTCTAAGCAGGTTTAATATTGTATTTAGTTCAATGGTAGAAGACACCAGCAGTAATGATAAAGACTGACCAACAGAAGATTAACTGAGAAAGATAATGATATAAAATTTCTGAAGAATTCTAGGGAAGGGGTGTCTGCTGCTATCATACAGAATCTGCCTGACCCTGAAGAAAGGAGGACCAAGGAGCAAGCCTTCATCCTATTGTTTCTATCAAATAATCCTATCATAAAATAAAAAGGTAGGCTGCCACTCAAGGACACTATCAGCAGTATCTGACAATGAAGACCCATCAGCGATATTTAACCATTATTTAGCCTCTAGTTCTGAAAGCTTCACTACTATAACACGATTACTCTACTACAGCAATTTGTTGTACCATGGCAAAGGGACAGAACAACAGCCTTTAGTGCTTTTTATTGGTGAAACTAGTGGCATAGAGGTTAACATGTAGGACTAGGGTCAAGGAAAACCGGGTTCAAATTTTCGCTCAAGATATGTTAAATCCGTTATTTGTATCTCACTTTTCTACAGGGGTAGTCAGAGCAGCTGACTAAAAGATAGCGAAAGCACAATAAAATCTACATTTAACACACACACCCCGAAACACCACCAGATCGAAACAAAGGAGTAAGCATAATGCTCTTTGGCTTTCTTTGGGCCACTGACCATCTCTCAGCCTGCCTGATAAGGCTATTGTGAAAGATGAAATAAGGGAAACCTTGTATATCACTCTGAACTCCTTGCAAGAAATATGAAACAATTAATAAAAATAAAATTTCTTCAGCAGAAAGCCTCTCTCTACTTTCTTTGTAGAAGGTATATTTGAAAGGCAAGTGATCAACTGAAATATTTCAGATGCTATACACAAATGCTATAGTTGTATGTTTCATGGTAACTAAAAGACAAATGGTCAATCCCAAAAAGGATTCAAAGACAGACCACTTAAAAGTATCCAGGTTCTTTCTGTGATGAAGATTAGACAATCACAAAATGAATTCTGCCTATTGCATGGGTTAGCCTATTTACATGATCACTAGCAATCACTCAAGACTCACCGAACATTCATACAAAAACCTATGCTATGTCCCTCCCCCCTTTCAAGCTCAAAGGTTTCAGTGACATGGTGTAGGGCATCTAATTTGGTAACAGGCCACAAGATACATCTGGAAAGAGACAAAAGCCCAAAGCCCAGCAGTACTGGGAAATTAAAACACTAGGTCAGATTCAAACGGACCAGAAAGTCAAAGGTCAAAGCAGCATTAAATCATTAGTTCCCAGCTGCCACCAAGGCATGGTGTTAACCTTTTATTTTGCATGAAGTGGCCCATACAATTTTCTGGTGGCAATCTGGCAGAATATTCTACCCAAACTGTACAATTTCCTATTATGGTATTATCATTTTTTAAAAACACAAGTACCAAAAATACCAGGAAGATTACACTATACTAGTTATTTAATCTTAAAACTACAACTAAGGTATATGTATAATTCTACATAATCTGTACATATGGGCTTTCTAAGAAGATTCACACAGGGCTGAATTATAGCTTGAAATTTTATAACAGCTACAGACACTACTATGAAACTTTTCATTTTGGCTCTTCCCTTTAATGCAATAGGCAAAGTACAAGAAATTTACCAAAACATGTACAGCATACAGTCTGAAATGATCTCAAAACAGATCAGGATGAAGTGCTGTGTTCAAAATGTCCTTTGGCCATAGTATACATGCCCTCCTCCCACTACAAAAGTATCATATGTGTAGCATTCCTTAATCTAGCTCATGCCTATCCTGCCAATCTCTGGTTCTATCTATGTCCAGATAATTCTGTGATTATGGGAATTGTCCTACAATATATCTTGAGGGCACCAGGTTAGAAAAGGCTGTTCTAGCTGGACTGTTGTGGTCCCTATTGAATAATTTAACCCCATCCTACATTTATCAATTTTGGTAATGTTGCTACCAACAGACACCATTCTGCTGTCAATCAGGCAGAATTTAAGATTTTTGAATTAAAAGATTCAAGAGGGACATCTTCTCTAGCAGGGAAAATAATCCTATGTTATAAATTAAAGAAAGCACCCTTTCAAATCAAATCAAATATTTTGACTGTGGAAGAATAGTGGAGTCTGAAAGGCTAAGAACTATTCTCCAACAAACTATATGACACAGACAATGCAATTTCCAAAATAATTTCTCCTTAGCCGTTTTACAAAATGGAAGCAGCAGCAAGCAGGAGATTTAACAATAGTGATCAATGCAAAATGCTAGAAAAAGAGCAGCAGGTCAAATGAAATTATTAATTTAGTGCAGATAACCAACAGGATGGGGGCCTATACTGGCTGCCAAGTCCTTCCCTAATACAAGCATTACAAGGATTTTGTTATATTGTGTATCTCAAAGATTCTCCCATTCAAGCAACTCAACTACATACTCTGCTGATTTCCTGTTCCCATTTTTACTCATTCGCAACAACACTCTCAAAACTGTGTCCCCCAAAGGTACTGGACTGCAACTGATAACATTCCCCCAGCTGCCATCAGACTGGGAAAAACTGGGGAAAGACCCGAGTGGGAAAACTGCAGCTCTCCAAATATTACTGGACTGCAATTCCCATAAACTTTAGTCAATGGTGAGGAATGTTGAATGTTGCAACTCAACATCTGAGAGAGCTAAACTTTGCCCACACATCTTAATAAGACAAATATTTTAGCATAAATCCAATTGCTAGTCTCAGCTAGAGATCCACTGAATTGCTGAGATTTACAAAGATTTTTTAAAATTGATTTACCATTCAGTAGAATGTCTAACTGGTCTACCCTAGTTGGAGCTAGCAACTGGGTTAAGCCTATTTGATTGTTTTTATTTGTTTCTCACCTATCTCGCAGAACTGAGAACAAGGTAGCTTACAACCCAAGTATCCATAAAATCACTGTAACCTCCCATGGAAGGAGTTCCACAATCTGAGAGCAGCTTCTGTGACATCCCTCTTTTATGTATTCACCAAACAAGCCTCTGAAAGTGGCAAAGCCAAGGGAAGGCTTCTTCCAAAGGCTTCATACCCTATATAGGCTTACATGATAAAACATGATCTTTCAGATGGCTTGGGCCCAAACTGTATTGCTTATAATTAGATATTACAACTTAGCCAGTATCAGCAATTGATTTTTAAAAAGCCATGTCTTTCTTGACCTTCTGTTTTTCTTCTGACAGGCATTTGGTCAATTTCATATTTAGGTTTTCATCTGCTCCTCTATATAAGGTTTTACAATGTTCTATAAACTGTCATGTTTTCTGAGAAGTTTTCAAGTTCTTACGGAGTACCATGAGCTTAGATGGATTTCTATGTTTGCATCATTTATTTACTAGAACTGGGGTGGGCAAAGCACAGGCTTCAGGCAGCCCTGAGGGCTGTTTTTGTGACCTCCCCAAGACTCAATCAGCTTTTTTCTTTGCTCCAGAATGCCCCCAAATATGCTCTGTGCAGTGTAGATACCTTTTCCACCAGGTTTGCCTCTCCTTGGCGCAGAGTTTTTGCCATTTAAAAACAACAACAAACATTTTGTTTGCCTTGAAATGCTCCAAATTATCCACTAGGGGTTGTGGGGTGCATTTCCACCAATTTTGTAGCCCCCTGGGCCAATTAGGCACAAGAGAGGGCTTTTTAAAACCCCAAAATAGCATGAAAATCCCTACATACCCCTTAGAGGTGTTTTGGGAGCCAAAAATACTTATTTATTTATTGCAGAAGCAGGTGTGGCCCTCCAAAGTTTTCAGGGGCCTAATGCAGCCAGCCCCATAGCCCTCCACAGTTACCCACCCCTGTACAAGAATATAATGATAGCAGGTTTATTTGTCTATGACTGCAGGAATTACTGCTGGCTTGACACTTGGAGGACTGTAATGCAGTTTACACATTTTCTAGGTCAACCTTCTCAAACCAGTGCTCTCTAGATCTCTTTGACCATCAATCCCAATGACCACATTGGCTAGGAATAATGGGGATTGTAATCCGCATGCAGAGGGTGCGTTGTATGGGAAGGTTGCCCTAAATATGCACACATGCAGTTTAATTCTAGAAAAGTAAATCTTAACACTCAAATAAGCATGAAAAAAGGACCTAAGGCATTTAAATAAATTAATAAATCACAAATTACCCCTTTAATTCAAGCAGCACTGCGCTGCAGATTTGCAACATCTGCCAACTTTTATCGTCACAGACATAAAATGTTGCGGAAGCACACTGCATGCCAAATGAGATACCTGTATCACACATAATAGAAGGTAATACACATCTGAACTTAACAAGTCTGAGTTAGCACTAATCCTGACTGCACATAGGAGAGGAGGAGAGAGAATGAGAGAGAGAATGAATGGGAATATTCCAGACAGCTGAGTCACAACCCAAGAATGCTAACAGAATACAAGTCTTCAGGGCCCAAACTGTCAATAGTTCTCCTTAAGGCTATCAATTTGTTCCTCTTTTTTTTTTAAAAGAGGTTGGAGAGAATATGCAAGACAGCTTTCCCATTAATAGACGGCTGATTGTCTTTTCAAATCTAATGTAAGCAGGACCAGAATTTGCACCAAAGGCAAATACTAGCAAATGTAGGGTGTTCTTCATTGACTACTTGAAAGAAAAGCTGGTATCTCTTACTAAGTCCATTCAAGGGCTCTCCACCATTGGTATTTGCATTCTAAACACTTCCTCTACCTGTATATATGGGACTTTCTGCTTTACATTATTGCAAGAGCCACACGATCCATTGTGGAGAAATGTTAGGATAGCAAATTGCCCCTTACAAACATTAGTTTCTTGTATTTTATCACATGAAAACTACACACATTGCAATATCCAACTGCTGAACAGCTGTCTACCAAAGATCACATAGTGTACACTGTGTTCAGCAAGCAGACTGGCATTCCTTGAGCCCAATATGTGCTCAATTATTAGTAAAAAATTAATGTGCCACAGTAGTGTGAAAGGAGCCAGTCTGAAGAGGAGTTCAGCACACCAAAGCTCATCTCATGCATTCATTCCTATTTCAAGACAGAACTGATAACCAAAGCAGCTCTGCAAGTTAATCTACAAT
The DNA here is from genome assembly GCA_026167975.1 of Phrynosoma blainvillii. Taxonomy (NCBI): domain Eukaryota; kingdom Metazoa; phylum Chordata; class Lepidosauria; order Squamata; family Phrynosomatidae; genus Phrynosoma; species Phrynosoma blainvillii. The sequence goes on from JANUYF010000005.1 coordinate 61,580,306, forward strand.
CCTAGTGTAGAACAGAAAAGGTAAATATCCATACACCAATTACAACTGGATTCAGGCACACAGACATTGGTCAAAATCAATATAATCTGTTGCCCGGTTAATCCAAGAATCTCATTTGCTGACTTTCTGGATGAATTGTTTGTACTGTACAAAGGAAGAATACTATGTGGATGCTGCACCCAATATAGACTGCTGGTTGGTCATCTGGAAGGTAGCTGCTGATGTACAACTAGTAAGTGAAATTTCAGAAACACAATACTCCAAAAAGACAAATATTTCTGAACTGAATTCTATTCTGCCATTCTCTATGCACCAAATTATTAAGAAAAACATTGATACTTTTACTCTGCACCTTGTCTTAACTTTTAAGAAGATACTAATTGACCAATTACTGAAGTCAAGTGACAAACCCATGAAAAGTATACAAGTTTTAAGTATCCTGTCCAAATTCAGAATCAGGTTAGGCTCAATCTTGGTAAAGATAGATGCAAATGGATATGGCCAGTGGCTATTTCTCTTTCTGTGCTATTCCCATTATAAGAATTAGAGCTTGTTGATCTGTTCACCCCACCCCCACCTCAATATTCACAGGGGTAGCACCATACTGATCTGCATTTGACAACCACTGGTATTCATCATTGCCACTACTTTGTTTCAAAGGAAATGTGACCTACCAGTTTTGATTCAGAGCAAGGTTAAGATGGCAAACATTTAGATATGGAAGCATGTACAAGATACAGAGGTGAAATTGCAGCACCATTGCTCCAGTTTCAGTTTATATATATATATTATTGCTCTTCCACCAATGCCACAGTAAGCCACAGTAAAGGAGAAAGATTTATCACTTAATTCTCCTTTACTGTGGCTTACTGTGGCATTGGTGGAAGAGCAATGAGAGGCTATTTTAAAAGCTAGCTAAAAATTAAAAGAAGTCAACCCACCACAAGACTTACAATTAACTTATATTAAAAAGACACAATTTCAATTAGATTAGGCCTGCACAACTTGGCAGTAGATGGGGGGCAAAATTAAAATAGGCTAAACTTCTTTGGGCCACAGATAGGTTTTAATTAAATATTAATTAATTAATTAATAATATTAATTAATAGCATTTATTCATATTAATTATAATTAATTAATAGCAATTCCATCCTGCTCTGCTCAGCCCTCTCAGGAGAAAGCTGAGCAGCAGAGCAGCCTTACCTGTCCTTCTTCTCTTTCACCTGGACCTCCCCTAGGGGGAAAGCCAAGCAGCGAAGGAGCCTTGCACTCGTCCTCCTCCTTCTCTGCATACCCCCTCCTCAGGAGGCTGAGCAGCAGAGGAGCCTTGAAGTTGTCCCACATCCTTAGGGGCCACCCAAAATCCTTTGGCAGGCTGCATGTGGCCCCCGGGCCATATGTTGTACAGGCCTGAGTTAGATTATTCAAGTCAGCCCATTCATGTTTCAATGTTCATAAACTCTCTTAGGGCCTTTGCAGACTGCCAGAAATAGTGCACATTAAATTGAGGCACTGCCCTGGCTCAGTGCTAGGGAATCATGGGAATTGTATTTTTTTCTGGGACATTGAGCCTTCTCTATCAGAGAGCTCTGGTGCCACAATAAATTACAGTTCCCATGATTCCCTAGCACTGAGCCAGGGCAGTGCCTCAATTTAATGTGCACTATTTCTGGCAGTCTGCAAAGGCCCTTAGTCTAGGAGCACACATATTCCGAAATGTACAATTACATGAGTTTTCCCCCTTTTCAACATAAGCACAAAAACCCGTATTTGTTTCTGACTCTAAAAGAATGGCTAGAACCCAAATTCATACCACCACCTACTTCAGAGTGCATGGTCCTTCTTTTCACCAACCGAACTGATACCAAAACCTCCTATGTTTTCTACTGATAGCACTTTATACCACAGAAAATATAAAAGGCTTGTTCTATGGATAACAATGACTAAAGCTTATGTTTATAAGGCAAGGAAATGAGCTTGGCCATCTTAAAGCTTCCAGAAGTCATGTTGTACACCTTGTGGGGAAAATGACAATTTAAACGCAAACCAACAGCATGCCACAACTAAAAGGTACTCATTTTAAAATTCTAATAGAACTGGTCATATTATAATAATAATAATAATAATAATAATAATAATAATGTATATCCCGCCCCTCTGCAGAGCAATTAGGGCAGCTTACAACATTAAAATTTCCATACAGATATATTAATACAATCTAAACAGAACATAAAAATCTCAAATCCCTCCCATCCTTTAAGAAGTAAGGGTTCCTCTTATTCCAGGCCGGATGATGCTGGGCCTAGTGTCTCTCCCCCAGATGACATTGGATGGAATGGAGGGAGGGCTCTTCTTCTTATTCCAGGCCAGATGGAGATATAAAAACAAGATCCTCTTTTAGGGAATCAAGCTATGCTGGTGAGCAACTCTGCAAATAAAAATTCCTCTCTTTACACACCCCATCGGCTTCTTCCATAATTTGAGTTATTGTTGCATGCCGCCTCCTCCCTGGCATCTGAAGTCCAACACTAGTGGTGGCACCCTGCCCTTTGTGCCCCAGATAAACCAAGACACAGACTATCTTTTTACACAGAAAATGGTTTATAGAAGGAAATGCAAATGTGTGGCTTTCTAGATGTTCTTGGCTCACGACTCTCTTCATCTGTTACTATGGATTATGCTGGCTGAGGCTGATGAAAGCAGTAGTGTTCAAAAACATCTAAAGTGCTGAACATTCCCTTATAGTGTTTATGGTAGCAGACACCATTTATACACTGAAAGTGTTCCAGTGCCAATACATTTGACATGTTCTCTCTCACAATTAAATCAATTTTTCTTTTGAGATAAGATCTGTATTAAGTCATTCAGCCTTGCATACAAAAAAGGAGGTACAAAAACTGGAATGCAACATAGGGTGATCAACATGGGAGTGAGTGTCCTCCTGCAGTGACATTTTCCTGTTAACTGGGTCTCACTCCTTTTTTTCTGGATGCATAGCTGTATTTCTAAATTGCTGTTGTTATGTGCCTTCAAGTCATTTCCAATTTATGGTGACCCTTTTATAGGGCTTTCTTGGCAAGATTTGTTCAGGGAGTTTGCCTTTGCCTTCCTCTGAGGCTGACAGACTTTGACTTTCCAAAGTCACACAGTGGGTTTCCATGGCTGAGCAAGGATTCAAATCCTGCTCTCCAGAATCACAGTCCAATTCTCAAAACACTATGCCACACTGGTTCATTTCTAAATACAATACTGAACTGAAATTTTAATCTACTGTAATGCTGGAAATTGTGACTGAATTTCATTTGGATTGCAGAATTTTGGTGGGGGGGGCAATGACCTCATTTTGTACCTCCTGTATGGACTTCAATCCCACAAATTTGAGAAGGGTCAAAATACATGATAAAAAATATAATAAACACAGCTACGTTCTCTCATAGCCAATTGTCACAGGAAAAACAACCATTCTTCTTTCACTTTGACAGTCAAGTTTCACAAAAGAGTGACGTTACACCAGGCAAAGAACAGCTTACAAAACAAGATGGAAGCATCTAGTGGAAGGATCACTCCACAATGCAACTGTATTGCAAGCTGCCTTGGTAACCTGTCGGAAGGATGAGCCATGTATCTAAATAATAAATAAGGTGAGCAGAAGAGAGGAAATTAGTAGGGGCAACCATGAGTGCTTAAAAGAGGATACTGTAGAGCTAGAAAAGCTACAGAACAGGGAAGCCCAAATGATCAAGGGACTGAAGAAAATACCTTATGAGGAAAAGTTGCAACACTTGGGGCCATTTACCTTAGAAAAAAGGAGACTAGATAAAGGGGAATGACGTTACACAGTGTGTGTGGGGAGGGGGAGTACATAAGGAGAAGCTTTTCTGATTCACACACAATATTAGAACCTGGTATAAGCTAAATGGTAGATGATTCAGGACAAATATAAAGAACAACTCCTTCACTTTGTGCATACTTAAAACTGTGGAATTCACTGCCACAAGATATAATTATGGCTGACAGCTTAGATGGCTTTAAAAGGGGACTGGATAAATTCATGGAGAATGGTGCCATCAGTGGCTACTAAGTCAGGTCAGATGTTACCTCCAGTGTTGATAGCAGTATGCATTTGCATATTAGTTGCCAGGGAACATGAGATGGAGGGTGCAACTGGACTCATGTTCCACTGATAAGCTTTCCATAGGGAATTGATTGGCCACTGTGTGAACCGAATGCAGGACTAGAAAGGCTCTTGGTTTGATTCAACATAGTTTTTCTTACGATATACGGAAACTAGGGCTTGACATACACATTAAAATGCGTATTAAAAGCTATCTGGCAAGACCTTTATTCTAAAACCTGTTTCAGGTGTCATCTATCTCAAGAAGACACCCCTATGCAATTGCAAATTTAAATTCCATTTTTTTGAAACTGTTGGAACAACTTTGAGCCCAAGGAAAATATTTCCCCCTCTCATTTATAGTCACCTTTTTATTAGCTGTGTTTTGATGTGACCATCTGGGGTCACTTCCTATGAGAGTTGGCACCATGCAGTCTGTTGTTCAAACCTCTTCCAAAACTACTAAAGTCTTTTCAGGTAAACAATTCTTTTGCTTGATTATGACATGTTGTTTAAGACAGCAATGAACAGATCTGTATAATGTTTTTTTTACATAAACCAAATTTAAGCAGCTAGTATAAACATCCATTTCCTACATCAAAATGTAAAAATAAAATGCATAAATTATTGCTATCAATGTTTCTAAAAGTGTGTGTGTGCATATATAAACTCCTTATACACCATCTTTACCTCCCCCACAATTCTTGTGCATCAACTCCAAACCAGAAGAGCAATGTATAGTTGATACATTGACGTCCCACACACCTTGCAGATATTTAACATCATTTTCTTGTAAATATCTTCAAAACATGGATCAGTTATCTTTGAGATAATGCTCTCTTCTGTACTGGTTAAAACTGACAAATCTGCACCAAATGTAAGCTTTTGAAGACACTCCACTAGACCATGTCTGCACTCTAAGGGCCTTTGCAGACTGCCAGAAATAGTGCAAATTGAGTCCACTTTAAATTGAGGCACTGCCCTGGCTCAGTGCTAGGGAATTATGGGAACTGTAATTTATTGTGGCACCAGAGCTCTCTGACAGAGAAGGCTCAATGTCTTAGAAAAAAATACAATTCCCATGATTCCCTAGCACTGAACCAGGGCAGTGCCTCAATTTAAAGTGGACTCAATTTGCACTATTTCTGGCAGTCTGCAAAGGCCCTAAGAAAGCTAAGACACCACAAAAGAACCTGGTTTTTAAATAAACATTCTCTTCAGTTCCCATTCAAATTTCCCCCTATCAATCTGAAAACTACTTTGAGATAACTATGTTTTGCCATTGCCTTAAAGGTATCTCTCTGAATTCAAGGATACCTATTTGGTACCCACTCTGTAACATAAAAATAGATCAAAAATGGAAATGCTGAGAGTAGTCATGTCTCAGATACAGAGGGAAGCTCTGCAAGACTAACCATATGAAATGCCACCTGAGAGAAAGTGGCAGGACTACAAAAGAGAAGAGAACATATTCAGACTCACAAACAATAGGAGAGTGTAAGGCCAAAGGTGTTCATTCCATCCCAAAAGCCAACTAAAAATAATAAATAATTTAGTTCATTATTGGGGAAAAAAAACATTTCTAGCTCTTATAGCTACAGTTGTTGGTGGCTGGATAACTGTACATCTGGGATTTTTCAGGACCAAGGCTGACTGCAATCCTAATCAGATTTAAAAGTGAGGAGGAGCCTTTACAGACTGCCAGAAATAATGCAGCTTGAGGCCACTTTAACTGTCCTGGCTCAGTGCTAAGGAATCATGGGAACTGTAGTTTGTGGCACCAGAGCTCTCTGACATAGAAGGCTCAATGTCTCAGAAAAAACTACAGTTCCCATGATTCCCTACCACTGACCCAGGGCAGTTAAAGTGGCCTCAAGCTGCATTATTTCTGGCAGTCTGTAAAGGCCCGAAGAAACATTAAACACAGAACACAGTAGGACTTACTTTGGAGTAACATAGATAGGACTGCAATGTGACGCAGGGAATGTCCTTAACTTAGCACAGTTAAAGTATAGTGGGACCTTCATACCCACTTCAGTTTGGTTCCAGGACCACTCCTCAATGGACACCAAAATCTGTGGAGGTTCAAATCCCATTATCTAGGTGTCCCTTATATAAAATGGCAAAACCAAGGTTTGTTTTTTGGATTTCTAAAGGAATATTTTCATACCATGGATGGTTGAATCTGTGAATGGATAAGGGGACCCAAGTGTATTTTTAAGTAAAAATTTATATTAAAATGTTTTTGAAGAATTATCTCAAATTATTTAGGACTGTTTTTGCTGGAATTTGGTGACAATTTTTCATTTAAAAAGTGCATCTTCATTGTAATTTTTCTCAATAATAGTCTATGCTTACATTTCCATTCTTCTTTGGTATTTACAATCATGTCTCAAAATTAAAAAAAAAGTACACACACACACACACACACACACACAAAAACCAGAATATATTTCAGGTGCATTTGTGTAACAAGACAAAGCTTGCTTCCTTTCGCTATTGTTGTTTGAGTGAAACATTCTTGAAGCCTTCCTAGTTTTGACTTAATACCACTCTCAGAGTTATCTCAGGTAAGGAAAGACCATTAGGACAAATCAACAATGTTTTAAAGTGATCCATGTGGCAGCTGTCACCATGTGGTTCACCATACAGATTATTGGGATTCTCCTACACCCACTGTGCAACCTTAGGTATTCCTACAGCATGTTTGCAGTCAGCAGCAACAAGATATTGTCTAATCCATGAGATGAGCATCTAACCATGAAATGACCACCGCACAGGAGTTGTGATGGGAGGACTGGTCCTAGATGGTCTGGTTGAACAAACAAGGCAGAAACACAGTGTTGAACATAGTGGCAGCTTTGCACTATTAGAAAGAGTTTCTCCTGCAGTTAAGGTGAGGCACCCTATTTTCATCAACTTTGCTCTTACCTACTGCATACCATAGGCTCTATGGTTCCAGATGGTTATCTCAGTTTTTAGGATCAGCGGGTGTTGGTGGAATAAGTGGCTAGGGGGAACAAAGGAGATAGAGAAAGAAAGCCCTTACTTTGTATAAGCAGAAGGGCAAAGCTGCCACTGAATACAACCCACAGTATTCCCTGGACAACTCCCCTTAAATTAATGGATGAACCTCAAGCTACGTCTATGTGCCCCTCAATATATAAAACACAAGACCAGGCAGAGTCACCCTTTTAAGAATACAACCTTATGAAGGTTTTTTTCTTCCTTTTAATATATAAATAATTCCCACAGTGGTTAACCACTAGGTTTCTACGTTTAAGGCTGTAGCCAAAAAAAAAAAAAAAAAGAAAACAAAAGCTAGTATTAATGGAATTGAAGTGGCAAACTTTCCAGTCACATATTCCTGTTCTCCTGCAAAAGAACTACTGTATTAATTACCATAGACAAGATGTACACACACTGTCTGAACATTCAAAAATGTGATCCCTTTTTGGGAAAAAAAAAAAGCAATGATGTACAGGATATTTTTACAAATGCAGATAATAAAAATATGAAGACACTGGAAATAGCAAAGAATATTTTCTGAACATATATAAACCCTCACTAAGGTTTAATTGCAACAGCTTCCACAAGAAAGACACATCCACACTGCAGCCATGGAACAAAGTATTTCCAGTTTTCTACAGAACCCCTTTAAAGGCTAGTTTACTGTAACTAAACAGTACAGAAAATATTTGCAATGGAGCACAAGAGTGTTAATGACAGTCAGCTAAATAATCTTTCCCTTTTACACACACACAAGCACAATTCCCTTTTTCATTCTTAATTTTGATTTAGAGTTTCCAAATATCCTTCAGCTGTTCACAAACAGGCGGGTGTATTTGTCAAACACTAGAAAGCTCAGTGGGACTAGAAAGCTCAGTGGGAGAGCCAAGTGCTAATGAGGAGATTTTTGCATTTCCTCAAACCCTTCCTGAAAAGCTATTCTAAACATTCCTTTTATTTGCAAAATGCAGTGGCCCCTTTCCCCCCCAAAATAACCACACAGAAAAACAAAGGTTACCAGTTTCTTGGCATGAATAATACTTGACTACTGTAATGATCTGCTGAGAACCAGTTGGGAAAAAAGAAATAAGGGATTTTTAGTTTTGTTTTGTTGGGTAAATAGAGTATTTATACAGCACTCATCAAGGGAAGCCTTCACCCATTCAGCCCTCAGACATGGATCTTATCTCAAAACTAGTCAGGACCAACTAAGAACTTCAGCATGGAGAGCAAGCTATCTTTTAACAATGAAGCTAATGGAAAATTCCACTGTGCCTCCATGCAAACCACCACCAAGAGGAATGTCGGCTCACAAGTTGAACTTCCAGTCCATGCAGCAGAAGCTAAATATTATTCTTTGCATCAGAATCCCCAGTAAATAAGAATACCCCTTTTAACTAGCTATAGATTCATGTCAAGGAGTGTCTTGGGGGTGGGGGGCTTAAGGGTTTTTGCAAAACTGAAAGCTTCAATGTCCTCTGCCTTTTATTTACATATTAATCAATGCCTGTCTTAGTCTACAGTTTTCCATAAAATTTTAAAACAGCAAAACATAATGCTAATAATCAGCACATCAATTTTTAATATAAAGTCCCTTGCCTTCTTATGTTTCCATTCTGTTCCAATTATTCTTTCCTCAGCTCTCTGAATGAGAAGCTCCGCTACTAACAAATATTCTCCAGAATTCAAAATTAAGAATAAACGTACATGCTTCTAGATCCAAACACTCATTTTTAGAAGAGTACAATTCTATAAAAATTACAGTTCTTTAACTTACTTATCTGTTACTTACCTGATACTTTTGAACTACAACTCCCATGATTCTTCAATCAGCATAGCCGCTTACTGTTTACTGGCTGTACTGGTTGGGGAATTTGGGGAATTGGTGTAGTGGTTTGAGCACTGGACCATGACTTTCCTCTCAGACACAGGAACCCATTGGGCAAATTTGGGCAAGCCACACTCTCTCAGCCCCAACAAAGGGCCTTTGCAGACTGCCAGAAATAGTGCAAACGGAGTCCACTTTAACTGCGCATGGGAACTGTAGTTTATTGTGGCACCAGAGCTCTCTGACAGAGAAGGCTCAATGTCTCAGAAAAAATACAATTCCCATGATTCCCTAGCACTGAGCCAGGGAGTTAAAGTGGACTCAATTTGCACTATTTCTAGCAGTCTGCAAAGGCCCAAAGGCAAACCCCCTCTGAACAAATATTACCCAAAAAATAAATAAAATAAAATAAAATAAAAACCCATGATAGAATCACTTTAGAGTTGCCCTGAGCTGGAATGGACTTAAAGGCACCCAACAACAATGTAAAAAAAGGGAACATTCCCAAGCTCTGGTATCTTCCTTTTACAAAGTGAAACATTATTCCTTTCTCTCAGCACCATAAAAAGCTTCCTCAAACACTTGTCTGCACATCATATTTGTGGAATTGTTTTCATCCATCAGGAACAAGAGCTCAGATAGTTTACCTTGCACCCATCTTTTCAGAATGGGGTTGTTTTGAGCACTTAAGTATATTAAAGAGACAACCAACCCAAAATCTTCCCCTTTTAGGAAGTACTGCCAGAACCAGCAACTCCTTCACTTCCTTGTTTTTCTCTCCACACTATTTCCACTCTATTAATGGTGGTTATTTTTTTATTGTTTTTCCTTTCTCAAAGTAATTCAGTGGCAAAAATATTTCTGACCATTAGAAATACCAAGTAACAACTATGGGCAGGTGATCCAGTTTTTGGTTTGAAAAATTGTAATAAAAACACACACAGAGGGGGGAAATACATAAGGTCTATTTTCCCTCTAAGAGCAAATTCCAGAAGCTCCTTTCCCCCACCACCCCCACCAAAGAGAGGGGGGGAAATGAAAGTTTTCTTCAAGCCACATCCTCTGAACCTGAAAGCCTTTGTCTATTTATCTCACGTGTGAGACTTGGCTGTTACAACACACTGAAGCAAAATGTTCCATATATTCTCAGAGACACTTGTGCCTAGAGTTTTGCAACTCAGCCATGGTTCAAATTAGATACTGATAAACATTTAGAAGGAGAATACGTAGAAATACTTGCTTACTGCATCCTTTTGAAAAAAACAGACACATATACATAAAAGTATTCTGATTATCCTCATCTTATGTGCAAAAAGATGGGTCTTGCAGCATGTCTGAAACCAAACGCAGAGCCATCAAGCAGGGTAGCATTTATAGCTATCTATCCAATGTTAGGCCACTTAATTCAAGGGAGAGGGGAGGAAAATCCCTTTAGCATCCTATCAAGTCTCAGATAATGTTGGGGGAAACCATGAAGACAGTAGGCTTAGAAAGACATACAGCAAAGAGGGAAAGGAAAAGAGCTCCAAACTGAGGTTTGGGGCTGCAATATTCACTTTTAAAAACCTGATTTATTTCAGTATGCTATCCTTTCAGAGAAAAAGAGTGGACGATCCTATTTCTCAAAGAATGGCCAACTGGAACATATAGTATTGATGTGCCGCATCCCCTCCCTCTCTGCTCTGTGTTGTTTTTAACACTCCCAACCATCCTCACATCCCTGCAACACATGCAAAAGGAAAAAGGGAAAGGGGGGGGGGAGAAATCCTGCTATTTTGCAGAGTGCTATGGAGATTTCCTCCAGTTAAGCATGGACAGCTCCACGTGAACAAAGCATGGAAGAAAGAGAGAACTAAGTGGTGGAACCAGGAAGGGCGGCAAAGGAGAGGAATGAAAGAGGGAGTTATTTGAAAAGAGACTTAAGAGGGCCAGATGTCCTGCCAATGAAGAAGGGTCGCCCCGGGAAATGGTGGGGTGAAGGGGCAGCAGGAACATGACAGCTCTGCAGAAAATAAATGGATCTCCGCCACTTTCAAAAGGCAGATACAACATTCATCAGAACCCCCCTGCCTTAACAAGTCTTATATGGAAGAAGCAAAGTTAGGGAACATTATGGTTTGGGCACCAACCCACCTTGAATCCCTTGTGGGAGAAAGGCGGGATATAAATCCTTGAAATAAATAAATACCTCGCTTTATACATGATACATCTGCAGTATCATAGCACTGGCATTTTAACCTTATGAGCATTTAGTAAAGTAATATCAATATTTAAAGCCCATGAGTGAGAGTGACTTTTAACCACCTTCCCAAAGTCATAACACAAAATGGTACAGAAACCATTAAGTGAAAACTACACTTAACCTGGATTATTGTCTACACGTCTGTTTAGTTCTAGTTGAGGGTGGCACAAAATGTGTTAACTACTAACAAAGAGATAGCATAGGAACATCCCTTGGCTATGCCTGCCCCTTAAATCCAGACTCTTCAATCTCCTCAGAAAGTCCAAGGCGGCCCCACAGAAAGGGAGCAGCCCTGAGTTTAGGCAAAGTGGAGCCAAGAGGGATATATTTGTGGCTACCTGACAAGGCAAAAAAGTTTGAATATGTGTTATAATTGCCTGGGGGGGGGGGGGGAGAGAAACACACCAAAACACCACCACCCACGCAACTATGGCCGCTGAGGGCTCCTGAGGGGCACGTGCTCTGAGCCTTATTTCTCTTCTCAAACCTGGAGAGACCACACACTTTCATTCAATGTGATACCTCAAAATACTGTGTATGTGTATGTGTGTGAGGGGGGTAACTATTACCTAAGACTGTGGACCCCCAACACCTCACAGTTTACCCCTTAACAATGGGGACTGGCCCTCAAGTCCAGGGTGAACAGCCGTCCTCCTTTCCCAGGACCTGTCCTACATTTCAGCCTTCTGTCCAGGAGGAATGTTAAAATGTCTTCCTTTTAGAGCATGGCTAAGAAGCAGGAATTTACATTTAGGTGACCATTTTTTTAAAGCTTTTCTTTGGCCATGTCCTCCATTTTTTTTCTGGAATGCTCTATATTTTAGGGTGGTTGGTAATGAGGACACCTGGTCACCTCGCTCAATCCTACCACCCCTGGATGACCAGATGTCCTCACTGCCAAGGAGGACAAAGTGGACATTCAATAAAAATGGAGGGCATGACCAAACAAAAGCTAAGCAGCGCTACCAATACATGTCAATCCATATTTCTTAGCCCTGCTCTAAACTGAGAACTCTGGAATTCCTCCTGGGTAGAAGACTGAAATGTAGGATGTATCCATGAAAAGGAGGCCTGGGCTAAAAAAAAAATGTAAATGTAAATGCACATTTCTTAATCATGCTCTAAATGGAGGACATTTTGAAATTCCTCCTGGACAGAAAAAAGAATGGCTGGTTACCCTGACCTTAAAACATGTAAATATAAATGTATTCTTCTCAGCCCTGCTCCGAATGGAGAATATTTTGTAATTCCTCCTAGACAGAAGGATGAAATGTAGGACAAGTCCTGGGAAAGGAGGATGTTTGGTCACCCTGGACTTGAGATCAACTTCTTGCCATTAAGGGGTACACTCCTGAGGTAAAAACACATAAATGTAAATGCATGCTCCTTAGTCCTGCTCTAAATGGAGGGTATTTTAAAATTCCTCCTGAAGAGAAGGATGAAATATAGGACCAGTCCTGGGAAAGGAGGACGTCTGGTCACACTAACCTAAAAGAAACATAAATGTAAATTCCTCCTTTTCAGCAATGCTCTAAATGGAGGACATTTTGGAATCCCTCCTGGACAGAAGACTGAAATGGAGAGCATGTCCTGGGGAAAGGAGGACGTCTGGTCATCCTGAGGTACAAACATATAAATGTAAGTGTATGCTTCTTAGCCATGTTCTAAATGGAGGACATTTTGAAATTCCTCCTGGACAGAAGGATGAAATGTAGGGCAGGTGCTGGGAAAAGGAGGATGCCTGGTTACTTTGGAGTAAAAACATAGAAAAGTAAATGCATGCTCTAGTCTAAATGGAGGCTATTTTGAAATTCCCCCTGGACAGAAGGATGAAATGTAGGACCAGTCCTGGGAAAGAAAGACGTCTGGTCACCCTGACCTAAAAACACATAAATAGAGGACACTCTGGAATTCCTCCTGGACAGAAGAATGAAATGGAGGACCCCTGGTTACTCTGGGATAAAAACAGGAATGTAAACGCGACTTATTTTGAAATGACTGACCTCGTCGTCGTGCTGCTGGCAGTAGCTGACCCTGTCCGGGAAGACGGAGAGGATGTTGTAGGGCGCGGAGGAGGACGAGGAGCAGGAGGAGGACGAGGAGGAGGAGGAAGCGGCGGAGGCGCCCACGGAGTAGGGCTGCCCGAGGGCCAGCTGGGCGGCGGCGGCGGCGGCGGAGGGGAGGGAGCCTGGCCCCGAAGGGACGGAAAGGGGAGCCGGAGGCTGAGGCGGCGGAGGCTGAGGGGGCTGCGGGGGCTGAGGCTGCGGGGGCTGCGGGGGCTGCGGCGTCTGGGTCGGGGGTCCCGGCCCGAAGCGCTCGATGAAGTGGTCCTTGGTGAGCCTGACTCTTTGGTGGGCGCGGACGCAGTTGTCGCAGAGGTGCTCCTGGCAGTCCAGGCAGCGGGAGCTGGCGGCGTTGCCTTCGTCGCAGGAGCTGCACCGGGGCTCCCCTTGGCGGCTGTGGGGCCGGCGGAGCAGGAGGAGGGAGCCGCCGCCGCCGCCGCCACCGCTTCCCCCCGACGGCGCCGAGGAGCCTGGAGAGGAGCCGCCTCCAGCCGAGGAGGAGGAGGAGGAGGAGGAGGAGGAGGAGCACTGGGGGGGTGCTGGGGGCTGCTGCTGCTGCTGCTGCTGCCGGGGATGATGGTGGTGCCGGTTGTTGGTGGTGCCGGTGCTCCCGCTGCCCCCGACGGCCCTGCCGTTGTTCTGCTGCTGCTGCTGTTCCTCGCTGGCGGCGTTGGCGGCGGCGGCGACCACCACGTCGAGCAAGTTGCTGAGGAGGAAGTTGGAGGAGGGCAGCGCGTCCATGCCCGACGGCTCCGAGATCACCACCTTCTGGTCGCAGACGGGGCAGCGCAGCTTGAGGAGGGACTCCCCCGAGGAAGAGGAGGAGGAGGAAGAGGAGGAGGAGGAGGAGGAAGGGAGGGAGGAGGGAGGGGGGAGGCCGAGGGGCCTCCGCTGGGACTCCAGGCACTGGCGGCAGAAGGCGTGGAGGCACGGAAGCACCAGCAGGCCCCGACGACGCTGCTGATGCTGATGCTGCCGCTGGTGATGGTGATGTTGCCTCGACGAGGAAGACGAAGAGCCGGTGCCGGTGCCTCCTCCTCCTCCTGCTCTGCCTCCGGAGGAGTTGGAGGTCTGCGAGGAGGAGGAGGAGGAAGAGTTGGACGAGGCGGGCGCCGGAGAGCCGCACATCTCCTTGCACAGCGGGCAGATCTGGAAATCCGACTCCGGGAAGGAAGCCATTGGGGAAGAGGGCAGGAGGGGAGGGGAGGGGAGGCTCGCTATCGGGGGGCCCTGCGACGCCCCGCTTCCCAGGCCCCCGAGGGTGGCATCAAGGGGGCGCCCAGAAGGAGAAGGCCCCGGCCTCTTGGAGCTGGTGGCCCCCTGGCTTCCCTCCCTTCCCTTCTCTCCTTCCTTCCCTTCCCTTCCCTTCCCTTCCCTCCCTCCTTTCCTTCCTTCCTTCTCTCTTTTCCTCCTCCCTCCTTTTCTTTCTTGCCTTTTCCTTCCTTCCCTCCCTCCCTCCTTTTCTTCTTTCCTTTCCCTCTTTCCCTCCTTTCCTTTCCTTTCCTTTCCCTCCCTCCTTTTCTTCTTTCCTTTCCTTTCCTTTCCTTCCTTCCCTCCCTCCTTTCTTTTTCCTTTCCTTTCCCTCTTTCCCTCCCTCCTTCCCTTCCCTTCCCTTCCCTCCCTCCCTCCCTCTTTTCCTTTCCTTTCTTTCCTTCCTTCCCTTCCCTCCCTGCCACCCGGCTTTCTTACACCTCCGGGGCCCTCCTTCCTCGGGGGGCTTGGAGCCCCTTCCTCCCCTCCGCAGCCCTTTCCTTCGCCCTTCCTCTCAGCAGAGCCTTGGGGGCAACGTGGCCGGCGTTGGGGGTCCTCCCAGAGGCGGAAAGCCCATCTGCCCGGCTTTCTTGGGCAGCAGCCGGGGGCGGCCAAGGGGCTCTTCCTCGGGGGAGGAACGTGGGGTGAAGCCCCCTTGGGTTTCCCTATTATTAACTCGAGAGAAGTGGGCTCAGGGGAGGCGGGAAGGGCTTTTCTCTGGGCTGAGGAGTGGCTGGCTTCCTTCCTTTCCTCTGAGGAAGGGCTCTTTGGGGGTCTATGTCTCCTTCCTGGGGGGCTTCTCCTCCTCCTCCTCCTCCTTCTCCTTCTCCCAGAGGCTCCGGAGGGCTTCACCGGCTCCGATCCGGCCCCCTCGCCGGTTCTTCCTCCGCATGGCTGGGCAGGAGCAGCCGCAAGAGATGGCGATCGCTTCTGTGGAGGAAAAGGAGGGGGAAGAGGAAGAGGAAGAAGAGGAGGAGGAGGAGGAGGAGGCTGAAGGGCCTGGGCGCGCCAGAGAATGAATGAATGAATGAATGAACGAGTGAGTGAGTGAGGGAATGAATGAATGAAGGAGTGGAGGGACGAAAAGCGCAGTCTTTCACTGGAGAAAGGTGGAGGTCGGAACGGATCCACTCGTTTCCCACCGGATTCCCAGGGGACGGAGGGGGGGGGTCGATCGCCTCAAGAAGGGAGGGATCCACACGTCTTCCTTCTCCTTGGATTCCCTCCCTTGAGCCCTCAATCTCTCTTTATCAGAGGCGTCCACACTATTCCTTAAACCGGCTCAAGAACCATCCGCTTGAGCCCAGAGCCGGTCCTGGCCGGCTGCCTTGAATTATTCATAGGGAAGGAGGTGGATTATTTTTCCGAGTCGCAGGGAGGAGGGAAATCCACCGGGATCCACCCGCTTTCCTTTCAGCCGGAGCGACTCGGATCGCGTTTCCTTTGTCGTTTGGACCCTGCGCTGAATGAATGAATGAATGAATTAATGGGGGGGGGAGGTTAAGAAGTCTCTTTTTAAAATAAAACATACCCCCACCCTCCAAAGAAAAGGAGGAGAGGGGATCCCAGAGGTCCTTAAAATAAGATCAAGAGTCCAACTCCGGGGAAAGGTGAGCTCGGAGGTGAAATTGCATATTCTCCGCATTGGACAGAAGCCAGAGAAGATGGTTTCTCCACCTCCTTCTATGGCTTTCTTTGGGGATCTCGGTTTTTAAATTTCCACCACTGACCCACACCCGCTTCTTTCTTTCTTTCTTTCTTTCTTTCTTTCTTGGATTTAGGGAAGTGTTCTCTAAAAGGCCCCCTTTCCTTTCAGGGCTGGACTTCCCAGGCTGCATCCGAATGGGAGAAATAATCCGGGTTGATACTGCTTTAACTGCCCTGGCGCCCGGCTCTGGAATTCTGGGAATGGTCGTTTGTTGTGGTTTTCTCTTGGGAATGAGGGGGGGATGTGTTAAAAGAAAAGGCCGAAAAGGTTTCAAAAACCGGCAGGAAACCTTATGGACCCACTTCCTACCATTTAATTTTTGTGTGGCAGGGGTGGCCTTCTGAAGAAGACACGCCGCAGAAATAACCCAGTTTCAGACCGCTTTAACTGCCCTGGCTCAGTGCTAGGGAATTTTGAGAACTAGTTTTGTGAGGCATTCAGCCTTCTCTCTCAGAGAGCTCTGGTGCCACAATAAACTACAATTCCCAGGATTCCCTAATAGCACTGAGCCAGGGCAGTTAAAGCGGTCTCAAACCCGGTTATTTCCGCAGTGTGTTTTGGACCAGACCTGAGGGGATTTGACGAAGAAAAGCGGAAAAGGAAGGAATGGGTTTTATTTTTAAAGCCAGAGGCGCTCTCTCAGGGAAGATTTGAGTTTTGGCGCCCATTTTGGGGGGTTTCGTTCCCCCTTGAAACGAATTTCGTTGGGGGTCTGACTGACCCTGGCCCCCAAAGTCCCCTCGTTTCCGTCTCCGTTGAAATTAGGAGGAATGGTTATTTTGTTGTGTGCCTCCAAATCGTTTTCCGACTCATGGGGTTTTCTTGACAAGGTTTTGTTTTTTTTTCCAGAGAAGGTTTGCTATGGCCTTCCTCTGAGGCTGAGAGAGTGTGACTTGCTCAAGGTCACCCCGTGGGCTTCCATGGCAGAGCCGGGATTCGAACTCTGGTCGCCAGAGTCATAGTACTTGGAATAGTTCTCCTTGGGAGTAAATCCCGTGGGTTTTCCAGCAGATTTACTCCCAAGTTTACACACTACTTAGGCTACTACCAACGTGTGGGGTTTTCCCCCCCTTTGAATGAGGGATTCAGTGATGCTGAATTTGTGGGGGTGGGAAAGGGAAAATGCTGCTTACAATTTACCTTTTACCCAGGAAAAACGGTTTATGTAATCACAAGGACAAATTTATTTGTTTCATAAAATGTTTTATTAAAAGAGAAGTGTGTGTTTTCCTGCTGACTTATGGCGACCCCATGAATTTCAAAGGATTTTCTTAGTCAAGGAATCGTCAGAGGCACTTTGACCATTCCTTCCTGTGAAATATAGCCAACAGCGCCTGGTATTCCTTGGTGGTCTCCCATCCAAATACTAACCAGGACTGGCCCTGCTTAGCTTCCGAATCAGATGTTATCTGGTACCTATCAGGTGTTTTGTTATGAGAAATGCAATAACGAAAATAAAGAAAACTATTACATTTAATAGGGGGTAGATGATCCTGTGGAGGCTAGATAGGTCCAAAACACATTGCAGAAATAATCCAGTTTGAGACCACTTTTAACTGCCCTGGCTCAATGCTAAGGAATCCTGGGAACTGTAGTTTTGTGGGACATTTAGCCTTCTCTGTCAGAGATCTCTGGTGCCACAGCAAACTACAATCCCCAGGATTCCTTAGCACTGAGCCAGGGCAGTTAAAACAGCCTCAAACTGGATTATTTCCGCAATGTGTTTTGGACCTATGGCTCTGTAGACTAGGGTTCAAATCCCTGCTCTGCCATGGAAACCCACTGTGGATGCTGGGAAGTGTAGTGTTGTGAGACATTTACCCTTTTCTGTGGGAGGTCCCTGGTGCCACAATAAACTACAGTTCCCAAGATTCTATAGTATTGAGCCATGGCAGTGAAAGGCAGCATCAAACCGGGTTATTTCTCCAGTGCGGATGCAGCCCCACTCTCGCACTCCCTTGCACTGAGACAGGGCAGGTAATGCGGTCTCAAACTGGATTATTTCTGCAGTGTGTCTTGGACCTTAGAAGTCAAGCCCACTAAGTTCAACAGGGCTAACTCTCAGGTAAGAAGGTATATGGTTGCAGGCTTAGGTTTTTGGTTTTTTAAATGTACCTGTGGGCCTGAACAGACTGCCAGAAATAATCCAGTTTGAGACCACTTTAACTGCCCTGACTCAGTGCTAGGGAATCATGGGAACTGTAGTTTATTGTGGCACCAGAGCTCTCTGACAGAGAAGGCTCAATATCCCAGAAAAAAATACAATGCCCATGATTCCCTAGCACTGAGTCAGGACAGTTAATGGTCTCAAGATGGATTATTTCTGGCAGTCTGTTCAGGGCCTATCTAGCTTTTCATTAATTCTCATCTGAGATATTTTCTAAACTGAGGTTTTAGTGCTCAGTCCTACAGTTATACTGTATATCATTTTCCTCCCAAAGGAGTAATCTACAGCAAAACAACAAAGAATTTTGGGGCAGGTTTAAAATTAACATTATAGAATTTAAATTACAACCCACTAACTCAGATGCATGGATGATGTTATATATACAGCACACACTGGGAGGATGAATGAGATAGGACAGATACAGTCCCTACTAAAGCCAGGGGAATTTTTGTTTTTGTTAAAAGTGCAAATATCCCTGTGATTTTAGGGGAAGGAAAACCATAATCCAGCACTGGATCACATTCAGAAGGTCCAAGGCTCAGTCCACAGAGAAGATCCCTGTTGGAAACCCAGGAAAGACGTTTCCAGTCAGGTCCAAAACACATTGCAGAAATAATCCAGTTTGAGACTGCTTCAACTCCCTGGCTCAATGCTAGGGAATTCTGGGAACTAATTTTGTGAGACATTGAGCCTTCTTTGTCAGAGACCTCTGATGCCACAATAAATTACAATTCCCAGGATTCTTTAGCACTGAGCCAGGGCAGTTAAAGTGGTCTCAAACTGGATTATTTCTGCAGTGTTTTGGACCTCAGTGAATAATAGCCAATACTGTTGTAGCATTGCAGATTCCAGTGACTTGGTATAAGGCAGCTTCCTAGTTGATGCAAAAATGCAGGGACATAAGGGAGTTGCAGGAGCCTTCTTGTTGTTGTTGTTGTTGTTGTTTTCTTTCAGTATCTACACCTCTGGAAACTGCACAAAGACCTTTACAGAATGAGGCTTAACGTTTCTTCCAAAGATAAAGGGTTTCATGACACTTATCCACATGAGAGCTTGGAATTTTCATTAATTTGCATTTTACATACATGCCACACACATGTTCATTTGGGGGCTTCTCCTCTTGAACACATGTGGCAAGAATTATTTGTGGGTAAGGTGCTCAGTGTTCAAATGATTCGTTTTATTTTGTCCCAAACTCAAAAGTTTCTCAAACACAAGGATTCCTTCTGCGTCAGTAGGAGAGCTTGGAAATTCCTGATTAATTCAACAGTTGCTTATCTATTCACTAATAAACTCCGGTGTTGAATTACTGTAATGCAGAGTGTATGCCATGCTGGTATTTTAAAACACACATACCCCCCCCCATCCCATTGTCTGCCACTTCCAAACTGCTGCCATAGACTGATGATGCCCCTCACACAGGCGGGAAGAAGCACAAGAAATAAGCATGTTGCCTTTCCTTCCCCTTTAGGGAAAAAGAAAAATCAAAATTCCATAGTTGAGCAATATCATTATTCAGACTAACTACTAAACTATCGCAAAATAGGCCGCTTGCCACCCAGACGGAAGATTTCTCTGCACTCAAAAACAATGCTGTTTTGTGGAACTTGGGTTGGTACTAATAAAGTTATAGCCCAACTGTAAGTTTTGAATGTGTTTCATTTATTCTCATACACTATTCGTTACCATTACTGTTGGCCACTTGGATATCGGCTTAATTAATATGTCCTTTGCTCCACAGATAAGTGTAAATTTTAAATCCGGGAACAGATATTCTGATTACCGGTATATTAAATCCTCAAACATTCACAAGCATATTCTGTTTATATTAAATCCTCAAACATTCACAAAGCAGGAGAGGTGAAGAGCAGGCTAAATGAACAGGGTGTAAACTATAAGCACGCACACCATTATTTATTTACGTTATTTTTTACATTAAGACTGTAAGGCTTTGAAGAGTTAGGTATAGGGTTATGCAATAAGTAGCTAATACCCATTTCTAAATAAAATCCAAGGTCAACAAATCCTGAAAGCTTTGTTGCAAAGCATAGACTTCTGTTATGCAAAGATGCAACTGAGGCATACACCATAAGTTGCAGAGTACTCTTTGTCAGATTCCCTAGCAGCCAGCCATGCCCTTTCCCACAATATATGTGTGTGTGTCAAGTCCCCTACCAAATGGCTCTTAAAATCAAAAAGTTCTTCCCAATGTTTAAGAAGACTCTCTTTTCCTGCAATTTGAATCCATTGGTTAACCACCTACTTTCTGGAGGAACAGAAAACAAGCTTGCACCATCTTCCAAATGGCATCCCTTCACATCCTTAAAGATGGCTACTATGTAGCCTCTCACTTTTCTCTCCTCCAAGCTAAACTTACCCAATACTGTAAATAATTCCTCATAGTGCTTGGTTTCCAGACCTTTCATCGTCTTGGTTGCTTTCCTTTGGACCCGGTCCAGATTGTCAACATCATTCTTGAACTCTGATGCCCTGAACTGGACATAGTATTCCAGGCAAGATTTGACCAAAAATATTTAAATATATATATATTTGGAGATAGGAAAGAGAAAATACTTATTATCATTTACCCTTAACACTGGAAAAGCTGTATATAATAACAAAAACAAATTTATTTTAAGCTAAATAAGAAGTCTCTCTCTCTCTCTCTCTCTCTGTTTTCTTTCGTGTAGCCTATTGACTTATGGCAGCCCCATGAATTTCACAGGCTTTTCTTAGGCAAGGAATACTCAGGTAGCTTTGTCAGTTGCTTCCTCTGAATATAGCCTACAGACCCTGATAGTAAGTGGCTGTCCCCTATCCAAGTACAAACCAGAGCTGACCCTGCTTAGCTTCAGATCAGAGAGGATTTTCCACAGTATCCTTTCCCATTTCCCTTTCTTCCTGGTTCCCCACCCCAACCTTGCATCAGCTCACCAGGTGATACTTGTATACATTTCTAGGTCAAGGAATAGTTTTCTCATAATTAAACACACCATTGCCTCATTCAAAGGCAGTGAGGACTACATCATTACACAGTAGTATTTGTCACTCCTCCAATCCATTAAATCCAGGGGTAGGCAACCTTTTTGAGCTGGGGGCCGGGTTGCTGTCCCTCAGACAATTGGGGGGCCGAAGCACCACAAATAAATAAATAAATAAATAAACAAATATATTTTTTAAAAAAATATGCATGCACACTCTCTCAGCTCCAGAAAAGCCATGGCAAAACCCCTGTAGAGATTTTGCCAGGAAAACCCCAATAACAAGTAATAATAACAATAATCAATATCATCATGGCGGGCGGCAGCAGGACCAGTCTGGGGCCGGTCCAAAGGCCTCGGGGGGGCACATCCGGCCCCCGGGCCTTAGGTTGCCTACCCCTGATTAAATCAGTCCACTCAGAGAAACCATAATGGATTTAAAGAGGATGAGGTAGTTCACACAAATGCACAAGTGTCTTATTCCCATCCTCAGGCTCCAAAAAGTGAAACTGATCCCACAAAACAGGATAAGCCAATGCACCAGCCACCTCAAGAGACAATGAATTAATACAAGTGTTCACATTGGCATGGTGAGCAATTTTGTCATTAACGGGTCAGCCAACAAGGACTTAACTATCAATTTTTTTGTTGTTAACTGCCCTCGGGTCTATTTCGATTCATGGCAGTCCTATGGATGAGATATCTCCAAGACCCCTAAACAAATTAATCCTTTCAAGTACACAGGCCATCCAAATGTAGAATTAATTAAAACAGGTAATGTTCCACTGCTAACAGAGTGATTATTTGATACGTTACAGCTGTTAATGTAAATCAGTTATAGCTCAGTTATTGTAAAAAGTAAATTGATTCTAAGTAACTCAAAATATATCCAGGGGTAGGTGTTTTGGCCACGTAGCAAAGTACTATGGGCCTTTGCAGACTGCCAGAAATTGAGTCCACTTTAAGGGTTAGTGTTAGTGCTAGGGAATCATGGGAATTGTTTTTTTTCTGAGACATTGAGCCTTCTCTGTCAGAGAGCTCTGGTGCTACAATAAAATACAGTTCCCATGATTCCCTAACCCTAACTCTTAAAGTGGACTCAATTTGCACTATTTCTGGCAGTCTGCAAAGACCCTATAACATCCAAAACCCATAAAACAGTGCCAGCCAAAATGCACAAAATAGATGATGCAAGCTTTCAAAACCCCACTGACTTCTTCATCAGAGAATGATGTTAAAAATCATACAGGAGGGGGGAAATTATGCAGATATTAGTCACAAGCCTGCATTTTAAGTTACATTAGCAAGACAATGGATCACTTTTTGTCTTGCTAATAGTATTTAATTTTTTTCCTGGAGTACCCACATGACCAGAAGGGAGAAGGGCTCACCTGCACAAATGTCCAACAACACCTGAACTGAGAACAGCAACATCTTGACAAAATACAGTCTTGTGACTAACATCATCATATTTTTTTTCTTCCTGCATGAGTTTTAACATTTTTGACTGATGAAGAAGCTAATGGAGCTTTGAAAACTTGTATAATATATTTTGTGCAATTTGGTTGGCCGATTAAAGTCATCACTGTTTTGTGGGTTTTGGATATTATTGTACTTATCTCAAAATATGCAACTTATTGTAGGGCAATTTAAGTTTCCTGAGGCTTCAGCCTTTGTTAAGGAAACAAAAATATTGAATATCAAAAATGTCAAAGCCAAGCCTGTTAGGATCTAGTTTTAAATTAGCAGAGTACCAGAAATGTGCTCTTGCCTAACTATGCTTTCCTAAGAACTGAGACTGACCAAAAAACTACAAACTACGTAGTTTGTAGTTTAAAGCAAAACTTTACTAATGGCTTTAATCTAGATTTACATAGAAGCTATATCCTAATCTAGCTAATAGTTCAGGTAAAAGAAATATTTATCTCACTCTCTTTCCAAAGAAAGTTGAGAGAGCAGGAAGATGGAAACACAACAGCTCCATTGAAAATATTTTGAGAGAATGTCAGTTAATCCCAAAGGGAGGGGTGACCTAAGTCACATGGTTAGTTTGAATGAGACAGAATGTGTGTCTGCATACAGGAATTCCCTATCTATCTGAGGGGGAAAGAGAATGCAAAAATCTTCCAACACTTATTACTTCCATGTTCTAGGTCTAGCTCAAACACACAAATATACCCATAGCAAAAGAAGTATTGTCTTCAAGCAAGTCCATACATTGGGAATTTTCTTGTAACTTTGATAACTATTTAATTGCAGTAAAAACATGCTTTGGTCCATCAGTTGACTTGCCTATTTCTATGAGCTCTGGTGGCACAATAGTTAAATGCTGATATTGCAGTCACAACGTTGTGAGTCAGGTTGACTCAGCCTTCCATCCTTTTGTAGATCAGTAATATGGGTACCCAGCTTGTTGGGGGCAATTGGCTTACACATTGTAAACCACTTAGAGCAGGGGTAGGCAACCTTTCCCCTTTAAGGGCCGAGGGACTTCAGCTCCCAGAATCCCAGGAGCTATTGGCCAACATGGGACTATTGGCCAACATGGCGGAGGCTTCTGGGAGCTGAAGTCCCTCGGCCCTTAAAGGGGAACAGTTGCCTACCCCTGATTTAGACAGTGCTGAGTTCACTATGAAGCAGTATAGAAATGTAAAGTGCTATTGCTATTGCATGGCAATTAGTGAACAGGAGGGTTCTTAGCCCATTTCAGGGCAATGTGCAGGCTTGCATGAGTGCACACATGCATGAACACACATGGGTTCACTTTCTTCACACACATACACAGAGCTTGCTCCATGTGCTGCCACTGCCTCTTTTCTCTGTTTTTGCACA
The DNA here is from genome assembly GCA_026167975.1 of Phrynosoma blainvillii. Lineage (NCBI taxonomy): Eukaryota > Metazoa > Chordata > Lepidosauria > Squamata > Phrynosomatidae > Phrynosoma > Phrynosoma blainvillii. The sequence goes on from JANUYF010000005.1 coordinate 61,604,501, forward strand.
CAAATAGAACATCCAGGCCACACAGTCCTGCTTAGATCTCAGTGCTCTTTTTGTAAGATCATGGTTTAGTGTCTTTAGAGCTAAGCACATGCATTTCACTAACTCTAGTGTCCGGGTGTGATGGTGGTTAATTAGAGTCTAACAGAGATATATTAAATTTCTATAGGTTGAATACAAACTTAGTCATGTTCAAGGAGACCAACTGGAAGCATGGGACTTTTCTAACTGGACTTTAGTTGTAACTACAAATTTGCATTTTAGTTCTTCTGGGTCTGTATGGCCCATGAGTCAAGCTTGGCTCAAATACTAGATTTGTCTTAAGGTAACAATAAAGAGTTCCTTGACATGAATGTCTAGTCGTAACCGACTGCAGGGGGCAGTGTTTATCTCGGCTACTAAGCTGAAGAGCCACCATTGTCTGAAGATGACTCTGGTGGTCATGTGGCCAGCATGACTGCACCGAACACTGTTACCTTCCCACCGAAGTGGTACCTATTTATCTTCTTGCATTTGCATGCTTTTGAACTGCTAGTTTGGCAGATGCTGGGACTAGTGACAGGAGCTCACCCCATCATGCAGCACCCAGCCCTCGAACTGCCAACCTGCCAATCTTCCAATCGTCAGAATTGGTGTCTTAACCACTAAGCCACCTCATCCCCATATTTGTCTAAACTAGTTTTAAGATTGTTCTTGTTCTTCCTTTCGCTGCACCAACATCTACAAGATTTTTGTAAAATTATGCCAGTTGAGCCCAAATCCCATCTTATTTCATTAACAGAGAGATCATACAATTTTCTCCACTTACATGGTAACATAGGGCCTAAGCAGACTGCCAGAAATAGTGCACATTAAATTGAGGCACTGCCCTGGCTCAGTGCTAGGGAATCATGGGAACTGTAATTTATTGTGGCACCAGAGCTCTCTGACAGAGAAGGCTCAATGTCCCAGAAAAAAATACAATTCCCATGACTCCCTAGCACTGAACCAGGGCAGTGCCTCAATTTAATGTGCACTATTTCTGGCAGTCTGCTTAGGCTCATAGATTCATACCTGTTTTTAAATTAATAGCATCAGTCAAATGTCTGACTATATATCTTTCTTAAGTTTTAGCTAATTTTAATTTTAATTTGTGGCTATGCTTATTATTCACCCCATAACTATCAGTAGTTTTCCTGTAGGCAATGGAAATAGCCACAAATGTTACCATTAAAGGATGCTACTGAGAAAGCAGAGTTGTCTGTGTGGAAGAGATTGACTATTTTCCAACTCCTATGCAATTTACTGGATAGCATTCCAGACTTAGACATGCCAATGTATATTGCTGTTGTTTGCCTTCAAGTCATTTCTGACATATTTCAGCATTCCATAGCAATGAGCCATATCAGTTAAAGCGGTGTCAAACTGCATTATTTCTCCAGTGCAAATTAGACCAAAATGAAACTTTCCCCCAATCCATAATATCAAAACCACCAACAATAAGCACTTAAAGACAAAATGCTTGTCTCTCTTTGTAGTAAATGTTTTAATGTTTCTTTGTCTGAATCCTATTGTTAGTCCCAAATAGAGTGTACCCACTAAATCTGTGTTGACCAATTCAGTAATTGATTTATTAGGGTCTACTCCAGTATCTCCTTTTTATTTGTTCTCATGCCATTATAATAGAGATGAGAAGCATGCATTAAAAAGCATTATGATTCTATTTCAGCTGTAATGGCCTTGTGGAATTCTAGTGTTTGTTGTTTGGTGAGACACTAGATATCTCTGGCTGAAAATTTTAAATACCCCCTTCTTGAACTGCAAATCCCAGGATTTCACGGGATGAAGCCATGGCAATTAACATAGAATCATAGCACTAGAACTGTACTGAGAAAAGGCCCCGATGTTGTTGCACTGCCAGCATGGGCTACCATTAGCTAGGGCTAGGGCTGCTGGGACTTCCAGTTCAACAACAGCTGGAAGCCATCTAATTCACACCCCAAAGTTCTTACTTAAGATTTCATAGTGACCTCCCTCTTTGGCAGACTATTTTGGGCTCTGTGATGGGTCTTGAGTAATTTTTGTTGTAGTTCAGCACTGCTCTAAATCACACATGAAGTAAAAACTGATGCCTGAAAAAGGCTATGAGATTAAGATTCAGAGCAACCACATCAGAATCCATTTATTTCTGAATTTCCTGTCCTCTTCCTCCTAAAAAGGGTTTTAAAATAATAATGTCTTCAGTACAATTCCAGTTTATTTCAGTAAGTCTCAGTCTCTTGCAGTTATGTTGTCTTGTTATTTATTCTGCTTATTATTACACTTGTCCCTACCAATTTGTGGGGGGTCCAGAATGGACCAACCTCCCGCCCCCCAAATTTGAAATTCCACAGATATTGAAGTCCCATAGGATATAATGGCTGTGTGCATGCTGCAGGCTCACACACCATTTTGTCCCTCGGCACTTGTCATCTGCGAAAGACCGAGGGATGCAAACGGCAACGGACAAATGTATTCTTTTCCCTATTAAAGAGCTAACTGTGTCTGCTTAGAGCTTCAGAAGAGGGGATACTGTCTTTCTGGCATTTTTGGACTGCAAATTCCAACATTCCTCAACTTGGCTTTGCTGGCAAGGGTTGCTGGAAGTTGTAGTGCACAAAATCTGGAGGGATACATGAATCCCATCACACACATAAAATTTTAATAAAAGTTAATATGATCATATATATATATATATATATATATATATATTGTTTTAACCTATCTGGATGTTGATACTCTGGTTTCCACTCTCTGAGCCACACTCTCTCAGCCCTAGAAGGAGGCAAAGGCAAACCCTCTCTGAACAAATTTTGCCAAGAAAACACCATGATGTTCCATAGGTTGGAAACAACTTGAAGGCACACAGCAACAAAAGAAATGTCTTACACTTCTGTTTCCTTAAAAAGTCAATGTTTGCAATGTTAATAATATGCAATTATAATTTATTTACATTCAATCAATTAAGGGATTGAAAGCCAAATGATTAATCATTGTCAGATCTTCAACTAGTAGACAGTTCTTGTTATTACAGTTATTAATTCACATACAGATTGCAAAGTAAATAATTATTGCTATAAAATCAATTTGTGGCTCAAGTCCAGAAGCAGACAATTTTGTCTGCGAATGCAAGTTTTCTCTGAAAGGAAATATTGCACACTCCTGTATTTTAAAATAATTAAACACTTTGTACACAACTGCAAATCTAAATAATAAATGTGCAAAGAGGAGAGAAGTCTGCCAGGAAACAGAATTAAATACCAAAATGGGAATTTCAGGAACTCTGACGAAGACTGAGAGAACAGCAGGTGAAGGAGAACAGAGGAGCAGGAACCCAAGGAAACAGATGTGACTGCAGAAGAAGCAGAAGAAGGTACTCTTTAGATTTTGAAGGAAATAGTATTGTCAAATGAGAAAGCAAAATCCCATTCTTCCCACCCCCAATTTCCCCATTCTATGGAAACTTATTTTAACAGTTGCAAGCAGGGTTGCTAGCTGATCAGAAATAAATCAGCCTGGTGTGTTTCTGTGGGCCCTTTCACACTACACAAATATTGGGCTATGACTCAATTTTAACTGTCATGGCTTCATCCTAGAACTTGCAGTTTAGGAAACTCAACCAGAGGTCTCTCATGTCTCATCAAACTATAAGCCTTATGATTCCATAGAATGGTGCTGCGTAGTTAAAGTGGAACGATAAGTTGTAACTGTGCCATGTGAAAGGGCCTGCGTCTCCACAAACCAGCAAACTTTTCATTTAAAATTATAATTACTATTTATTTATTTCCATTACTCTTCTGATTAATATGAACATCTACCCCAGTAATGGTAGGGAGTGTTTCACTCCCAAGGGGTCCTAGAGGCTCTTCCAGATCTACCAACTTTCTTAAACTCCCACATTAAATGCTCTTAATATTTGGGACAAAAATCCATACATCTTTGTCAACAAAATTACTCCAAGTAATATGGTTTAGCACTTTTTTCCCTTTTGAGGGTGGGCAACACAAAACAGCAGGAAAATATCTCTACAGCCAATCCATTGTGACTTCCGGTTCCCAGAACATCACTTCCAGTTCTAGAAAACTGGTGGTAGGGCAGTCCACTGACAGTTATAAGGAGCTGCGCTCTACTTGGTCCGGAAACTTCAGTTAGTACAAAATATGGCAGCCAGAGTGGTCTCAGGTACATCGCGGAGAGATCACATAACTCCTGTATTAAAATCTCTTCACTGGCTGCCTGTCAGTTTCCGGGCCCAGTATAAGGTGTTGGTTTTGACCTTTAAAGCCCTAAATGGATTGGGTCCAACTTATCTTCGGGACCGCCTCTTCCCATATAATCCTCCCCGCACACTCCGGTCCTCTGGGAGGAATTTGCTACAGCCAATGAAAACCAGGCTCTCGACAACCTCCCAGAGGGCTTTTTCCGTCATCGCCCCCAAATTATGGAATGGCCTGCCGGATGAGATCCATCAGTTGACAACTTTAAACAGTTTTTAAAAAGCTGTTAAGACGGATCTCTTCCGGCGGGCCTTCCTTGATTAGTTTCCCGGCCTCAGGAGTCCTTTTATCCCTCCTACATTTGGTTTAAATGCTGTCCCACCTATTATTGCTTGTTTGATTATGGTTTGTTTTAATTATGTGTTTGAATCATTGTTTTAATGTAAAAATTGTTTCATTCTGTTTTAAGGGGTGGGGGGGCTGTGGGATTCGGATGGTATTTTAATATTGTATGATGTTTTTAAATTGTTGTGAGCCACCTCGATTGCATGACAGAGGGGTGGGATATAGATAAAATTTATTATTATTATATTATATTATTATTACTGATAATGCTCTTCTGGGCTTTGGAGCATGCCCACCACTGTCCTACACTTAGTGGCAACAGCTTTCCAGGGTTTCAGACAGATGCCATTCTAAGCCCTTCCTAGAGGTGTCAGAAGTTATTGATCCCAGGACCTGTAGAGTACAAGCATGTGTTTTATCACTAAGCTGTACAACTATTCCAGTTATAACTATAAGGCCTGCTTCAACTTTATTGATAGAAAAATAGAGTTGGAAAAAAACCTCAAGGGCCATCCAGTCCAACCCCCTGCATTCAGGATTACACAATCAAAGCACTCCTAACAAATTGCCATCTAGCATTTGTTTTAAAACCTCCAAAGAAGGAGACTCCACCACACTCTGTTCCACTGTCAAACAGCTCTTACTGTCAGAAAGTTCTTCCTAATGTTGAGGTGAAATCTCTTTTCCTGTAGTTTTAACCCATTGCTCTGGGTCCTAGTCTTTGGAACAGCAGAAAACAAGCTAGCATCTTCAGTATGAAATCCCCTCAGATATTTAAAGAGGGCTATCATATCACTTCTTAACCTTCTCTTCTCCAGACTAATACCCAATTCCCTAAGTGGCTCCTCATAGAGCATGCTTTCCAGAACCTCTGGACACACTCCACTTGTCAACATCTGTTTTACAGTAGTACTAGTAAAATTTTATTCGGTCATTGACCAATACAAAAAATGATAAAATAAAAATTGCACAATCCAGTTATTAAAAATTGTAAAACAATTTCAAATACAAATTCAAAATCAGCTATATCCATGTCAGTTTCCATCAACCAGTTGGGGACGTAATTTACATGCAATGTAGCAGAATTTTACTACCTTGTGAACAACATTTAGGGGGGTTGCAGACTGTCAAAAATAGTGTGAATTCAGTCCACTTTTAGGGTTAGGGTTAGTGCTAGGGAATCATGGGAATTGTTATTTTTCTGAGACATTGAACCTTCTTTGTCAGAGAACTCTAGTGCCACAATAAAATACAGTCCCCATGATTCCCTAACCTTAACCCTAACCCTAAAAGTGGACTGAATTCACACTATTTCTGACAGTCTGCAACCCCCCATAGTTTCTTTTTGAATTGTGGTACCCAGAACTGGATGCAGTCTCCCAGGTGAATTCTGTTGCAACTTATATTTGATGCAGGTTCACTGTGGAAATCTATACAGATTCAGAAATAAGTCCCATTTAATTCAATAGGGCTTACTTGAAAGTGAGTGGGGCATAGGAGAGCAATCTCACAATGAGAGAGGGCACAGCACCCAGTATACTCTGGAGCTGATCAAAAATCTGAAGTTGTGTTTCTCACATCACAATTCACCTTTACACTCCAAAAGCTGCCATTTTAATGTGTCTTTGATAAAGCTACCTGTTGTTGTTTTTTACAAAAACTGCCCAAGCTCTTTAATAAAAAGGCTTGTCATTGTTGTGTGCCTTCAAGTCATTTCCAACTTATGATGACCCTATCATGGGGTTTTCTTGCAAGATGTGTTCAGAGAAGGTTTGCCATTGCATTCCCCTGAGGCTGAGAGCATGAGACTTGCCCAAGGTCACCCAGTAAGTTTTATGGCTGAGCTGGGAATCGAACCCTGGTCTCCAGAGTCATAGTCCAACACTCAAATCACTATGCTGCGCTGGCTCAATAAAAAAGTAGGTAACCTTCTCTCCCCCCCCCCCCCCGGTGCTGTGAGCTACACTCTTTTGTGGTTAATAATTTAGGGAGTTAACATGTCTATGGTGGACAGGGCTACCCTTTTCCTCCCACCTCTCTGTTTGTCCCACACCCTTTCACTCACAGAGAATGGAAAGACCATAGAATCATAGGGTTGGAAAGGTCTACAGGGGTTATCACGTCCAACCCCCTGATATGCAGAATTTTTGAGAAATGGTCATCCAACATTGATTTAAAAATCTCTAAAGGGGAGTCCACAACCCTTTGAAGCAGTGTATTAAACTTTCAAACAGCTCTTACAATCAATAAGTTCTTCCCAATGATTAAGGGGACTCTCCTTTCTTGCAGTTTGAATCCATTGGTTAATGTTTTAGTCTCTGGAGAAACAGAAAACAAGCTTGCACCATTTTCCACATGGCATCCCTTCACATCCTTAAAGATGGTCACCATCTAATCTCTGTTTTCTATTCTCCAGACTAAACATACCACTGTAAATAATTCCTCATACAGCTTGGTTTCTAGAATTGTAATAATCTCATCTCATCTAATTTTAATCATTCCTCAGGACCCAGCCCAGCTTGTCAATATCCTTCTTGAACTTTGATGCCCAGAACTGGATATAGTATTCCAGATAAGGTTTGAAAAGAAGTCATACACAGGTTTTCAAAATTTGGTTCAAGGTAGCATGCAGTATCAGGGTGCTATACAGTCCACGATTTATATGATAAATCAAGAGTTTGGATCATTTCCTTTTTGGGTTACAGTTCCCAGGTAGCAGCTATGCTGGCTGCAAAATTTTGGGAGCTGTAATCCAGCACACCAAAATGAGGTTATCCTGCTGTGGATACTTCATGAGACAATGTGACTTGTTGGAAAAGATTATAATGCTTGGTAAAGCTGAAGGCAGTAGAAAAAGAGGAAGAACACCTTACAGGCAGACCTAGCCAATAAAGAGAGTCATGGCCCTAAGATCACAAAACATGAGTAAGACTGTTGCTGGCCAGGGCTCTTGGAAGTCACTGGTTCATAGTGACACTGTAGATTGAAGTTCATTTGATGGTAAATAATGTCCAGCAAAGCAACCGTTCCATGCTCTGAGCAAATTTAGCACTATCAATGCAGTGACAAATCATATCTAGAGCATATTCCTTTACCAGCTAGTGCACTGTCAGACATCTTATATGAGACTAGTACAGCCGAACGGTATATCCCCTGCTCTCGCACTTGTTTTTGTCAGAGACTGAGCCTGACACTTTATGTATATAAAGCTAGTTCTCTAACAGGGCAACCCTGTATACTTACTTAGAAATAAACCCCAGTATATTCAACAGGACTTACTCTGAGGTATGTTTGTACAATTGTACAATTATGCTCTCCCCCTTTTCTCTTCATGGATTGTAATCTTTTCTGGTGTTACAGGGAAACAGTGGAAAAGCTTCATTACAACTTGAAAAGGAAACAACAAGCACTCTTGCAAAGACCTCAGTTTCTGCAAATTTCAACTTTAATAAGAAATGTAGCCCTACTTCAGGTAGCAACTTCTGTCACCTTCTGTAACTTCTGGAGCCACTCTTTGGTGAAGAAGTCAATAAAGTCTGCTAGCCCCTCTACTGATCTGACCATTTCAAAAACTTTATATATAGCCTCCCGTTTTTCTCCTCCTCTGTCCTCTGCTCTGCCTCCACTCCTAAAGTTGGCTGTTTTTAGTGAACAAGTTGTCTAAGGACTGGCCCGAGACATTAGAAACTGTGCAGTGCTGACTAGGAGGCTTCACATAACTCTCCTGTGTTATGATCCCTTTGCATACTCCTGGAAACTTGGAAGCAGAACCTTGTAGTACCTTTGAAACTAGTGTGCAAAATAAGTTATAGCATAAGCTTTTGTAGACTTGGTCTGCTTCCTCAGATACATGGAATAAAATAGCATGTGAGGAAGTCTACAAACACTTATGCTCCAACTGGTCTCAAAGGTGCTACAAGATCCCTTTGCAAACTCACATTCCAAACTAACACAGCTATGTTACTGAATAACTTGGAAAAGTTATTTTTAGAAGGCTATAGCTACCAGAATCCAGCACCTGCCTACCAGAATATTCCAGCCCACTGGAATTTTGGGAGTTGCGGCCATTTGGGAGACTCTGGAAACTATGGCATTCCAAAAATAACTTTTCCAAGATCTGAGGCCCTTCTTCATTATGCCCCCACCAAATGAGATGAGACTAGTGGTGGCTACAAAAGACAGAGACCCTTTCCATTGATGGCACTTTCCCCAGAGATGCTTTCTTATCATCTACACTATGTTTTATTACCAGGTGAAAAGTTCTTTTCTTCTCCCAGACATGAAATGATTTTTATGCTATAAGATCTTTTGGCTTCTCAGTTTTACTGCTGGTTTAACTTTGAATTTATGTGGCGCGGTGGAGTTGCAGCTGGATTAAACTTGGTTTTATGATGTGTAATTTTTATTGTTGTCTGTATTATGTTTTTATTTTGTTGTATATCATCCAGAGAACTCTCGTTAGTGAATGTCTACAAGAGTGTTGAGTGGATCAATAAATATATACAGTACAGCACGAAGGCAGGAGAACACAACGTTTGAATTACAGGATGGGACAGCCTCATTGGCTTTTGGGATGATCCCCCTTAAATAATTTTTAGAAATGGGGGGGGGAGCATTATTTCAGGCTAGATTGATCCATACTTTAGGCATCACGTTCCTCATGACTACATCACTGCTCTTCTGCAGCAACTTCATTGTCTTTCTTTTTATTTCAAGTACAACTCAAAAGTCCTGATTTTTACATACAGAATCATAAATGGATTGAGACCAGGTACCTGAAGGCCTTCTATTGGGTTCTCTCTCTACAAATTCTGTCCAAAATAATAAAGTGTATCTGTAGTGTTCTGAAGGTTATTCATGTGTTGCCAGGTCTCAAGGCTTGGTCTCCTCCTCCTCAGGATAAGAGGGAGGAATCTAAGAGCAAGAACACTGCCTTGAAAGGTATGTGTGTGTATGCATTTCCACATTTGTCAGACTTGGAGTTTTTTATTTATTAGCATGCCCTGTGCAACTGTGGATGATGCTTAATGACATTACCAGAAGCTGCTCCTTGTAACATTAGTGGGATCTGCTTTCTCTGACAACAAAACCTGTGATTTCAGGTTTGGGCCCTGGGATAGTCCTGACCAGGCAACCTTAATTCCCATTGTTAGTATGCTGTGATGTTGGACTGAGATTTAGGAAACCGAAGTTCCAGCTTGCACTGAGCCATAAAATTAGCTGGGGCAACCATGGGCCAGTCACTCCCAGCCTGGTCTACTTTATAGGGTTAATGTGAAGATAAATTAGGGAAGCAGAGGCTGTATACTTTGCCTTGAACTCATTGGAAGAAAAGTGGGATAATGATAATAACAGCAGCAACAACACTACAATATTAAAACAAATTAAAGCAACATTCCAGCCTCCCAGAATGCCCTCTCATTGACTTTAAGGTGGTAATTCTTCGGCAAATAAACTACAAAGTCAGTTGCAACACAAAACAAATGAAACAGAATTCATTAAGAAATTCAGCCTTTATCTCTTTAAACAAAGATTACAATGTTTGTGCGTACATGTGCATATGTGCATGTTTTAATCTATATTATTTTATTGTACCGGTTAATCAGCTCAGCATTGCAACAATTTTTGTCATCACCAAACAACTGTTTTGTAAATGGCAATAAAGTAATGGCCCTTAATGTGCAATTGTACATCCTGTATTTAAATTCCTTCTAATCTCACTGTTTAGAATCTCCTCTCTGAGCATATGCACACAAACATTTGTAACTTGGGATAACACTTAAGACATTTGATGAACTGAACTGTTGTCCATGAAAACTTTTGCCATAATAAACATATAGGTACACTTTTGTTAATGAAGTGGATATACTCCTGGGCATGACTTCTTTCACAGAAAGTTTGGCACTAGAGACAGAAATGATATGGGGGGGGGGGGGGGGAGAGAAGCAATTCCAGCATGTTTTAGCAAACATTTTTATCAAAACTAACAAGATGCATGTCTGAAATGAAACAAGCAGGTCAAGCATGCCATGTTGAGTAAACAAACACATTTTGATACTTCTAGAGCAGGGGTAGGCAAACTTTCCCCTTTAAGGGCCGAGGGACTTCAGCTCCCAGAATCCCAGGAGCTATTGGCCAAAATGGGACTATTGGCCAACATGGCTGAGGCTTCTGGGAGCTGAAGTCCCTCGGCCCTTAAAGAGGAAAGGTTGCCTACCCCTGTTCTAGAGACTTCTTGAAAGCCCCTTCCAATATACATTGAGAAGTATTTTTTTTCATTAACCCCTACTTTTTTAATTATTTATATTTTGGTGGCCAAATGTATAGATCTATGCTTTTAAAAACATGCTCAAGAGAGCTGATGAGGCAGACCTGTCTGCTCAGCCCTTTCCTCTCTGTTTTGCTCTTCACACATGCTTAGTAAGAGAATCTGGAGGCAGCTGCTGTTCACGTCTGTTGTAGGCAGGCAAAAACAGCTACAGTAGGATTCTACAGTAGAGCAGAATCCCAATAAAGAGCAAGCTTTATTGCATTGTTTACTGCATACACACACTACTGCAACCTAAAACCAAAAGTCTTTGTTTCTCTGGCCTTCCTTCACCTCTCAGTACCAATACTGCTAAAAGACTTCCAATTACCAAAATAGAGAACAAGGAGAAAAAATTGGGGGTTGGCTGGAGATAGAAAGACTTTGTGAAAAGAGGATTCTTTGTCAGAGGTCTTGCTAAGTGAAGTATGCCTGTATTAGACTTGACATTACCTGAAGTATGCCTATAAAGTTGCCTCTCCCAATTCACGGAGGATCCGTTCCGGAACCACCACCACCCATGAATTGGGAAGATCGCCAATATTGGAGCCCCATTGATTCCAATGGGGGCATGCTCTTGCACACACCTTGGGCATGCGCACCTTTTTGTCTCTCACAGCTTGCCGTTGTGATGGAGCAAGGGACACGAATGGCAAGACCATTAACGGTGAGGTACGAGTGGATTAGTGTTGACAGTTTTTGGGTATTGTTTCCTCAGAGAATATGACTCTGGCAGTCATTTAGAAAGGCATCTATAGTAGAGAGCGACAACAACAGACTTGCCATCCATGGATCTGAGCTTCCACGGACAGCAAGCCCCAGCTTTTTCAATGGGCATGCATGCATGCGGCTGCGCATGTGGGCATAAATGTGCATGTGTGCCCATTGACAAGAACGGGACTTAAGGTCCCACATTTTTTGCTGTCCACAGGGGGGTCTGGAACAGATCCCCTGCAGATAGCAAGGGGCGACTGTACATGCCAATACTAAGTCTTCTGAAATAAGAAAAAAAAAATCCACATTGCTCTAATTTTTCCCCTCAAAAATTTAGGCAGGTAAATGCACAGTGCCAGAGAAAATTAAACTGTAAATTTAACTTTGAGATCCTCTTCAAAATTAAATCAATCTGTATTTAGTACATTGGACTAATTAAAGTAATGCATGTTAACATTCTATGGTATGGATAACCTAAATTACTTGGCCCAAGAACTGTACTAAGATCTCCTTATCTATTATTTGCAATATCATCGGTAGCCTGATTTTCTAGGCAACATCCTCAAAGTCACCTGTATGAATGACAACCACAGAATGCATAGAGGTTTCTAGACTCTCGATTTAATGATTTCAAAGAACCAATCCCTTTTGATCAGAGCTGGAGAATGGGTGACCCACTAGTTACTAAACTGGAATATCAATTAGTTCATCCCTGCATAGCCAGTGGAACAAGATTATAGGTATTATAATCAAACATTTTCTGAAGTGCCATGTCGTAGTTACAGAGCATTACCAGAATCCTGTATGACCACTCAGCATAAATTTTCATACACTTAACTATGTAGCAGAGAGGCTAAAAAATCCTGTTAGTGAATTGTGAAGATGCATAACAGGGCACCAGCAAGAGTGCCCGATGCACATTTGTGCCCGATAGACATTGTGCATTGGTCCTACCATGCATCATGCTTCAGTCCCATTGTGCATTGCTCCCATTGTGTGTCAGTCCCTTTGCCAGCTTTCCCACACAATTACATAACAGCAGCCCTCTAATGGATACATATTTGAAATACTAATTCCCACACATGTAAGTTCACTTGTGGAAATGCAACTCCCATACAAGTTTCCAACACATATATATAAAAGGCATTCACACGTGATACTGAACATTATTCCATTGTATGGAGTCAGCCCTCCATATTCATGGACTTAACATTAATGGATTTGATTATTTGTGATTTTGACCATGCTCTCCCCCCTACATGGCCCAGAAGGGTGCACATGCACTCCTGGCAGGAGGAGGGGAAGACGAGAGAGAAGCAGCTTGGAAGGGCACACTCGCCATCTTCCTCCTGTCCTGGGCTTTTTCTCCCTCCTGACAGGAGGGGGGAAACCAAGCCCAGGAGCAGAGCAGTTTGGAAGAGTGTGCATGCTCCACCTCCTCTGTCCTGGGCTTTTCCCCATATTCACTTTTTTCAAATTCACAAGGTCTTGCACCCTCACGAATGTCAAGGGCAGACTGTACACTCATTCATTCCCCATTGTATTCCCCATCACCATGTATGGATGTGAAAGCTGGACAGTGAAGAATGTAGATAAGAAGAAAATCAACTCATCTGAGATGTGGGGCTGGAGAAGAGTGCTGAGGATATAATGGCCAGTCAAAAAGACAAACAATTGGGTCCTTGACCAAATTAAGCCTGAACTCTCCCTGGAAGCCAAGAAGATGAAACTGAGGCTGTTGTACTTTGGCCACATCATGAGAAGACATGAACCACTGGAAAAGACAATAATACTACAAAAGGTAGAGGGAAGTAGAAAGAGAGGAAGACCACATGCTAGATGGATGGACTCAATTAAGGAGGTCACAAGTATGAATTCACAGGACCTAAGCAGAACAGTGGAGGATAGAGAGCCTTGGAAATGCCTCATCCATAAAGTCACCATAAGTTGGGGTCAACAACACTCATCCAGGTGGTTGTGAGAATCTATTTACCTGTGTTTCTTTCTGGTTTGTTCCAATGTACTAGACTCCTATTAAATTCACATCATAAATCAGGTATACATGTGGACTTGGGTTCATGTGCCTATGGTTGTGAGAACTGATGAACAAATGTTCAGTTTATGTAACCAATATTTGATTGTTACTTCTAACCAAGTAGACCCATTAACTAAATTTAACTTTTGTAAATTCTCACTAATCCTCTGTTGCTACTCTGATTGGGACTTACGAGTGGATTTAGGTTCTGTGTGATGTATACCTGTGTTGAAAGCAACATGAATACAGGTAACCAAAATCATATAATTTACTTAATTCTTGTGAGTTGCTGCTTTTCTCGGTCACACTCAATAGAGTAAGATTTTTCCAGTTGGTCTGTTCTTAGGCATGCTGTAAAAAAATGAAATCACTTTCCTTCTTTCAGTGTTGACTACAGCCATTTTGAATGGCCGTTTGTTGACCTGTATTTGGTATGGACTTTTGTTTACTTGTGTTTTTTCAAAGTTTATCCTTCCATGCCATCTTTATAGTTTTTTTAATCTTTTACAGCACTGGAAGTAGAATAATCTTTTGAACCTTATGAACCTCTCTTCTGAGATCTCTGGTCAACAGAAAAACCTTAATGATCAAAGGAAGAGTGGATCCCTTATCGTGCAATGTTCTTTTGAGAAAGACAAAGCAAAGAGATAAAAAGGGCAAATATTAACACTGAACCATGGTAAGCAGTATCTTAAAGTCAGCATTGACCAGGTGTTTCGATGAAGTAAAAAGGGAATCTGCTTCATACTAGTAACCAAGCTGGTTTCAGCAATTTAAATAAAACTAAGGCTGAAACCCTCTCTCTACTTACTTCAGACCAGAGCCCCATTGAAATCAAGAGACATATTTCTGAATAGACCAAAATAGGATTGTATTGCAGATTAATAGTTCTGTTTTACAAACTGGGAATTCACATTGCTGAATGTGAAGGCTTACTACTTGGGATAGTCCATTTACATCTCTGGCACACACTTCTATTTAGGAAATCTATTCAAGGGTAGCAGAGTACGATAACATCCAAAATCCCAAAACAGTGATATTTTTATTGGGCCAATGAAACTGCATAAAATACATATTACAAGTTTTTGAAGCTCCACTGGCTTCTTTATCAGACAAAGGTGTTAAAAATCATACAGGTCTGCATTTTGTCATGATGTTGGTGTTCTGAGTTGCAATGGCATGGAGGGATATCTATAAATTGAGTCCACTTTTAGGGTTAGGGTTAGGGTTAGGGTTAGGGAATCATGGGAACTGTAGTTTATTGTGGCACCAGAGCTCTCTGACAGAGAAGGCTCAATGTCTCAGAAAAAAACAAATTCCCACGATTCCCTAGCACTAACCCTAACCCTAAAAGTGGACTCAACTTGCACTATTTCTAGCAGTCTGCAACCCCCCTAGGTAAGCAGGCCCTTCCTCCTCCTGGCCATGTAGCACTGGGAACAAAGCAATCCAAAGTCCAGGAGACCAAATTTAAATTCCAATAGCAACACAAAGAGGTGCTTCCTCTGCGATCCAGGGTGTCTTTGTCCCTTGTGAGGTCACAAACCCCTTTGTTAGCAGAGAACTTTGAATCTCTCAAGACACTTCCATACTTTTGCTTTAAGAAGATTTTAGGTGCTGTTTTGGTAAAATGTGCCAAATGTAGTCCCACTTAATTTTGTTTTACCTTTGTTGGAAGTAGAAACCTCAAATAGTAAAGTCCTAGTCCACTGGCTCCCTCTTTAGGATTTAGGACTTCCATTTAGGATTAGGATGCCCATCTGTATGCGTCATCTGTAATCCACTTCTGAGCCTTCAGGATAGAGAAGAATACATTAATACAAAATACAGAGAAATGGCCTGCTCTAACTATAGTCATTCATAATACAGTGTTAAATATAAGTAATATAGTCCAAGAGGTAGGACTGGGTGAATGTATAATCTGCATGATAAAGCCTCAAAATAGCTGGAAGCATTAACTTTGCCATGACTTTTTATGCTGCTCTGTTCCAAGTCAATGGATTGGTCTCAGACCATGGGAGTCACATTGCAGTCTTATTGAAATCTACACGACCTAAGCTAATCATGACTAACTAGTTGCTCCAAAGATAAGGCCGAGGAAAAGTATACAGTCAAACTGAGCAATATGGGGTCTGTAGATCTCATGTGGCCTTCTGCCCATGTTTGTGGCCCCTGAAATTCTTTCCCAATGCCGCTTCCAAACCTCTGGAAAAATCAAGGAGAATTTGTCCTAGAAGCTTGCAGAGCAGTGATTACAAGAAAGGAAATGCCAATAAACCATTTGGAAGAACCTCCTGGTGGTAAAAGCTGTTTGACAGTACAATAGAGGAGGTTGATATTTGTAATTTGTAATTTGACCTTTTTAAATAGAAGTTAGAGCTCCACCTCTTGGAGTGCTTTAGCCCCAGATTCCTATAATGTCAGTGGGTTGGACTAAATGGACTTTGGGGTTCCTTCCAACAGTATAGCCCCATTTACATCACACAATTATAGCACTATGGTTCCTCTTTAACTTCTATGGCCTCATATCTTCCAACATTTCACAGAAGAAATTAGGATACATGGCCAAAGAACATTGGAGTCTAGTCAATATGACAAAAGTTATTAATGAAGAAGAACAGGCAAACTAGGAGAGGTTGTAGCAGTTTGCTTTTATCTGATTCTACTGGGAAGGGCAAGTTTCCACCTTCTCTTCTCCTCTGCTCCCACTGAGTTAACTAAGTGCAAATTAATTTTGGATTTTGATCTCAGTTTGCAGCAATTTGAAGAATGCTAAGGACAAAGTGGGAAGTGGGAGGTGGAAAGTGAAACTGGGAATTTTTAAAAGTAGCTGGAAAAGTGGGATGACAGAGGATTAATTGGTGCTGTTCCTACCAGATTAGGACAGCTAGAGATATAGGTTCCATCCTATAGAATCCTGAGATTTGCAGTTTAGGAAGAGATATTTAGAATGCTCAGACAGAGATGTCTGGAGCCTTACAAAACTACCAGTCACAGGATTCTTAGGAAAGGAATACTCATATCCTTCCTCTGAAATATAGCCTACAGCGTCTGGTATTCATTGGTAGTCTGCTATCCAAGTACTAACCAGGGCTTTACCTGCTTAGCTTCCAACATAAGGTGGGATCCAGTGCATTTTGAGTATTTGGGTCACTTGATCCTAGGGTAGCGGTGTGAAAATGAGACACAGCTCCTATACCAGGGGTTGGCAACCTTTTTGCTGGTGGGGCCGGTTGCCCTGCCCCCCGATCGTTGGTGGGCCGAAGGGGGGGAATGGTGTGGAGGTGTGCGCACATGTGTGCGCACATGTGTGCTACTCCCATCATCATGCGCATGCGTGCGTGACCACGGGGTACCATGTTGGAAAGCAAAATGGCGCCCCATGTCGTGCATGCATGCACACGACAGCGGGGCAGCATTTTACATTCCAAAATGGCACCCACCGTTGTGCGCATGCGCACAACGCCAGCGCCATTTGGCTTTCCAAAATGGCACCCGCCGTCGTATGCATGCATGTGTGACACAGGGTGCCATTTTGGAAAGCAAAACGGCGCCAGTGCCGTGCACATGCACACACCGCTGCCGCCATTCCAAAATGGCCCCCACCGTCATGCGTATGCATGTGCGAACGGGGGCGCCATTTTGGAAAGGGAAATGGTGGCTCGCCTCGCGCATGGCATGGCGGCGACAGCAGTGGCGCATGTGTGGCGGCGGCGGCAGGACCGGCCACAGGCCAGTTTCAAGGCCTCACGGGCCAGGTCCGGCCCGTGGGCCGTAGGTTGCCAACCTCTGTCCTATACCTTCAAGATTTTTATAAGAGGAAGTATTGCCAAATGCTGCTGGCACATTCTCCTTTTCATGAGGCCACCCTAGTTGGGACTGTGATCAAAACTGCCCTCAACACATCAGACATACCCACTCCTATTACATACAATTGAACTGAACGGGACTTACTTTGCAGTAGGTATGTACAACATTGTATTGTTACTCTGGACCTATACACTTTAACAATATAATTTGATTGTTGTTCAATTGTCAGTTTCTCACTTCAGTAAATCTACTCAGTTAATTGCATGGTATGGCAGTACACTTTATGATCAGGAATGCGCAATCCTTCATTAAAAAGAAAAGCTTTTTGTCTAGCACCAAAGATTATGAAATTTGCAGAGAATGACAAGGAGTTTAGCATCCTTGACTGTAGGGCACATTTTATTACTGGTACCTTCAGAAGTATTCTTTTCATCCTTCTAAAGTTGCCTTCCCTCAACCTGGATTTTTCTCCTCAGATTGGCTACAAAGCTCATTATATAATTATTGATTGGAAATGATGGGGCTTCAAGACATCTGGAAATTGTCATACTGGGAAAGACTGTGCTAAAGTATGGGATCTCATCTCAAAGCCTGTTCAGTTCAGAGCTGTCACTGACTTTTAATTCTCCTCCTTTTTCTATCACCCCACCCTAACCAACACCTACAGTGCTCACTTGCTTTTCAAGCATCTTGTATATTAAGGGCCAATAAGGAATGATGTTAAATAGTGGTAAGGAATTATGTGTTAATTGTAGCTAGAGGACACGGATCCACTGGAAGTTTTGCAATAAGGACTGGCTAGAGACCCATCAGTGAATCAAAAGTAGAGAATTCTTAACTAGAAATGTTTTGAATGCTTTTAAGCATATGCAGAACATTTTTGCACAAAATATACATCATTGGATGGGATGCTCTCTGCTATCTCACATCCTACCAAGGAACATGATCTGTTAAGATCAATAGTAGAGCACATGTTTTGTTCACTGAAGTTAATGAAACTTAGGGCCTCTGCAGACGGGCCCTTTGCGGCGTCCTCAAGGCAGGGATGGGGAGGGGCAGCTGCACGCCGGCTGCCTCAACCCCTCCCCGAGGACGTCCTGATGCCACGCACCTTTATGCATGGCACGCAGCATCAGAATGTCCTCCTGGTGCAGCATCTTAACACGCTGCACCAGAAGGGGCACAGAAGAGCCGTGCTCTTGGGGCGTCCTTTTTGCCAGCTCTGAAAGGAGCGGCATTTTGCTGCTGTTTTCTGGGCTGGCAAAAGGGAGGATTGGGGCCGAGATGTGGGGCAGCCTCAGCCCCAATCCTCCACTTCCCAGGGCGGCCCAGGGCCACCCGTCTGCATCCCCTCAGTTCTAAATAGTCTTTTTACAAAATTAACATGTAGGGAGGGATGGGAAAGTAGGAATTTAACTATCTGTCTTTTAATTCCAGCCTTACCAAAACTTCCCAAGTCTGTGATGCATTGAATAAGGATGTGAGTGAAAAACAGAATAGGAGACTGGAGTACAGTGGGGTCAGGGAAGACGTAAGTTAAGAGTTGAGGAAAGGCTGAGAGCTTATGGTGAAGTGTGAGCAATTAGTCTAGAGCCAAAACATTAATTTATCTAAATCTATGTCCTCTCATTGTCTACTTGGAATGGAAAGAGGGTTTGAGAAAAATATTGCACTTTACTAGCCAATTGTCCAGTAGTGTGTGTGTATTAATAAATACTCTGAAGGATTATAAAGGGATTAAATTAAATTTACACCTGAGTAGACCTAGTGAGGGTGCTGGTAAATTAATCCTTTGGCTTCAAACTAATAGCTCCAACTCACCAAACTCCTCAAAGTGTGTGAGCTGCTGGGGCTGGAGTGATTGGAAAACAGAATAGAGAAGAAAAAAAGAGAAGACGAGAAACCCAAAGAAGCCATTCCTTCAGTTGCTCTTTAAGTCCAGCTTTTTCCAAGATCTGGAGAATTCTGTGTAAATCAAAAGCTTGTATTTTAGTACTGTGTGCTACTCTGCTCATCTTTGACAGTGACAAAAGCAGAGATAGCACAGTACTTAAGGAAAGGACCTGTCAATTAAGATTTATTTATATTCTTGTTTTTCAGACATGTGGAATTGTTGCCATCACAGAGAAAATTACAAGCACTAGCTCAGATTTTCTGTGTAAACAGAACTCAAGCCTCAGGCTTCCTAATTGCTTGAACTCCTTTTTTTGTTTGTAACATGCAGAAGAAAGTACAGCAGAGCAAGAGCTGAAAATCACACTAAAATATTTTACCATCACTAGTTGTTCATTTTGTATTGAAAAACAATTAAGCTTTTAGTAATTAATATAATTGAATATTAGCCACTAATTTTTATTTAAAGACTGAAACCTCCTTCTATTGGAATAAGTTAAATGTGGGAATTAGTCAGTTAATACTTCCATGCCTCTGTTTTAACATACTATGATATATTTTGTTTCCTTTCTTTAAAAACTGCAAGTCTAAAAAATGATGGTCTGAAATCTGTTGCTAGTCCTATCTAAAATAGATCCATTGAATCAACAGGATTTACCTATGTGTTGCTTACCATTCCACAATTCATTAGTTGGGACTAACCAACAGGATTCCAGCTGATTTTTCTTGCATTTTTACTTTTCCCCTGGATGCATATTGATGTTTTCAATCTGAATAAAAAGAACTACCACAGTCTCCTGTACAAATCATTTCATGGATTTCTTTAGCTATGCCTCACAACAGTGCAATTATTCCATTAACAAATAAGCCCTACCTTGAGGTAGATAATTTGGGAATCCACACATACAAAGAACATTTGCAACCCTGTTTAATCAGTGATTGTTGAAAACTCCTTGGTTCTAACAGATCTCTTGTTCCTGCATTCATGAATCTGAACTCCCTATATCTCCTCTCACCCTGCTGTTCTTTAATAAATGAAGAACCACCAGGAAGCCTCAGAAAACAAATGAGTAGAAAGGGTTGTGCTTTGTAAACTGAACCCAATTAATGCTTTCAGGATCACATAGTAGTTAGGTTCTTTTAAAACCTGGATTGAGCTGTATTGCAAGTTTACTACAATTAAATTGGACATCCTCCCACTTCCAGCACAACCATTTGGATGCTGGATTCCCTCTAGCTAGGTTCATTGATTCTCCTCATTGATTTCAGTAGGAAGTCTGCATGCAAATAGTTGGGTGGGGGATATGGGCCTCAAAATTTACATGTGTTAACATAAACCCCTAGGTTTAATTTGAGTCAAATTTACCAAGGCCCCAGAAATCTTTTTTAACTTTAGGAAGATTCATCCCTGGAATATACAAAAAATAATAACAACAACTAGGGAAAATTACATCTCTGTGCATACTTAGAATGTGCATCTTCTTCACTAA
Source organism: Phrynosoma blainvillii (assembly GCA_026167975.1). Classification (NCBI taxonomy): domain Eukaryota; kingdom Metazoa; phylum Chordata; class Lepidosauria; order Squamata; family Phrynosomatidae; genus Phrynosoma; species Phrynosoma blainvillii. The sequence continues at coordinate 61,625,327 of JANUYF010000005.1, forward strand.
TGAATAACTATTTCAATGTACATCTGGGTAGAGCTCAAAACAGTTACTTTTGGACTACCTGCCCCTTTCCTATAATTCCCTATATTTTTAAAATAATCCATGTTGGCTACATTTTTTTGGGAAAGGAAGATGTATTTGGATATATCACATTGTTTGGAATGAACCTTTCTTTTTCCAGTTGTATAACAAAACTATTTTTTGAGATGGAATAACACAGCAGAACAGTTACGAATGTGCATACATTGCTGTAAAAATCGTAAGATACTTATGTACCAAGAGTACCAAGGTGTGGTCAAGTGCTGGAATCCAACTTTGGAGACCAGTTTGAATCCCCCCTTGGCTATGGAAACCCACTAGGTGACCTTGGCAAAGTCACACTCTCTCAGCCTCAGAGGAAGGCAATGGCAGAACTCTCCTGAACAAATCTTGCCAAGAAAATCCCATAACAGTGTCATAAGGAGTTGTAAATGACTTGAAGGCACACAGCAACCAGATAATGCATCAGCAGCCACTGCAGCCCTAAAAACATAGGCTTCTTTTCATCTTTGTTTATGTAGAACAAGAGTGGCACCCTGTGGCTGGATATTTAATCACATGAATTATTTTTCGTGGATGTTCATGATACAAATTAGTTATTTCTTCCTTTGCAGGCAGTAAGAAAGGAGTTTTACTTAACATCATGGAGCAGGATTTAAGCAAAATAGCTTCCATATGAAGGTCCCGGCACTAATGTTTAGACAGAGTGAGGGACCTCAGAACAAAATTTGTAAAAATTATTTTTTGACTCTAACTGCCAGAATCCCCTAGCAAAGGATGCTGTTCTGTCCCATGATAATTATCCTGGAAACCTCAGCATATGACAGAACTAAGGATTTATTTGATATCACAGGGTTGCCTAAGCATGTCTGAATTAATGTCTCAGGGCACACCTAGGATTTGATTTTCTTGGTCAAGCCAGAAACTGCTGATCTGTAAATGGCAGATGTTATATCTACCGTACCTCTTTCTCAATCACTATCTATTGAGGCTTAGACTTTAAGCAATTTTCTTTTTCTGCATTGATGGTCAAATTTCTAGCATAAAAAGTCTATTGTGCTAGACACAAGACATTTTGCTGATCCATTGTAAATCACTCATTAGATCTAAAGCTAACTACTGCCCACCTTGTCTTAGGACAGGGGTAGGCAACCTTTCCCCTTTAAGGGCCGAGGGACTTCAGCTCCCAGAATCCCAGGAGCTATTGGCCAACATGGGACTATTGGCCAACATGGCTGAGGCTTCTGGGAGCTGAAGTCCCTCGGCCCTTAAAGGGGAAAGGTTGCCTACCCCTGTGTTAGGATGTGGCACTGGGAGGGGTGGGCCTTGGTGGATAATATAGAAACCTTCCTTCTCTTTGCACCAGTGGAAGTGCCTTCTATTCATACAAGGTGTCTTGGTTTCTTCATTCTATAGCTGAATGACAGCAAGCCACAATAAAACTAATTTTGGATTCTGGCTTGTACTGAAACCAGTTTAAAACAGCCACACTTCCGGGAATTTGGATCTGACAAAAACAGTGATTTACTTAAAAGCAGAAGCAAGTGCTTCTGGAAACCATGCCCAATGAGGAGGAACTGAGGGCACGTTTAGCTTGGAGAAAAGAAGGATAAGAGGTGGTGTGATAGCCCAGTTTAAATATTTGAAGGGGTGTCATATGGAGGATGGAGCAAGCTTGTTTTCTCCAGAGACTAGGACAGGAGCAATAGATGCCCAATATGACAGAACTAAAGATTTCTTTGATATCACAGGAAAAGAGATTCCACCTAAACATTAGGAAGAATTTCCTCACAGTAAGATCTGTTCAACAGTGGAACACACTCCCTCAGAGGGTGGTGGAGTCTCCTTCTTTAGAGGTTTTTAAAAAGAGACTGGACGTCCATCCATCAGGAGTGCTTTGATTGTGTCTTCTTGCATGGCAGGGGGTTGGACTGGGTGGCCCTTGTGGTCTCTTCCAACTCTATGAGTCTATGATTCTTTGTTGTTGTTGTTGTTGTTAAGTGCCCCCAAATTGATCTCGATTCATGGCGATCCTGTGGATGAGACATCTCCACGGCTCCTTGTCCTTTACTGCTCTGCTTAGGTCCTATAAATTCATACTCATGTTCTCCTTAATAAAGTCCATCCATCTAGCATGTGGCCTTCCTGTCTTTCTACTTCCCTTCACCCCTCCTAGCATTATCGTTTTTTCCAATGAGTTCTCCCTTCTCATGATGTGCCCAAAGTACGACAGCCTCAGTTTGGTCATCTTGACTTCTAGGGAGATCTTTGGCTTGATTTGCTTCAGGAACCATTCGTTTGTCTTTTTGGCTGTCCATGGGATCCTCAGCACTCTTCTCTAGCATCACATCTCAAATGCATTGATTTTCTTCCTATCCGCTTTCTTCACTGTCCAGCTCTTACATCCATACATGGTAATAGGGAATACAATGACTTGTATGAATCTCACTTTTGTGTTTAGTTTTATATTTTTGCAATATTTAGATTTAGAAAGAACTTTTCTAGTTCTTTCATAGCCACCCTCTGCATTTTTACTCTTCTTATGATTTCCTGGCTGCAGTCCCCATTTCTATCAATGTTTGATCCCAGGTATGAGAACTCTTTTACCACTTCTATTTCTTCATTGTCTAAGCTGAATTTGCTAAGATCCTCTGTTGTCATTATTTTTGTTTTCTTTATGTTCAGCAATAGGCCTGCCTTTGCACTTTCTTTCTTGATCTTTCTTAGTAGCTGTTCCAGGTCTGGGAGGTTTTTTGCTAGTATTATGGTGTCATCAGCATATCTTAGAATGATGATGATATTCCTTCCTCCTATTTTCACTCCTCCTTTTTCTGTGTCCAGGCATGTTTTTCTTACAATGTGTTCTGCATATAAGTTGAACAGACAGGGTGATAGGATGCAACCTTCTCTGTCCCCTTTGCCAACTGGGAACCATTCTGTTTCTCTGTGTTCTCTTTTGACAGTAGTCTCTTGTCCTGAGTACAGATTCCTCATCAGGACTATCAAATGTGTTGGCACTCCCATGTCTTTAAGGGCATTCCATAACCTTTCATGATCTATGCAATCAAAGACTTTGTTATAGTCTATAAAGCACATGCTGATTTTCTTTTGAAATTTCCTGGTGCGCTTCATTAGCCATCATCTGTTTGCAATGTGGTCCCTAGTGCCTCTTTCTTTCCTGAACCCTGCTTGGACCTCTGGAATTTCTCTCTCCATGTTGGAGTCTATATTGCAGAATTTTGAGCATAATTTTGCTTGCATGGGAGATTAGTGCTATGGTCCTATACTTGCTATGATTCTATGATTCTAGGATCTCATTATTGATATGAAGGACTAAAGCTAGGGTTGATGGAGTTTATGAGCAGGAGGTTCATCAATCTGTCATGAAATCATAGCTTCCTATTATATCTGAATACAGTAATGTTGTATGCACAGTAGGAGTTAATGAACCAAAGCTCAGGCATGCAACACCAAATAATGGTTTAGTTTTGTGTTTGACCTATCCCATTGCTGCAAAAAGATGCTCTACATTTTTATTTCAAAAGCTGCCAAGTAAATGTGAGCTCTGCTTCAAATTATGTTATGTATACAATTAAAGGAGTTGTTTCAAATCACTAATAGAGACTTTAAAATTGGGTATGGGGCACAATTTGAGCTAAGGCTTATTTTAAATCCTGTTTACCAGTGTTATGATTCAACACTTGGTAAAGCAAGCATCAAATGTCCTCTCATAGCTATCAATCAGATGGTTGGTGTTTCATGCCTGACCCTTGGGCTCCCACACTGTTTCCTCCCTTCATACTCAGTGGCCTTGTTTATATATCATGTGAAACCACAGCTCCTATTGCACAAAGGGATGTCTGTTGATAGCTACCAGTCATGTCAGAAATCTATTCCTTCCAATATTAGGGGAAGTAAACCTATGTATATCAATTGCTGAGGAGTAGGGGAATGTAGTTATGCACCGGGCTTCCAAGAGGCAACTGTTTAATCTCTGTATGGAGATTGTGAGGCTGGTGTTACCCACAGAGGTAGGGGCTTGAAAACCCCCACAGCAATGACAGTGTATCTTTAAAATGTTGTGGAATGTTATTTAGCTCAAAGGTTTAAGAGAAATGGGTAACTGTGGGCCTTTGCAGACTGCCAGAAATAGTGCACATTAAATTGAGGCACTGCCCTGGCTCAGTGCTAGGGAGTCATGGGAATTATATATTTTTTTCTGAGACATTGAGCCTTCTCTGTCAGAGAGCTCTGGTGCCACAATAAACTACAGTTCCCATGATTCCCTAGCAGTGAGCCAGGGCAGTGCCTCAATTTAATGTGCACTATTTCTGGCAGTCTGCAAAGGCCCTGAGTAAGCCAATGAATATGGAGCCAATGTATATGGAGAAAGATTACAAAGAACTCAAATTTAATATAACTAGGTGGTTTTTCAGAAAAGGAAGGGGCACTAGGGACCACATTGCAAACATACAATGGCTAATGGAGTGCACCAAAGAATTCCAAAAAAGAATCAGCATGTGTTTCATAGACTATAACAAAGCATTTGATTGTATAGATCATGAAAAACTATGGAATGCACTCAAAGACATGGGGATGCCACTACATCTGATAGTACTGAGGAGGAATCTGTACCAAGGACAAGAGGCCACCATCAGAATAGAATTCAGGGATATAGAGTGGTTCCCAACAGGCAAAAGGGATCAGGCAAGGCTGCATCCTATCACCCTACTTGCTTAACTTATATGCTGAAAACATCATAAGAAAAGCAGAATTAGAATCAGAAAACGGAGGAGTAAAGATGGGAGGAAGCAACATTAACAACCTAAGATATGCAGATGATACCATAATATTAGCAGAACAGTTAATATGAAATTTTAACAGTTAATATGAAAGGTCAAAGATGAAAGTGCAAAGGCAGGTCTGATGCTGAACATAAAGAAAACAACAATAATGACCACAGAATAAATACACAAATTCAATCTAGACAACAAGGAAATTGAAATAGTTAAAGGATTTCCATATCTAGGATTAAACATTGACCAGAATGGAGACTGCAGTCAAGAAATAAGAAGACTAGGAATGGGAGGGGCAGCTATGAAAGAACTAGAAAAGATACTGAAGAGCAAAGACACACAACTGAGCACTAAAGACAGAATTGTTCAGGCCATTGTATTCCCAATTACCATGTACGGATGCGAGAGCTGGACTGTGAAGGAAGCAGACAGAAAGAAAATCAACTCATTTGAAATGTGGTGCTGGAGAAAAGTAGTTAGGATACCATGGACAGTCAACAAGTCAAACAAATGGGATCTTGAGCAGATCAGACCAAGGCTCTCCTTGGAAGTTAATATGGTCAAGTTGAGACTATCATAGTTTGGCAACATAATGAGAAGGCATGGATCATTAGAAAAAACAATAATGCTAGAAAAGGTAGGGGGTAGAAGAAAGAGAGGAAGACCACAAACTAGATGGATAGACTCAATCAGGGGGTTTATAGGGAAGGGCTTGCAGGATATGGGCAAGGCAGTGCAAGATAGGGATTTTTGGAGATGTCTCACCCACAGGGTCGCCATGAGTTGGAACCAACTGGAGGGCAGCTAACAACAAAAGGTGTTTTTTATTTATAAGTGTGGCAAGATGCACAAACACACACCCAGCAGAGCACAGTTACACTTACAACATTAAGTCAAGGGTACTGGAAGAGAGTGGTAGAAAATTTGGATAGAGACAATGAAAAGGTTAATGGGAGAATAATTACCATCTAGCCTCCCTTCTGTAGAAAACTATAGACTGAAGATTCAAGCAAGGGAGCATCCACAAGAATGATTTTGAATAATTTTTTTTAAAATAGAGAAACACCTTCACTTAGCAGCCAAGGACATACTGTAAGAAATTAATCCAGGAAATAGCAGATATCCCAAGATAGAATTAGCTTGGGGGGGGGGGGGAATAGTTTTGTGAGACATTTAGCCTCCTCTATCAGAGAGCTCTGGTGCTACAATAAATTACAATTTCCAGGATTTCCTAACTGAGCCAGGGCAGTTAAAGCAGTCTGAAACTGGATTATTTTTGCAGTGTGCTTTGGACCTTAGGAGAAAGAAAATTGGGTTCTCAGCCAGAGCAGAAGGGAACTCTACAAAGAGAAGTGAAAAAAGATGCTGGAGACTCAGACATCGTTGAGGGAACATTCCCTCAATGCAGTTTATACCCCCCCCCCGCAAAAAAAATGTTTGTCAAAATAACACGTTTGCGAACTCACAGAGGGTTTAAAAGCATCTTTGATGTTTTCCTGGGAAAGGATACAACCTATAAGAGTTGTTGCACTGAGGTGTAATATATTGATACAGTCTGAAACATCCTTCTTTGATCTGGGGGTAGGCATGGAGAAGTGGAAGAGAATTTCAAAGCGTTAGATGGGTTTGGGCTTCTATCTCTTTTGACAGACTCTTCCTCATTTCCTTTCCCATAGTAAATGCAAAATAAGCTGGTTGGGGTAATGTCGCATCATGATGCTTGTCTCTCTATCTTGGCATGGTCTATTCTGTGTGTCCCGAGACTGGTGCTTTTCTATCTACCTTGGGCCATCATGAATCCCAAAATATGTTTCAGGCCATCATCATGACATCCAGCCATGCTCTGTGCTAAATATCAATTATGATCAAGCATGAGGGTATGCGCTGGCACATAATACTGGAAAGGCTTTGGTCTGATCCAGCAAGGTTCTTCTTATATTATTATGTACTTAAATTAACCTGCATGAGCAATGTGCATTTTTCTATCTCCTGTTGAGATAGGACTCACATATCCATTTTTTAGTGCCTGAAAAGTTATAAATTTGTGCTTCTGTGTGCAAAAGACAGTAGGATAGTGAAGGTGAGGTGTGACTCCATGCTGATTTCTAGAGTCTGATCATTTGAACATTCAGAAAGCACCCATCTGCCTCTGCTGATCTTATGTGGCAAAGCAATTGTGTCCTTGACACAGGAAGATCAACTATTGAGTCAAAAAGCAGAGCATTTTGTCAACTTTCTGTCCAGGTTAATGTCGTGTTGATGCTCATTAACCCCAACATCGTCTGAAAACCAATCCACTTTTGCAGGTTTTTCCCCACTTTCTGTCCGGGTTAATGTCAGACATTGGACTTTATCACGTGGGAGAAATCCTGTGCAGAAACAGGGTTTTAAATGGGGGGGGGGGGGGGGGGAACCTGCAAAAGCAGGTAGATTTTCAGACAACGTCACATTTAAAGTGTGGTTAACCTGAATGGAAAGTAGTCAAAAGCTGCTTCTTTTTACTTTTGGAAAATCCCAAAAGTAAAAAGAAATGGCTTTTGAATACTTTCTGTATGGGTTAAGCACACTTTAAAAGCAATGTGTGTAAAAATCTATGCACTTTTGTGGGTTTTCTCCATCCTTTAAATCCTGTTTCTGCACAGGATTTCCCCCATGTGATAAGGTCCATTGTCTGGAAATCAATCCACTTTTGTGGGTTTTTTCAAGTTTAAATCCCATTTGTGCATGCCATCCCTCCTGTGTGATAAACTTCTAAATACAGACAGTGGTTTGTTTTGCACGGCTATCTTGCATGTAAATAGCAGGACTGCATGACTACATGTTCCCCTTTCAAAACAGCTCCACAATCCTAAACTTAATTATTTGGAATCAGTGCAATCAGTGCAAAATAATTGCACTCTCCAATTATTTAAACAGAATTTCCAAATCAGGATTCAGCCTTTAGGACCAGGGGGGAAAAATCTAGTTGGCTTCAGTTAATTCAGTGCAATCCTAACAAAATTCATGGTGACTTGAATACAAATATCCAAACACAGACACTAAGAATATAAAGAATGGTTTTAGATGTTCTAATCCTAAATGAGAAAGGGCTCTCTCATTGTGTCCAGCCACCCCAGCAAGAACTTGTGAACAAATGTTTGAATTAATAATAAAATAAAAAGAAAGAAAGTGCAATGTTAATTGTAAAGCATTTTGGTAAATTGTTTCTAAACACTGGGGAAGGAATTATATTGACTCATTGAATGTATTTGTCCAAAATATTTCCTTTGTTTTAAATAAGCGGGGCATTTATGTTAAATTAGGTAAATAACATTTCAGGAAAAGGAGTTAAAATAGACTAAATTATAAACTGCAATATGTTTTAATAATAAAGATGGCAATCTCTTATTGAAGGACCCAATGTAATTATCTTATTAGAAAGATTTTTTTTTACTGTGTTAATATGATGAATAATACAGGAGCTCTCTTGAAAAGATGCTCCATGTTGCCTTCTTATCACATGAGAATTCATGGTTGAGATGTTATGAATGAATAAACCCCTGGTGGGTCAAATATTAAAATTAGGCAGGGGGTGCAAAGTGACCCATGAAACCGGCTCAGAGACAGGCACAGTCATCAGAGGAAATGAAGTGAGAGATCTATTGCGAAGTTGTTTCTTCAAGGCCTTCCATTTCACTCCAGTTAATTCAAAAGGAATGCTGGATTTTCTACAAAGCCATAATCTACGGGGTAGGAGAGACTTGTGCTTGTTTTGTGCAAATTCACCCAGAAGCAGAGCCTGGGAAAGTTACATTTTTGAACTACAACTCCTATAATTTCCCCAGCTAACAGCTCAGCTTATGGGTGTTGTAGTTGAAAAGTTAACTTTTATAGGCTCTTCCCAGAAGTAAGTCCTACTAGTGCATCCCAGGACCCTATGTTGCAGCCCCTAGACTCCAAATTTTAAGAACCACCCAAGCTGTTACAGAATATGGTGGTTTAGGTCTTCCTGAGCCCCACTATCCCACAAAAACTCTTGGAGAAACTCATAATCAGCCATACTTTGGCTGATTTCCCCAAATGGAAGTGGTGTGACATGGCTTCCCATTGTGCTGGTATAAATTACAGGGGGGGCTGTGGAAAGAAATGGCCCCTGCCCCCTCCACAGTTGCACCCACCACTTTCTAGACAAAGACTTCTATGGAACAAAGTCCCACTCAATTCAGTTGAATTTACTTCTGTTCTATGTGCATAAGGATTTCCACTGTACGTTGTAACTTTTGCCACAAGGGATCATTTTTTTTTCCTCAACACTTTTTTAAACTGAATGTAAAATGCACAATTCTTCCCTCAATTTATTGATATATTAATCTGCACATTCATCCCACCTATCTCACCTTTCCCCAACAAGCATTGTGAAATCTTATGCTTGCATTCCTAATTTATGGCTAGCAGTCCCTTGGAAATAAGTATACTTCCCACCCACCCCCACCTCACTCTAAAAACAGGAGTCAGGCATGTGTAATAAAGTTAACTAGAATCAAGTTAACTGGAATGTATCACAAAATTATCTATTAACTTTCACACTAAATGACTTTGCTATATCTTGCCCTTCTAGGCTGTTCAGGGTGAAGTAAAAGTTAACTTTTTTAATCCCTTAGGGGGGGAAATATCCACTACTACTACAACAACACAAATCTCTGATTATTAGGTTAAATACAAGGCTGCTCATACCTACAGTAAACTAACTGAAATTAGATATAGCAGTAGTTTACTTTAGCCTAACAAGTCTTAAGCATTACAGTGGATAGAATTAATGTTGGATCTATCCCATTTTATTATGTTACATTTTTGTTATTGTTGCTAACTGCCTTTGCATCTTGACCCATGGCAACCCTATGGACCTCTCCAGGCTCCCCTGTCCTCTACTGCTCTACCCAGCTCCTGCAAACTTATTCGTGGTTTCTTTGATAAAGTCCATCCATCTAGCATGTGCCCTTCTTCTCTTTCTACTTCCCTCCACCTTTCCTAACATTGTTGTCTTCTCATGATGTGTCCAAAGTATGACAGTCTAAGGGCCACCCTAACTCTGCCCCCACATCGTCCTCACGCTGCCCACCCAAACAGACAGTAGGTGATGTCAGGGTGCTCCCTTGGCACAGCATTTAGACAGGCTGTGCCAAAGGAGTTCAGAAGAACTGCCACCGCTGCGACAAGGGTGGCTTTTTGCCACTCCCCAAAAGGAGTGGCATTTGCCAGCTCTTTTGGGAACTGCAAAGTGCCAGATCGGGGCTGCGACATGTGATTGCTGCAGCCCTGATCCGGCACCCCCATCTGTAGAGCCCCTAACTCTTGTCATCTTGGTTTCTAGGGATATTTCTGGCTTGATCTGCTGTAGAACTAATTTTTTTGTCCTTTTGGCTGTCCATGGAATCCTCAGCACTCTTCTCCATATTCTACTACATCATAAACGAGATTGGGTTTATTGATAAGCTGCTTTGTATCTTGCTTGTGCTATTTATGATTTTCCTGTTGCTGTACATGCAATGGACAGTTCTGTGTTGTCCTGTGACTCAGGCAATAAAACACCTTAAGCTTTCCTAGATGGAGAACTGGCAAAGAGGGACATCCAGGATGACCAAGGATCTGGAACAACACTCTTATGAGCTCCCATCACAAAATCTGAAATTTACAGGTTTCAGAACTTGGAATGTTAGGTTTGAATATTAATTCAGTAAATGTTAAATGTTAGAAACAGGGCAATTAATTAATTACAACCAACACTAATAATTTAAATTGTTTAACCAGTAAAGTTATAGTTAATTAACTTGCTTTTTAAAACTTTGGTTCGGGAGAGGCCTTGAGATCAGAGGCTATCATCCTTGACAATAGGGGATATTTTGTTCTGGGTACCTTCTAAACTGTTATTTTTCTTGCTTTAAAGTTACCTTTTCTCAACATTTCTTTTTTTTTTTTTTGTGCTCCCACAAATTAACCACAGCCAACACAAGTGCTGCCTAGAAATGATAGGTGTTCAACATGTCTGGAAACTGTTGGGTTGGGAAAGTCTATCCTAGTTTGAGATCTTGCAACCTGTTCAATTAAATTTTGTCACTGATCAATCTTTCTCATTCTTTCTTCTATCCTCTGCTATCCTCATCAACATGTACACCATTTACTTCCCTTCAAACCTCTTGTTTATTAAGGATTAATAAGGAACTATGTAAAATATTTGTAAGGAATTATGTGTTTATTTCATCTAGAAGACACTAATTCAGTGCAAATGTGGATTCTCCACATAGGTGGAGAATTTTTAATCAGAAATATTTGAGTGACTCAGCATATGCAATTATTTTTTTCTGCACAATTTAATTACTGCATGCTGTCTGCCTCACTGCTACCTTTCAAGAAGTATGATCTGCAAATGTATCTGGTTTTCTCATTTAACTCAATGGGACTAATTTCTGAATAGTAGTTGTTTATAGTAGCACATAGGCAAGGATAAGAAGGCATTAATTTAGCTAGCTGTATCTTTTGGCTCTAACCTTACTAAACCCCTCAAAGCATGTGATCCACTGAAGGCAGGGAGGAGAGAAACCAAGAGAGAAGGAAATAGGTATGTATGACAGGAAAAGTTACTGTTTAGTTATACAAGTGTCCAGTCCTTTGTGAGGAATAATAAAACCTGCTGAAAGATTATAAAGGCATTGAATGGGATTTACTTCTGAGTACATATAGGGAGGGCATGAGTTTAGTTAAACTAATCTTTTTGCTCCAAATGCCATCTTTACAAATTCCTAAAAGAGTGTAACTCAATGAATCAAGAGGGTGGGGAATGGTGATGGTAAAGAGTGGAAGATAAGCCAAGAGAGGAGGAAATGGGTGAGTTGGGGATGAGGAAAAAAAATCAAGAGCTTTATGGCATGAGGGAAAAAAGCTGAAACAGAGCTGGAGAGTAGTGGCTTTCTCCATGCCTCTCTGCATGCTGTCGAAGCACTTCCATTCTCTTCCCAAGGTAATAAAAAGTGTCTTTTTTTGCTCTGGAAAAATCAATTTGGCAAAAGGAATCCTTTTACAACTGTCTCCCTCTGGAAGGAGAATGGAAGTGCTACAACAGCATGCAGAGAGGTGAGGAGAAAGCTGGGTCTGTTTTGTTTTGTTTTTCTCATGCAATAAGATGCCAAGTGTTAGCACTGTGTGAGCAGCAATAAAGACACTACAGGACTACACAAAATTCATTGCAATTAATTCCAAAAAATGCAATACAATATTCTACACTATACAATAGAAGCCAGAAAAATATCAACAGAGGAGGGTAACTGAAGAGAGTCATAATGCATTGTCACCAAGATAGACATGTGAAGGGGTGACAGGGACACCAGTCTTTCAGATGTTAAGGGTCTGACATTCTGTAAGGGCCATGGATATTTAACAGCTCAGCAAACAAATCAGTCTTTCACTCCATTCAATTACTATCTTTTCTTTCTTGTCAGTCTTCTTCAATTGACCTCCCAATTGTCATTCTTTAATTGCTTCCCTGCCTAGTTCTACTGCATAGCAATGGAGACATTGTTCCAATCCTAATCTTTTTTCTCTATCATTCTTCCTGTTTTACTGAATTTGCAAGAGGAACAGCCATCCACTCAAATAAATTCCAAGATTCTAAAAATAACTAACTAATTAAAGCATGGGATTAATTTAAGTGTTGGTCAGAAGATCTAGTGAATCCAGACATATAAAAACATCTATGAATTAATAACTTAACCAAAAAAAAATTGAATACAGTAGTTATTTTGAAACTTTGTTTACTTTACAATAAATCTGAGTAAGGAAGAATATAATCAGATTATGTATAGTATGTAAAGCTAGATGATCAATTGTCTTTTCCAGAGAGTGATGTTTTCTCATTACATGTCCAAAGTATGACAGCATCAGTTTAGTCATCTTGGCTTCTAGGGAGAGTTCAGTCTTTATTTGCTCTAGGACTATTATATTATAGTATATTACGTTATATTTTTAAGCATTATGTATAGTATGTAAAGCTAGATGATCAATTTCTTAAATTGAAATGATGGCGATAATCATCATCATCATCATCATCATCGCATCAATTGAAATTGAGTAACTGAAGTTAGAATGTATAAAATATATAACTAAATATTTTAAAAATTCAAAAGGAAATTAATAAACTACAATTATTATACAGTTTAATACAATCACTAGAAAAATATATAAGCCATTGAATTCTACAACAAAGAAACAGTTCTATAATGAAGAACCATCACCATACCACCACCACTGTCATCATCTTTATTTATTCCCCACTGGAGCTTATGCTAGTTTACAATTAAGATACAATGTAGTTGAAACATACAAAAGATCAACATTAAAATGGTACCAATCTCATTTATACAAATCAGATTTAATGGATACAAGTCAGATTTAAAATTATTAAAACAGTACAGCACCTTCTTATGAGGGTTCTCTTTTTGCAGGACAATGGACCTACTCATAGGGCTGGCAAGAAGATAGATGTTTTGAAGAATTTGAGGTTTGAGTGTATAAACCATCCACACTATTTCTGGCTATTTCCTTTTTCCAACCTTAAAAAGAGTTTGAAATGAAGGAAATTTAAATGCTTTTGAGGTGACAGCAGCCGCAGAACAGTATTCCTGTGACCAGACATCAAAAAAAAAATTTTTTTTGAAGAGTTAAAGAAACTTGATAAAGAATGTGTCAAGTACGCTGAACTTTTCAGTGAATATGTGGAATAGTACTAAGTTTAATGGCTCTAGGTCATTCCCCTCTTGGTCCAGCAGAGAACTTTTAAGCACCCCATCATAAAAGCCCTTTATTTTAAAATCTTCAGTTCTCAAAAGTCTGTTAGAATAAAAAAGATTTTGCCTGCTGACAGAAGGACTAGAAGCAGGGGACCATGCTAACCTCCCTCTGAAGAGAAGATATATTATGACCACCAAGATATGATCATTGGGAGTGATATCTCAGGGTCTGCATGATGGCAGTGGTAGGACCAGAACAGCTAGTAGGAAGAGACAGAATTAAAGTGGGTTGGGGCACCCTGTTATCTCTACTTGTGCCACCTCCTTCTCTCTCTCAAATTTTCTTCCCATGCAGAAGGTTGTTGGGAAGGCAGGGACAGATCATGCTTGGCAGGGTTATGAATGCTTGTTTTCAGAAGATATTTTAAATTAGGCTAATAGATGCATGACATTAGGCTGAGCTGGGCTGCCTAGGACTCTTAGGCTACCGATTGCCCATCCTTGCACTGATCACTTTTTTTTTGGTCCCCAATTCGGCTCATCATGGAGCTGTGCATGCATGCATGCATCATGTTAGAGTCAAAGTAAGACAATTTTGTGTATACTCCTGCAATGGATTGGTGTTCCCATGTTGTCCATATTTATTGTGAGTACTGTGAAAACATGTAACTGGTGTCTCTGTGTTTTTAAAATGTATGTCAACAATCCCGTAGTCACAGTTCAGGGAATATGGCCAGATACTGATTCTAAATTTATAACCTGTGAATTAGATGCTGGAATATCAATGTGCCGTGAGACTTGCCTCAGGAACCATGCTATCTGACTTGATGTCATGGCTGAGGAGACTTTACTGCCTGCTGTCAACACCCGAGCAGCTAGCAAGGAAGTAATATTGGTTGCCAGTGAAGTGATCTCTTTGCTGACATTTTAAATCAAAGCTGCTGTCAGCAGGGAGGGGGAGGGAAAGATCCCCTGACACATTTTTTTTAAAAGGCATTCATATCTGCAGTATTGCTTTGACTCCTTTTTGCTATCTCAGTAAAGTACCTTTATGTTAAACTAACTGCTTTGTGGACTGACACTTACAATAGCTTATTAGTATTGACTTTATATGCTAAAAATCATTGTCCAAGTTCACTTGCTGGCAGTAAATTCTGGAGTAAGAGAAAAAGTATATTGCCTACTCTAAAAATCCTACCCTTCTTGTATCAGACATAAATAATTAAAATGGGGATGGAAATTATGTAACTCTCCAGATGTTGTTGGATTGCAACTGCCAGCATTTCTGCCATTGGTTAAGCTGGATAATGTTTCTGGCTTTTGCAGTTCAACAGCAGTTGGAGGGATGCATAGTTCCCACCCATGAACTAAATAATGTTTATTATCTCTATTTGTATATTTTGGAGGTGAACAAATGGCCAAAAGATTGGAAATGCTCAAGAGACATTCTAGTTCCCAAGAAAAGGGAAACCAGGGATTGCAGTAACCACCAAACCATTTCATTGACTTCCCATGCAAGCAAAGTGATGCTCACATTTCTACATCAAAGGCTTTTGCCATATATAGAGTGAGAAATGCCAGATGTCCAAGATGTTCAGGAAAGGAAGAGGCACATAGGGACCATATTGGAAGCAGCCACTCACTTATTAGACCACAAGGTTGCGAGTTCAATACTAGCCAGGGCTCAGGCTAGACTCAGGCCTGCATCCTTCCGAGGTCGCTAAAATGAGTACCCAACTGTTTGGGGGCAATGAGCTTACAGTTGTAAACTGCTTAGATATCCCATAGCGTGATATGAAGTTGTATATAAATGAAGCTGCTAGATAATGAAAACCTATGGATCACTATAAAAGAAATGGGTGTGCCACTACATTTGATTGTCCAGATGTGTAACCTGTACAGCAGGACAGAATACAGAGAAACAGAATAATTTATCCATGCCATCATATTTCCCATTTCTATGTATGGTCGTGAAAAAAAGCTGATAGGAAGAAAAGAAACTCATTTGAAATGTGGTGCTGAAAAAGAAAAAAAGAAATTCCATGGTATTCTATGGATACCATGGAATGCTGAAAAATATAATATAATAGTCCTAGAGCAAATAAAGACTGAACTCTCCCTAGAAGCCAAGATGACTAAACTGAAGCTGTCATACTTTGGACATGTAATGAGAAAACATCACTCCCTGGAAAAGACGATAATGCTTATAAAGCAGAAGGCAATAGGAAAAAAGGAAGTCTGCATTCCAGATGGATAGACTCAACCCTGAGTCTGCAAGGCCTGAGTTGATGATAGAGTGACTTGGGGGTCGTTCACACTATGTTTTAAGCCAGTTTGCAAACCGGTTTGAAAGTGGGCCATTCACACTTGCATTGGGTTTTTCCAACTTGAATTAGGGTGGGCCTGGCTCAAATCCCCCTTAACCCGTTTTTTTGGGAAACGGGGATTTTAGCGGTTCTTTTGATGCAGTGGCTCAAGTGATTAAGACGCTGACACTGTTGATTGCAAGACTGGCAGGTTGTCAGTTCAAGGCCCAGGTGCTGCATGATGGGATGAGCTCCTGTCACTAGTCCCAGCTTCTTCCAGCCTAGCAGTTTGAAAGCATGCAAATGCAAGTAGATAAATAGGTACTACTTTGGTGGGAAGGTAAACAGCGTTCTGTGCAATCATGTTGGCCACATGATCACAGAATAGTGTCTGACAATGGACGTTATCACACGGGGTCTAAAGCAGTCCCATCCCCGTACCATCCCCGTCCCATTCCAGATCCTTTGCCCCTGTGTTCAAACGACGTCGCAGCAAACCCCGCCCCATCCAGTGCCATCCCCGGCGCATTGCGGCATCATCCCCGTTCTTTGCAATTCCTCTTTCATTTGAGGAATTACATCTGCCGCGACCAAAACCATACCGGAATGATGCTGCTTTCTTGTCTGAAGCTACGGGGTCTATTCCGGTATGGTTCTGGATTGATTCCATGCCGCTTTCTTGCCGCCGCGTGTGATAACGTCCAATGGCTTAGTAACGGAGATGAGTGCCACCTCCTACGGTCGGACATGACTTGACAACTTTGTCAACTGGGAATACCTTTACCTTAAAAAAAAAAAAAAGAACCGGTCTTTTTCTACAAATCACAAATGGGAACTTGCTGTCGATTCAATTTGGAACAGAGGAAGGGAGGAATTAATGGACCGGGGGTGGATCATGTCAAGCCCTTTGCTGTCTCCCTGCCAGCCAAAGCCAAAGCCAGGGAGGGGGTTCTCTCGGGAACATCATTAGTGTACTTTAAAAAATAATAATAAAATAGATGTCTGATTTGGATGAAAGCAAGAACTATGATTACTCAGAGATTAGTGGATAAACTAACACACTATTTTAGGAGGCCCAGGAGGACATGTGTGCCATATACAATAAAGGAATGGCCCGAGAATCTGCCAATGCTCCTCTGGCCCATATCTGCTGCCTGAAATGACTGCCTCACTCTCCCTAATGGTAGGGTAAGCCTGGCTACAATGCCCTAACAAACTGCTGCTATATTTGTGATATGTTTCTACTATTCTGTTGGGACAGTATTTACACTGTCATGAGTAATCTTTCATGACTCCTAGTTTTGGCTGCTTTCACTTCAAGTCAAAAAAATGAAAGAGAGAGAGAGAAAGAAAGAAAGAAAGACCACGTACTTTCACATTCTTGCTAGGAACTGTTTGCATTTAGAACAAATCTACAAGTACAGTACATATCTTCTCTCTGCTACAAATATCAACTCCCATTTCTGGCACCAGTGTCCTGGCACAGGCAAATATAATAAATTTTACACAAAGCCTGCAGCTGTTCAAGCCAACTGAGAATTTAACCATCTCCATCTACCCACTCAAAGTTATCAGGTATCCTCAGGAAAGAGAGAATCGTTTGGCACTCTTATTCTTGGATAAGGACATTAAAGATAAGCCATTTTCTCCGCTCCCCAAATTTTTCACACCACCAACTCAGAAAAACTAATCAGAGCATTGTGCTAAGCAACAATTATCTGCAAGGAGGTTGCCAAGGAAAGTGAAGTTCTTCTCATTTGCAACTATTGTTTTAAAAAACATGAAGCATTGCTTGTTCTACCCATTGTAAGAAAGGAGAAGAAAACCAGAGTCTGGAAAAATTACTTTTCAGACTTCTATAACTCCCTAGTCTTCATGGCCACCAAAGCTGACTGGAGGATTCTGGGAACTATATTAGGACCCCCCCCCCCAATTTCCAAGCTTTCCACAGAATCAATTAGCCATGCTTCCCAAACTTCTTTCTTTCTTTCTTTCTTTCTTTCTTTCTTTCTTTCTTTCTTTCTTCTCATGACCCCTGCATTCTGCGCTCGCAAACAGAATCAGAATTTGGAAAAGTTACTTTCCTGGATGACAACTCCTAGCATCCCACAGCCAGCAAGGCAAATTTTGGTCCAAAAAAGCAACTTAGCTAAGCTCTGTATTACTAGAATACAGCACAGTCAGTATTGTGATTACTGACTGGTAAGTGAGGTAAATGGGCCTAAATACCCTAAAGATACCAGATCCCTTCTGATCTTGGAGGCTAAGCAGGCTCAGCCCTGGTTAGTACTTGGACAGGAGACTGCCAATGAATACCAGTTGCTGTCTGCTATATTTCAGAGGAAAGAACTGGCAAAACCACCTCTGTGGATTCCTTGTGTAAGAAAACCCTATGAAATTCATGGGGTCGCTGTAAGTTGACAAGCAACTTGAAGGCACATAAACACATACACAAGTGAGATAATTGTCTCCTGTTTATTTGTTGAATTTTAATTTAAGAAGCCCTAGATAGGCAACAAACCATAACATATCAATATAACACCATAAAACACTGTGTAAGAACTAGTAAATTCAATGCTAAAAACATTATATATTGCATTACTGGAACTAATAAAACCATATGCATTTTAATTATTAAAACCCATTAAAATAATAGGGTTTTTCCATTAGCAAAAAACAAAACAAAACACACAACCCACTCTGCTTCCAGGAGCTCTAAAGAGCTGGGCTGAAATAGGTTTCCTTGGGGTCTTCTTTCAATAGAACAGGTGCCATGACAGCTAACATTTTATAAGCCTAAGTAGAATTTTGATCCACTTGGCCTTTTGATGGAACTGGGGGTTG
This sequence comes from Phrynosoma blainvillii, assembly GCA_026167975.1. Classification (NCBI taxonomy): domain Eukaryota; kingdom Metazoa; phylum Chordata; class Lepidosauria; order Squamata; family Phrynosomatidae; genus Phrynosoma; species Phrynosoma blainvillii. Next base: position 61,644,068 of record JANUYF010000005.1, read on the forward strand.
CACATCCGAAACAATACAATGTGATGATAAAGAAGCCAGTTAAACCATTTCCCATGTACTTATTTGACTTCATTTAAAATATGTCTGTATTCCCATCCACCAGATTTAATTGCAAGCTACTGGTTTACAGATTTTATTTTTATATGAGTCATCAGGCTGCGTAATAACACCCAACAAATTAAAACAGAGCAAATAGCTAGATTTAAAACTCCAAAAATATTTTAAAAGTCTTGGAGGCTGAAAGCGAAGTTGTGTGGCACCTACAAGAGACCAATGCTGGTTCTGAGCCAGCCAGGCTGGAGACAATGTTCTGCAGACTGGGTTGCCTGATCTAAAAGGTCTTGCTTTTTATTATGACCTGTTTCACCTCTAATATGGAGAAAACAGACAATAAGTTATGATCTTGCAGCATAGGTTTGTTGTTATGTGCCTTCCAGTCATTTACAACTTATGGGACCCTATCATGGGGTTTTCTTGGCAAGATTTGTTCAGAGGAGGTTTGCCATTGCCTTCCCCTGAGGTTGAGAGCATGTGACCTTGTTCAATAACCTTGAACTTAAACCTGGAGACATACTAATCAGCTTCGATGTGGTCTCCCTGTCCACCAAAGTCCCCGTGATGGATACCATGATACTCCTCTGACAAATTTTTCCAGTGGATAGTTTTTTGTGGGTTTTTCGGGCTGTGTGGCCATGTTCTAGAAGAGTTTCTTTCTGACGTTTCACCAGAATCTGTGGCTGGCATCTTCAGAGAAAAAAATTTTCTCTCAAGATGCCAGCCACAGATGCTGGCGAAACGTCAGAAAGAAACTCTTCTAGAACATGGCCACACAACCCGAAAAACCCACAAAAAACTATGGATGCCAGCCATGAAAGCCTACGACTTCACATTTTCCAGTGGACATCACAGCCCTGTTTGAACATTGCCTCACCACAAGCTATTTCCAGTGGGACAATGGATTCTATGAACAGAGAGATGAGGTAACAATGGGAAGCCCTTTAAGCCCTGTGACAGCAAACTTTTACATGGAACACTTTGAAAAGCAAACCCTGGAAACAGCACTGAAAAAGCCCATAACTTGGTTCCGATACGTGGATGATACTTTCACCATTTGGAGCCATGGAGAAGAAAATCTGGCTGTGTTTCTGAACCACCTGAACAACATCCACCCCAACATCCAATTCACCATGGAAAAAGAAAAGGAAAGAACACTGGATGTCATTCCTGGATGTCCTAGTAATCTGCAAACCAAACCAACGTCTGGATCACACAGTATACAGAAAACCTACACATACAGACAGATACCTGCACAAGAACTCCAACCATCACCCAGGACAAAAAAGAAGCACAATAGAAACACTGGTAGACAAAATGCATCTGTGAACCCCACTTCTTGGAAGAGGAATTCAAGCACCTAGACCAGGCTCTACAGGCAAATGGTTACTCCAGCTCAGACATCAGAAGGGCTGCCAGACCCAGAAAAACCCAAAGGAGTGAGGACAAGCAATCACCCAAAGTGAAGATATTTTTACCATACATCAAAGGAGTCACAGACAGAATAGGGAAAGTGGTAAGGAAACACAACCTCCAAATGGTTTACAAACCGACCAATAAAATCCAACAAATGCTGCATTCAGCGAAGGACAGGAGAGACCCTCTCACAGCTGCAGGAATTTACCGCATACCATGCAGCTGCAGACAAGTCTACATAGGGACCACCAAATGCAGTGTCCAAACATGAATCAAGGAACATGGAACATGGGAGACACTGCAGACTGGGCCAGCCAGAAAAATCAGCAATAACAGAACACATTATAAACCATCCTGGGCATAAAATGCTGTTTGAAAACACTGAAATTCTGGACCATGCCAGTAACTTTTAGGTCAGAATGCACAGGGAAGCCATCAAAATCCACAAACACTTCGACAACTTCAACAGGAAAGAAAAAACCCTTCAAGTAAGTTTGGCCACCAGTCCTGCAAAATAGGAAAATCAGCACTCAGCAAATGCAAATGGGAAACCACCCAGGGTCAGGGGCTTTCCCAGCAGAAAATGATCACCAATTAGCAGACAATAATCCTCGTTTGCATATCCTCTCACCCTGAAGCCATGCCATCAACAACAGAACAATACACAATCAACAACAGAACAATACACAGTTTACATGGGAATCACTCCTCCCTACCCAGGGTCTCACAGTATATATAGACCCACTCTCTTCCATTCCAGCATTCTCTGAAGATGCCAGCCACAGATGCTGGTGAAACATCAGAAAGCAACTCTTCTACAACATGGCCACACAGCCCGAAAAACCCACAAAAAACTATGGATGCTGGCCATGAAAGCCTTCGACTTCACAGACTGTAGCTAAGTTCAGAGGGGACAAGCTTCAGGGGTATGACAGATGCTATCATCGTATCACTTACTCAAAAAGTCTTGATGCTCTGACCCTGTGACACCTGGCTCCACCACACCACTATCTGTGGATATCTGCATTTTTGTGGGCCCCTCAATTGTGCCTGCTGGGTTCTCTGTCATCCTGTTTTTTAGTAAAAAATATTGGGGGGAGAGAGAGAAAATAAATGGCAAGGTCGACATGCCACAGAACAAAGTGGCAGTCTGTTCACTTCTTGGCTAGGTCAACCTCAGTCTGCATTCTGTGATGAGGTGTTGAGGCAAAAAACGATGGGTTCAAAATAAACCTTTTGCATTTTGGAGCCCACATTTCACATCTGCCTTGAGCAAGTTACATTTTTCTAGCTCAGGGATGGACAACTGTGGAAGAGTTGGTCGATGGTTTTCAACAGGCAACTTCCTGAAAGGCTGCAATTGCTGTGCCTGGCACAACTGGCAGTGATGCCACATAATTCTTTGCTAATGTTTCACTGAATGTGTTTCTACATTTAATGAACGTTTTGGCATATGTGGGGGCTTTGAGGTTATGATGGCAGGTATCACCCATTTAGAGCTGGGGGGGGGGGTTGAAACCCCACCTGGGTTTTAAAAATTAATTTGGGAGTTGTGGCATTCTGGGTCCACAATTTGGGAGCCAGTGGGTTGCATGTGACCCATGGGCTGCACCTTCCCTACCTGGTATTAGCCTCATCAGTTCTAGGCAGTATTTTCCCCCCTAACAAGTAATATCCTCCAAAGCAGTCATTTTGTAAATGGGTGATCCCCACCCTATGGCACCCAATTTGTGAGAACACCTGCGTGACATTCTCCACATTCCAAATATGTTCACTGTTTCCAAAAGTTTGAGGGAAGCAGAGCACCTCTTTCTTCTTAGGGTTGTGACCTAATCCCAGCTAGAGTAGACTTATGAATCTATGGAATTTATCTAAGTATTAATTTTGTTCTCATGGAAACAGCATAGTTGGGAATAAATTCAGTTGAGGTCCAGGTTTTTGTCTTATTCATGCTGGCTAGGGATGCTGGGATTCATTATCATTATCATTCTTTGCTGGAATCCTATATGATGTATACCTAGCTATATAGCAGAGATGCTAAGAAGCCCCTTTAATTAATTGCAAAGATGCATAATGGGACACTAGCAATGTGCATTAGTGCACAATACCCATCAGGAATGGTGTGATGTGCATCAGGACGGATGCACATCTGTCCTGTTATGCATCAGTCTCCTTGTGCCTTGGGTACTTTGCTGGCTCTGCTATGTAATAATGTAATAGCATCTCTCTACTAGGTATGGATGTTGCACAACTGGGCACTTCTAATTCCTGCATACATCCATCCATTTATGAAGATGTAAGTCCCCAACAGGATTCTGGGCATTATTATTCTTACTAATACACTCTTTATTCATTTATACCCTGCCTTTTCCCCAGTGCTAGGACTCAGGGAGGCTTACAAAGGTTAGAACACACACAATTAAAAACATTAAAAAGATGCTATTAAAATGCAATTAACTTATATATAGAAATTAAAACCAGTTAAAATTGTCTAATTTAAAACATTAAGATCCATTAAGATCAGCAAAACAGCACACTATTAAAAACACTAATGGTCAATTTCTAAAGGCCTGTTAGAAGAGAAAGGGTTTTGCTTGCAGAGGGAATGACTACAAGGAGGAAGGAAGGAATTATTGTTCGGTGAGTCTGAAAGGCAAACTGGTTTAGATGTCTATATTGGGAAGATGAAAAGCATTTGAGCAAGCCATTTATGGTTCCTACCAGCCAACCTTGATAAGTGATTAGTGGGTATTCAGGTGGACGTACAACTAGAATAAACTAGATGATTTACCAAAATTTATTGGATAGGTTGTTTCTGGTTTGTCTCTCTGTGTGTGTGTGTGTGTGTGTGTGGGAGAAAATATTGTGTGAACTTTTAGAAGCTTGATTTCATAGGTTCTACATATTTTACTAAGATTCACTGTAACCCCATCAGTCCTGGTCAACATGATGAAGGAGCCAGTGTAGCCATGTGCTCCATATATCTTGTTGGCCTTCAACATGCACATCCAGGGGCTATATCAAATGTATCCCACAAAATAGATTTTTTTAAAAAAAAAACTAAACCCTGAAACAGAGAGATTACAATTGCAAATGGTCTTCAAATATAGTTGCCATGACAACTTCTGCATCCCACATCTTAAAACTAATTTCATAAAATTAATTTCCTTTCCTTTCTTTTCATTTCCTGATTACTCTCTCCTTGCTGTTAAACTTGTGCAAGAATCCTAGAATCATAGAGTTGGAAGAGACCACAAGGGACATCCAGTCCAACCCCATTCTGCCATGCAGGAACTCAAAATCAAAGCATCCCTGACAGATGGCCATCCAGCCTCTGTTTAAAGACCTCCAAAGAAGGAGACTCCATCACACTCCGAGGGAGTGTGTTCCACTTTTGAACAGCTCTCACTGTCAGGAAGTTCCTCCTAATGTTGAGGTGGAATCTCTTTTCCTGTAGCTTGCATCCATTATTCCGGACAAGATAGACAGAGAAAAAGTTGAATGAAAAGAACATGAAATCTTGGCTAGTTAGTGCACATATTAAGACAGGTTAAAATTTGGAACTAAGCATAAGTGGCAGGATCTGAACACATGATTAAGGTCTTTTTGGAAAGATCTAAGGATATCAGTGGATGTAGAAGACAATGAGAAATACCTAGCGATGCTGAGGGATCATTTATTGGTAACCTACTAGAGAAAAATTGGAGTATTTCAGTATCATAGTGGGCCCTTGGTATCTACTGGGGTTTGATTCCAGGATCCCTCGTGGATACCAACATCCATGGAGCTTAAGCCCTGTTATATAAAATGGTGTAGCAAAATGGTGTCCCCTGTATAAAATGGCAAAATCAAAGTTTGCTTTTTGGATTTAAAAAAACAAAAACAAATTTTCAAGCTGTGGATAATTGACTGCATGGATGCAGAATCTGTGGATATGGAGGACCAACTGTATTATTTAACTCCAGAAGAACAACTGTCATTTTACAATTGTTCTGCAGTGCAGAATGCTGATGACTGATTTTCACACAGCAATTCATGCCGGAAAACCACATTAAATTGAAATAAACTTTGGGTTTTGAAAAGGGCATAGGATATTGCATCATTTTCTTTCACACACAAGCTTCTGATTTCCTATTTAAGGGGTCTTACCCACAACTAACATTAAGGGTGCACCTGCATTGTGGAAATAACACAGTTTGACACCATTTTAACTGCCATAGCTCCATCGTATAGAATCCTGGGATTTGTAATTTTGTGAGGCACCAGCGCTCTTTGGAAGGGAAGGCTAAAAACCTTGTAAAATTACCAGATCCCATGATTCCATAAGATGGAGCTACAACACTTAAAGTGGTGTCAAACTACATTATTTCTGCAGGGTAGATGCACCTAAATTTAAGCAGGTTTAGGCGGTGATACTCATATACCTGAGAGTAAGTCTGGTCACATGTGGTGGAATTTATTTCTAAGGAGATCACACTATCGCTTCCTATACTAATCTCTCCTTCCCATTCTCTGCCATTTTGTTTCCATCACTTAAATTTTTACATGGCAACCTGCCTAGGGCAAGGATGTGTCTTCTTTGCTTGTATCTCTCCATAAAATGTCATCTATGGTTATTTGGGCTGGCCCAAGAAATTCAGCGCTCTGAAATAGTGTCCAAATTGTGCCCCATCCAGTTGCTAGGACCGACCCTTTAATGTTGACAACTGACACAGTTTGCTTGCCTCTTTTCCCCCCATGACAGCGCTGGTCTTGTCAATGACCAATGCTTCATAAACAACTGCACAACTCTTTCCATGCAGCTAAGCAAAAGCACAGTCTCTGGGGGGTTGCAGACTGCCAGAAATAGTGTGAATTCAGTCCACTTTTAGGGTTAGGGTTAGTGCTAGGGAATCATGGGAACTGTTATTTTTCTGAGACATTGAGCCTTCTCTGTCAGACAACTCTGATGCCACAATAAAATACAGTTCCCATGGTTCCCTAACTCTAACCCTAACCCTAAAAGTGGACTGAATTCACACTATTTCTGGCAGTCTGCAACCCCCCTCTGTGGGTCTTTTGCTTTAAAAATGATGGCTGGAATCCTCTATCATGGTGTATGTTAGGTAACTTTACATATACTTTGCTATGTAGCAGAGGGGCCAAGATTGTTAATTAATTGTAGAGATGCATAATGAGTCACAGGCAAGAGTTCTGATGCACATTAGCACTTCCTAGACATTGTTCTGATGCAGAAGGGATCAATGCACAATGGGATCAATGCACATTGGTCACTTTGCTGACTCCCCTACATAGTAACATTGCAGCAGCACTTTTGATACGGACATTACAAGACTGCTCAATTCTAAATTCTGCAGATGTAGGTTTCTTATAGGATTCACCCATATATGGTGCTGGAGAAGAGGGCTGAGGATACTGTGGACAGCCAAAAAGACAAACAAATGGGTCCTTGATCAGATCAAGCTTAAAATCTTCCTAGAAGCCAAGATGATGAAACTGGTCACATCATGAGAAGTCATGACTTACTCGAAAAGACAATAAGGCTGGGGAAGTAGAGGGAAGTAGAAAGAGAGAAAGTCTGCATGCTAGATGGATGGACTCTATTAAGGGGATCACAGGCATGAGTTTGCAGGACCTGAGCAGAGCAGTGGAGGACAGGGAGTCTTGGAGATGTTTCATCCACAGGGTCTCCATGAATCGGGATCAACTCAAAGGTGGTTAACAAAAATAACAAACTTAATTTTAATAAACATTTTGACTGTTATATTGGTTATCTGTCATTACATGTTTCACAAAACACCTTACAACAGCATGCACAATTTGTTGTTTTAATTGTTATGTCTGGAATCCTATAGGTGATTCCCAACCAGGTTCCCCTCACCCCCCCCATGTTGATTCACCATTCAACAATTGTTTTCATAGGTTCTGCCTATTCTACTAAGATCCAGACCTAAATATTAAATTATATTTTCCAACCTGCTAAGCTTCTTCTCCAAATAATCCACAATATAATTATAATATAAAGAAAAAAAGATTTTAAAAGATATTAAAAACAAAACGGAAAACCACATTTAAATATCGTTTTTCAATGCTGACGTTCAGTGAGTTTTCAAGTTTCTGAAATTTGCCCCAGAAAAAAATGCAGCCATTCTGGCTTAATTGTGGATGCCTGGATTAAACTGATACAGGAAGTTTATTTAAAAAAAACAACAACACATGAATTGTTAGCTTTATTTTTTTTTTATTTTAAATGACTTTTACATATTGAAATGTGTTACCTAAAGCGAACCTTTGTGACGGGTTGGCCTCCAAAAGCCAAATAACCATAAGAATCCATTCATACTTTTAGCATACGGCCATCCTATGTCATCAACAACCCCTTTGTTTCCCAAAGAGACATAAAAACAAAATACGGTGGGCCTTTGGCATCCATTGGGGTTTGGTTCCAGGATTCCCTGTGGATATCAAAATCCATGGATGCTCAAATCCCATTACATACATTGGAATAGTAAAATGGTGGGCCTTATATAAAATGACATAATCAAGATTTGCTTTTTGGAATAGAGATAGATAGATAGATAGATAGATAGATAGATAGTTTTTAATATTTTCAATCCGTGGATGGTTGAATCGGATAAGGAATTCATGTACCTGGAGGGCCAACAGTTATCAAATAGAATATATCATAAGAGTGGGATGAATGGTTGGACATGCTAATATTTTGATGCTGCCTCTGACACATAAAGCCAGATATAGCTGCTTTAAATATTGTGGCAGGGTTTTTCTTTCCTTTTGAGTGGAGTTTCTACCACTGTCAACGGCTGAAGGAAATTCACCAGGTTTGTCTGCAGAGGCCTTGTGTGGAGGAACTGGATACTTCCTTCATGTCACCCTCCTAGAGGGACGTTTGACTTGGTTTTGAAATATTGTGAGATATTTGAGAAATGTATTATTTTGCTTCCTCATCTGGGCTCGCAACAATTATAGGTTGTCGCTTTGTTTTCTTGGAGGCGGACAAACCTGCAGATACGCTACAATACAGTTCAGGGAAAAGGCTTTGCAGGGTGGGTGTTACCTTCGACCTACCCAATATCTGATGTTCCTTTGTCCCGGAGAAAGGAATGTAACCCTGTAACCCTGCAACATTCAAGGTTGACAAAGGCATGTTACTCAGGGAACCAGAGAAGTGGGGCAGGCATTTTGCTTAATGTTGCCTAGCAACTGCCAAAAATGCAAGGTTTACTCCAAGTCAAGTTGAGGGGATATTGACAGAATCTTCCTTCCAGGAAAGTGCCTCCGCAGAGGAATTACAACAATTATTTCCTTGGCTGCATCTGTACTGCAGAAATAATCCAATTTGACCTCACTTTAACTGCCATGGCTCAAGGCTAGGGAATTCTAGAAATGGTAGTTTGTTGTGGGACCAGAGCTGCGTTCAGAGCAAAACCCAGGTGTCACAACAAACTACAAATCCCAGAATTCCACAGCATTGAGTCAGGGCAGTTAAAGTGGAGTGAAACCAGATTATTTCTGCAGCGCAGATGCAGCCGAGGAAATAATTGTTGTAATTTCTTTATGGAGGCACTATCTATCCATCCATCCATCTATTCCAAAAAGCAAATCTTGATTTCATCATTTTATATACGGCACACCATTTTACTACTCCATTAAATGTAATGGGATTTGAGCATCCACAGATTTTGATATCCACAGGGAGTCCTGGAACCAAACCACAGAAGATACCAAGGGCCCACTGTATTTTGTTATAGTTATAAAGCCTGGCTCTACTGTTAGACAAGATGAAGTGAAGGGGCTGCCTCAGATAGCAAATGCTAACTGAGGAGGATTGATCTATGCAAGCGGAAAGAGCGATGCAACCCCTGTGTTTTCGCCTGATGCCTTCAAGATCTCTACCTCTTGGGGTTGCTCCTATTTGTAATTCTATGTTTTTGGCAGTAGCTTGGACCTAGTGCTCTGCATATTCCAAAACTGGGGAGAAAGAACAGCTGCTTATTCTGAAGACGACTCAATGTGGAATTTTATATGATGGATCCTTTATTCCCTGATCAATTCTGGGAGTAGTGGCACACCCACACCCAACCCGTAATGTTTCCATGCTCTGGAAAATTGTAATGCTCGGGGAATTGAATGTTAAATGTGTAAGGGCCACTTCAGCTTTACAATACCAAGCTTGTCACACACAAAAATGTGTCCTGCATCCGGCTTTGGAGACTTGTGTAGCAGCAGCAGCAGCAGCAGCAATTACGGCTTTGTTGACTGATGCAGCAGCCTAACAAAAGATACTTTATAATTGGGGGTATTTTTGTTTATGATTATCTTTTTTCCCCCCATTAAAGAAGGAATCAAGATCAGCAAAGCAGGAAGTAAACAAGGAAGGGGTTACTCAAGCGAAGGGTCAAAGACAATCATTGATAATGATAGGTCCAAGAACAAGCCACAGTGATAGATTCCCTTCTTGGAAAAGAACTGCTGCCGGAGGAGGCCCAGCTAAGGAAAACAGGGGGCTGGAGAGAAAAGCAGTGTTGGAATATAGCTGAGGTCATGACACTTGACCTTTCCATTCCTTTTTCCTCTTTGAAACCTGATTATCTCTATTTTTAGGCACATGGAAGGGGGAGGCGCAAGGAAGCAAGGGCAGCTGACCCTGGCACGCTAGGCTCTCTCAAATTTTCTAGCCCACTGTAACCCCTTTGTTAATGAGGCATTCGGAGCAAAGCGCCTTGAAACCAGCTCCAGCTGCACCAGAAACATGGGAGGAATGACCAAGTTCTCCACCTAATTTCGTCCATCCTTTGTAGCACACTTTCAGTGATGATCTTTAGTTTTGTCTCTAGGAGCAGCTCCCGCAACCAGAGCTTGTTCAAAGAGGAGATGTCATTTACAAATTCAAGTCCAAAAAGAAATGAGTTGTAGTCCAAAAAGAAATGAGTATCTCCAAATTCTTCTGAAAAGTTTGGGGGTTGTAGGACAGAAATGGGCATAATATTTACAAATGCTCATGTAGAGCCTTCCTGGTAAACGTAGGTGATGTGACTAGGATTTGTTTAAACTAACCAAAGGCATTGAACCCAATTCATTACTTATTCAGATCACCTCGAATAACATAAATTGTTCAGTTTAATTTTGCAATCCTGTAAAAAAATATATGCAAGAAACAGTTGCAAGTCGTAGTTGTTTTTCTATGAGCCATCTTGAGGTAGGTTGATTTGTAGGTAAAATGTGAATTTTTAAAAAATGGTCAGTGTGTAAATTATAAGCATGCTAAATTAGTGGGTGTAGATGGGATTTTACCTGTTTCAGTTGGAATATAATTCCACCATCATTTTTAAAAGAGCAGGAACAATATCCTTGCTACAAGAGTTAGGCATAATGTTACTGCTATTGGGCATGGCTGCCCACCTTCTTTGAATGCTACAAATGCATGACTATAGTTGTACAGAATGCTTTGTTGCATAAAATTGGTTGCATATTACATTACATAAAACATGGTCAGCTAGGTCTGCCCAAGGCATTTTTCCATCTGAGGAAGAACAGCATATAGCACCTCCACTTACCTGTTTCACGGTGCCTATTACCTACAGCAGTCAAGTTCTTTTTGCATCTGAGATGGACAATTTCATGGGTTCTTCTCCTCATCCATGGTGGTTCAGAACAAAGAAAGCAATGTAACCATTTGCTGCTCTTTTGTATACCTATAATCTGTTGATGGAGGTAGACACACTCTTCCTTATATGGGGTTGGGAATCACATGGCCCTCCAGATGTTGTTGGCCTGTAAGTCCCAGCAGCTTAGTGGGGTTGCAGACTGCCAGAAATAGTGCAAATTGACTCTACTTTTAGGGTTAGGGTTAGTGCTAGGGAATCATGGGAATTGGGGTTTTTTCTGAGACATTGAGCCTTCTCTGTCAGAGAGTTCTGGTGCCACAATAAAATACAGTTCCCATGATTCCCTAACCCTAACTCTAACCCTAAAAGTGGACTCAATTTGCACTATTTCTGGCAGTCTGCAACCCATAGTCAATAAAGCAAAAAGAAAGGAAAGCTGAGAGCTTTAGTCCAATGACATCTGGGCAGTCACATGGTCCCCATAGTAGGATGTGTCCATGTGGCTAAATCATATGTTGATTAAGGATATTCAGTGCCAGTAATTCCCAAACACTGTCCTTCCAGGTGTTTTGGACTTCCCAGAATCCCAGACCATTGGCCAAGAAGGCTCAGGCTTCTGGGAGCTGAAGTCCAAAAGGACCAGATTTTGGGAATCACTGAGCTAATCAATGGATGAAACAAGTTAATACAGCAGATAAGGTATTTGTTTTGGCCATGGGCATTATTGTGAAAGTGAGGTAATCTTTCTCCTTTCCCACAAGCCCCCTTTGTCTTGAGCAAGTGGTAAAGCTCCCAGACGTTGGTTATTCCCCAAAGTAACTCCTTGTAGTAACTCAGAGATTAGAAGTCCATGTTACTTCCTAGGAAGTAACAAAATGGTATGTGCCTTCAAGTCAACTCCAACTTATGATGACCTTATCCTAGGGTTGTCTTGGAAGAGGTGGTTTGCCATTGCCTTCCTCTTAGGCTGAAAAAGTATGGTCTTTATCACACTGGGGAAAAAGACAGGAGCATAGCAGGATGCTCCCATCAATACTGCACAATTTCAATAAGATTATCACACGACATCACACAATGTTGTGATTATACCGTGATTATCCCATGAATAAACAGGAAATCTAGCCCTGCTTTTTATTCACAAGATTTTCCTATGACTAGTCTAGGGTCATGCAGTGGATTTCCATGGCTGAGCAGGTTTTTGACCCCATGTCTTTGGAAAACCTAGTCCAAAGCTCAAACCACTCACCCACATAATGGCTGTCACAACAAAAGTGCTACCAAATCACTTGGATTTTTGAGTCCCATTTTGGGAGAAAGGCAGAATATTAAACAAAGAAACAAACTGGAGTAATGCAGTGGGTCAGTTGTCAAATAATGAGTACCAGCAAATAATAATAATAAAATACTACAGCAAGGAACAGGAGGAAAATGCACTTGTTAATTATAGCTCTGTCCATCATGACAATGACAAAGCTCTGTCCATCATGACAATGGACATACCATTCCCAAATAATTCTGGGAACTTCAGTTTGGTAAGATACTCTACATAAGGGATACCTAATATCCAGCACATACGAGATGCAGTTGCAAAATCACTTACGTTTGTCATCAATTTGCCCTGATTTTAGGTACACTGGAAGGACATTTCTGCCCACAAATTACTTGGCAAATCTGATCATCTCTAAATTCAGAAAAGCATTTACATTAGCAAGATTCAATGTTCTGCCATCTGTGCTTCTGGAAGGAAGATTTAAGAGGGTCTTTTATCAAGAGTGATTATGCCCTTGTGAGATGGGGAAGTGGAAGCAGTTGGATATGTTTTACTGTATTTTTCTTCTTTATTGAGATATCCAATTTACTTTTATTACTTCAATTTTACAGAAAATTCCTGGCAGATTTGATGAATTTCATTTACTATCTCTTTTGTCAGATCAGAATCCTCAGGTCACAGCGTTTCTGTATGTAGTTTGCTGGGGGGGGGGAACCCTTTAATATCTGCTTAAGGTTGTTACAGAAGGGTGTAAGTATTTTTATATTATTTCGTATTTTACATTGCTTTGCATATTATTCTGGCTTATTCTTTTTTTAGTGTTTTGTGCTGGCATGGCATAATGGTTTGGGTATTGGGCTATGACTCTGGAGACCAGTTTAATTCCCAGCTTGGCCATGAAACCCACTGAGTGACCTTGGCCAGGTCATGCTCTCTCAGCCTCAGGGGAAGTCAATGGCAAACCACCTCTGAATAAATCTTGCCAAGAAAACCCCATGATAGGTTCACTTTAGGATCGCCATAAATTGGAAATGACTTCAAGGCACGCAACACACATACCCAGATTTTATATATGCTTTTCTGTGATAAAAAATAAACTTAATTCAGTAGTTAGTGTCATCCCTAATCTGATATCTTCTGCAAATAATTTTTTTCAACTGCAAATCCCAGCACTCCCTAGCCAGCATAGCTAGTGGCCATTCTGGCTGGTGGTTGTAAGAGCTGTAGTATTAAAAAGTAATGTTTCCAAGCTCAGAGTATGATAACTCATGGGGAAGAGGGAATGACAATTGACTTAGTACTTTGTTTACCAGTTAAACACAGTTTGAGTGTTGAAGGAGGAGTCTGGCCCTCAGGTATGTGTGTCCAGAAAGTTGTGGATCTGTATGTGAAGCTTCCCTCTTCAGTCTAGCAACTGGATTCCTTGGGCAGAACCTTTTCCTATAGGCCCAGGAACTGTTCCTCTTCCTCCGTTCCACTTCCCATTAAGAAATGGGACAGCAAAAGGACTCTGTATACACATTAGGATTGCCAAGTGCTTGGCTATCCCAGGCCCTAGCTTTCAAGATCAATACCTGAGGTCTAGAAGTGACTGCTTGTCATGTCAAGGGTGATGTGACAAGGGTCAGTCTCTGAAGATGTCATTAACCACAATTAATTAAGCACAATGTTGGGCAGAGTATGAAATTCAAACAAAAAACAAATGAGCAATACATAAACTTACTTTTATAGGAAGCATTCTCAAACTGAGCTTCCTTCTCCTTGACCTAAGGAATGGATCTTCAGAGCTAGGCCAAGATCTGGGAACTCTAATACACATGCTTGTTTCAAATGGGGTAAATCTGAAAAACAGATCTGTTGAGAAGAAAAAAGTGTTGGAGAGTTCAAGCCAAGATCAGCTAGGAGAGAAGGGAGATGGGTCTTGGATCCAATCTCACTCCACTGTAAATTCTGGTGGAATGCCAGTTCAGCTAAACTAGTAAACAAGGCTAAAATGGTAAAAAAGAAAATACAGAGATTTTGAGATAAGATTCTGACATTATCCAAATGTATGAGTCAACATCAAGGCTTGGACAACTGTGGAAGGTCTGAGGGTCAATCTCAGAAGGTCACATGTTCTGCCAAAAATTACCCTCACAATTGGTCAGAAACAGGGGCGTAGTGATGTTTGTGTGTGTGTAGGCATTGACCCCCAAGTAAGAATTATAACTGCAAATGAGATTCTCCTATAGTCCCCAAATTTCCAGTATTACAGCAACTTAAAACTTTATCTTTAGAAATATAGTCTATTCATCCAAAGAAAAAGATGTGGTAGAATCTTGCAAATTTCCAGCACTAGCACTTCATGAATATACTAAAACATTGGACTCATACAAAGAAGACTTCCTATGCTATAGGACCCATTTTTGGTGCATTTACAACTGTGTGTGAAAATTCATTCCCAACTTTGATGCATGAGTTGATACCAGCCAGGTTTTCTGTGTTTCATCAGAGAAAGGAAAATGTAATAATCTTGGGTCTCGAAAGTAACATATATGAAGGACCTTAAAGTGGTGAGTTTCTGCACAAGTTTGCAGAGACATCACAGTGCATTTCAACCTGATTAACAGTTCAAATATTTATAGTAAGACAACTTGCAAAATATGCATCTAATTCTTAGTCACTGTTACTTAGTTTACATGCCTACTTTGCATGTGGAAAATAATGTAGTTTAAATTGAGCTGGCTTTTTGGAAGCTTCTCAATATATTTTCTAATTACAATTAATGATTTGGAAATTATTTTTTGCCATTACCTAAAAAAACAAACCATTTTTTTCTACAGAGACCTCTTTTCTATGGATGGATAGCCAACCCCTTCTACTCTTCCTCCTGTGAAAATTGTCTCACTACTCCCCTGGGAAGAAGTCCACTTCTGGTTTTGAAATATTGGTATTTGTTAGTGTTAGGCTCTCTGGTAGGGGAGTCCAACATATCTGGAGACCACAATTACAGAATGAGCTGGAATAAACGTTTTTTGTGTGTGTTTTTTTAAAAAAAGAGGGATGCAACTTGGAAAAATGGGGACAGAGCACTATATTCTACACAAGATTATCTGGTATTAGGGCTATTTGGTTTAATGAGACTTGGATCTGACTGAGACTGTTCAGGGTGCAACTAAAACTTTTCAGCATTATCACTATCTTCCTACTGGGACATTATTATTTAAAATAAATGCAGCATGGTCTGGGTTAGCAAGCCAAGAACTTCAAAGAGGACATTAACATGGCAGGAATGCTTGAGAGCTGTGGCAGATTTTGAAGTTCAGGCGTTCAGTTTGATAGGCCCCATAATCTTATAAGAAGAGGACAGAACTGCAGGCAGCAATGTTGATTCATGCCAGCAAACCAATTCTAGAACTGAACATATTATATAAATGGCAGAGCATGGAAAAGTAATATCCTGATTAGATTACAGTAACACACTCTACAAGGAGCTGCCCTTGATGACTTAGAACTTGTGGCTAGTGTAAAACAGAGCAGCTAAACTGCTGATATGAAAATCTTATAGAAACCACGGGACTGTTTCTAAAAGAGTTGCACTGGCTGCCACTATGCTGATTTTAAGCTGCTGAAAGGACTTTGAGCTCTCCCACTATATGCCTACCCAAAGACTGAAGATTGCTGGTGGGATCTATTCCCATATATATCTGCTGGAGCTCTACTAAAGAACCTTCTTTTCTTTTCTATCAGTGGAAGCAAAACAGGAATGTGGGTCTTTTCTGTTGTGGCGCCCTGGTTGCGGAAGACCCTTTCATTGGAGGTCCAGTTGTTGCTGATGGTGGCTTTATTCTGCTTTCACATTAAAACATGGCCTATCAAAGCCTTTGGGATCTAGCAATTTTGTACAGGCAGACAGCTTTAGACTCTTTTATCTTAATAATTAAATTGTTTGGTAATTTTTAAATCCATAAAGTTTCTTACTGTTTTCTTTAAATTGCTCTAAATTAATTTAATTTAATCTTATCTATACATTGCCCTGAGATCTTGATATAGGACAGAGTATAATAAAATAATCACCCCAATCCCTGACCAGCAGATGAGTGTGTGTGTTCGACATGGTGCCTCCCTGAATACTTTAGGTGAATAACTGTAAGAGGACAGTACCTGCACCAGACAATTTAAAATTGATATACATCTCCTAAAATGGTTTCCCATTTTATCTGAGAACATTCCCCTTTCTACACATTAAAAAGATGCAAGCTAATCTTGGACACTTCTATTGAAAGACAACTAAACTGATGGCCAATGACTTCTGTTGGCTGCTTAGCAACAAGCTATTGAGAATGCCTTGCGATTCTGTTTATAATAACCTGAGACAGACCTAGTTTTTGTTTTCCCTTGGGAGTATCTCTCTTTTTCTATAATAAATGTGCATACATACACATCCAGCACATGTCAAGAAATACCACCATGGAACATTTTGCATTTTGTTTGCTCAGATATCTAGCCAGCAGGATGTAAATTGCATTCGTGCAGTTTTAATCATTTGAATAATCTTGTAATCTAGCCCAGAGATAATTTTTTAAAAGAATGACACTAAAAATTATTGTCCACTTGGCCAGCACTGATGTTATGCATTTTTACTCTCAGCTAGTCTCTCATGGCCAGAAAAAATATGGATGTGAAAATAATCTTAGGTTGTAGTAATGGTCTGCACAGTTTTCCATTTATGATATGCAAATTGATTTTAAATTTCCTGGACTTTGCAAATCTCCCTATAGCCACATGGCAAGAAGGAGGAGGAGTGTGCCTGCAAAAGATATCCATCCTCCCCACCATATACCATCTTAACTAAAAAATGAAACATGTAGGCATATGACTAACATCTTCCAATTGTTTTTCTCCTGTTTGGTTTGTAACATCTTGCCTGATGAAGAAGCCCATGGAGCTTCGAAAGCTTGCAACAGGTATATTGTGCATTTTGATTGGCCAATAAAGGTATCATTGATGGATTTTTGTTTGAATTTGCTAAATGGCCAACACAGCTACCCCTGAATGTTTCCCATTTATAGAATTATTTCCAGAAGGTGACACTGTCAGCAGAGCTACTTTCCTAATTAAGGCAAAAACTGGACACTTCAATATTTCATGTTTTTCTATAGCCAAGAGAATGGACTCCCAAGTAGCCTATTTCTCCTTTTCCTCATGATGCAAATTTAGCAAAGGCTTATGAATCTTTTCCAATGCATGGCCAGTCCCCTGGTTTGTCCCTGGTTCAGATTTACATGATTCTTTTGGAAAGCTCTCCCCCTGCTGGTAAGGCTAGGCAGCACAATTAAAGCTACTTAAACTGAGCTCAACTAGGGAAAACTAGCTGGAAATCCACTGGGACTCTTAGGCTTTCTTAAACTTGAGAAGAATTACATTTGTACTAACCCCTTTCTGTAGTAGGATAGCTGCAGTTTTTCTAATTTCGAGGAGCTGAGGCAAAAATAGCATCTCAGTTACCTATTCACTTTATAAACTGGGATATAACAGGCAATCCATGATTTTTCAGAAGTTGGACTGTATTTCTCATCAGGTATAATGAAGTGTAAGGCATTATCTGAGATGCAATACAACAAAATTTGGAGAGCCATATGTTGTCCACCTTTAGTAAACTAAAAGGCTGTGCAAACTATGATCTAACAAACCTAACAAAGACCAGTGATTATGTACTGTATTCATGTGCATGAAAAATCTTTATTTTTAAATGCCTGGCATGCAGCAAATATGTCTGATTTATTGAGACTTTAATAGAGCACGACCAATGGTTGATGAGCTCTCTTGTGGCTTGATGCAGCAATGTGGAACCCCGGGCTCTTTAGAGGTCTGGATTTGGCCCTCTTGGGGTTCCCCAGAAAGCAAGGCCTGCTTCCCCATGATGCTACCACTTGCTGGTTTCTCAGTTTTGTACCTTATTTTACCAGGTCTAAAAGGTTTAAACACCTCTCCTACAGCTTTGTTGATGCTAATAAATGTTTTAAGCTAAAATACAGTCAGTTCTCTGCATCCATGGTTTCTGCATCCAGAGTCAACCATCCATTGCTTGAAAATATTTTTAAAATATCTTAAAAGTAAACCTTGATTTTGTCATTTTATATAAGAACACCATTTTGTTATGTATATAACACTGTATATAATGGGACTTGAGCACTCATAGATTTTGGTATCCACAGGGAGTCCTGGAACCAAACCCCAGAGGATACCAAGGGTCATATTTATATGGTCATATTTTTGGTCTTTCAGCACTTTTGTCTTTGATCTTGAATGTGGACCTCAGGAAAATGAAACTGAATTTGACCCTTGTGCTAAAAGAGCTTCCTCAGCTTCTGTTTGGTGGGATATTCTGTGTTTGATTTTAATGAACCATCTTCACCAAAATCATAAATAATATTAAGTAGCCACATCATATTAAAGAACTTCTTTATTTCTGAGGGGAAAACAGCACCGACCTCTCATCAGAAGTACTTTAAAAATACTGAAATAGTACAACAGACTTTTCAGACAACTGACATCAAACAACAAAATATGTACCTGCAAGTTTAAGGATCACTCTGCAAGAATCTTCATGCTTTCAGTTTCTATTGGATTCAAAGGTGTTCTGTCATCTGTAGTAACAAGTCTTAACATTTTCTTCACTTCCCAATCAATAATTTCATTAAGCTAGTCATACTTTTGAGACAAAACACACATACATTTTTAAAAATAAAATCTGCAGAGAATATCGAACATTTCAAAAGAAAGGTTAGAGCTAAAAATTACCTTGCTGATATTCAAGGCAATATAGCTTGATAATATCTGTACCTTAAATACACTGTACCAATACATCTCTGCTTCAAACCATTCAGTTAGGCATATAGATACATGGATGAAAACTAGCTTGTCATAATCAAATAACTTCATGGTTCCCGACTCATACTAATGAAATCATATTTTTGTTTGGAATGGCTAACTGTGACCCTCCAGAAGTTGCAGGATTATGACTCACATCATCCTTGACTAATGGGTATGGTGGAAGGGGAGGATGGGAATGTGAACATCTAGAGGGCAACAGGTCACCCATCCCAAAATCAATTCCTTCCTGGAGATGATGGGAATATAATAAACACAAGGTGCTCATTTTAGGAATTCAAACTGTGTCACATACTATGGTAACTTCATCCCAATTTGGTTTCTCTCCCCATACCCATTCATCTGGACTGTTGATAGGAAGGCTGTAATCTAAACAAAGAACTTCATGCTGTTGGCAAATAGGTACCCTATCAGAGAAGATGAGGAGCTCTGTCTTTTATGATGCAGTGTACCCATAGCCAGATCAGGAGTTTAACTGATCCTGGAGCAACGGTAAGCCTGTCATACCCCATGGGTCTGTGTATGTGGGGCTCTGTTAAGCATCATGGCAGGGTTGGGCCAGGGCCATCAGTACATACACGAGATAAGGCATGGAGCACTGGAGAAATTTCCCAAGCTCCCCCTGCCAGACTCTGGGTAGGCCTGAGTACCTACAGAGAATCACACATCAGCTCCTTCATTTCCAAAAAATAAAGCATAATTTCAGCTGGTACAATTTTTTTGTCTATTTATCTGAAAAAAATGTTGAAAGTGCAAGATCTGGGTAACCGTCTTCAATAAACATTTATAAAATCTTCTCAAGTGAGCTGTACAGCATTTCTGCAAAATAAATACTCTCTTTCACTGGAATATGTTTTATGTACAAATACGTAACTAAAACATTATATAGCTTCAGAGATATTAGCTCTCTTGCTTTTACACTGCAACATTCTCTGAATGTGCCACATATTAGTTTCAATTTGGAGAATGCTTCTCTAAGCACAGTTCCTTATATATTACAATTTACCCTGTTTGAGTAAATCTCAGGTCTCTCTATATAATTCGCCATTTTTAAAATATATAAAATCCACATATTTTTGTGCTTTTCTATTTCATTCAGGTTTTGTACAACTCGTTCCATAACAAAGTATTTCATTAATATCTTGACACAGATTCATACAGAAACCATTCAGCCTTTTGCTAAAACTGTGTATCTTTAAAAGACACATATTTGTAGCTTTCTGAACAGTAATTAAAAACCAAGGATACCTCTTGGCTTACTTGTAATAATACTGGCATGAAACTTAGTGTCTTGGGTATTTAATCAAGTCTAAGAAATGCTCTATTTTCTCTTACACAAAATATAGGACTTGTCAGTTCACTGGGTATGTCCTCTATTCTTCCAGTTCCAAGGGATACAGAGGTCTCCATCCTGCAGCACTGAATAGAAGTGGGATATGCAGAGGTGCATGCCTTGCAGGTATGGCAACAACTCCTCTTCCAGCAGTCGGCTGCATGAATGAATCATTTGTACACTGGAAACACTGGGCTCCTTATACAGTCGTCGAAGACAGAATTTTTCTGTTGTAGCTTCTACCAGCTCCTTTTCTAGCTTCATTAATCTGAAAGAGTAAACACCCCCTCCACGGTTTTCAAATGATGTTTTTAAATTTTAGTGGAATACTTTGTGCTACAAAATTATTTTCTAGATGCCTTCTACCCTGAGTTGAAAATAATCTATTCAACAGGTACCAGTCTGTATAACCACCTGTGTAGGGGTGGGGGAAAGGGAGTAGTCAACTATTTGTAACAGAAGGTTTCTCTTTTTCAGTCCATCCCCACTCTTTTGGCCAATCCCCATCCAATTCTTTAATCACATCCTACTTGAGAGGGAGGGAAGCACCATGGCAGACTAGCAAATGGGTAGCATTGATCCAGGGGAAGAACCAGTTCCCCAACTCCCTCTCTGTTTCATTTTGGTCAGCTTGTGTAGTGCAAGCACACTACTTCGCACTTTGGAAAACTGATATGTGGCCCTAGTACTTTTTTACAGCCACTGGGGACCTCTCTCTGGCTGGAACAAACAGTAAAAACAACAACAACAACACCCTTAGAATATAAAAACTGAGCAAGATGTAAATGTGACAGTAGAGAATTTTATGCTTTACTGAATAAAAATACTCTGATGTCACACTCCAGTCTTTCTAATTTTTTTAGCTGAAATTCACTTTTTACTCATACTAAGGAGAGTACTCCTCTCCACAACAGTCTCCATGGAAATCTTCCAAGATGTCAAGCCCAGTCAAACACAGATAGCAACATGTTTACTTACTCTTCCTTTCTTTTCAGTTTTTCTCTTGCTTGTTGTGCTTTGCTGATGATAAACCATTGAAGAGCTACAAAATCACAGGTTGTTGGGATGATGAAATGGCCCCATTCATGTAAACTTGGTGCATACCTGTCACTGCAATAAAAGTGCATTAAAGATAGTATGAACAGGTCAACTATACTTGTTTTCCTAAAGCCTTTTGTTCATAAAATAGGCATTTTAACCAGAAGAAAAGACAAATGTTGGATACCCCCAAAGATCATCTGCTGGTGAAGACCAGGTCTTAGAAATATTAGCCCAACAGTTTCCATAAGATATCAAAATGATTAAATTTGACCAACAATTGCACACTGAATAGTTCCTTAATGAACTACAAGCATTACATCAAAATGAATGCATACACTTGGAGTCAGCACAGTTTGACCTGCTTTAGCAACTAGTCACTTTTTGTGCTTGCTAACTAAACCTTTTTGCCCTGTGCATGCCAGAGGACTCTACAGAGGAGGAGTTTCCCTCATATTATGGGACCTTCCGAACAGTCAGAAAAAGGATGATACTCTCTCTTCCTGTTCTAATACTCAGCTTCTCCAGAAGATGAATGGGAGTCTTTTATTGCTAACCTTTGGAGCAGGCAGATGTGTGTGACTGTTCCAAAAGGTCAGTTTAACCTAAGAACCTCTAGAATTCTCTGCAATCCACTGTGCTATCAGAAGAAAGGACTGTATGCTGCTGGTGTACCTAGGCCTGACAAGTGGATCTGTTGTGGCCCAGTCAGGAAGAAGGACTGTAGCATTAGTGAACAAATGCACAGTGAACATGAGCAACCTGCATCTTCTTCATTTTAATTGACTGCCCTCTCCCACACCCAACTGCCTGGCTTTCTTGCTACTACTCTGTTTAGAGGTAAAGCTCTTTAATTCAAAATGTTCTATTCATTAGAAAACTAGGCCTCCAACCTACTCTAGTTGCTAGTCACAACTAGAGTTGATATAGAGGACAACTGACTATTTACATACAAGAAGCAATGCCCATGAGTCATTTGTTTTGCAGAATGTTCATTTTCAATACACTCCTGTTTGAAGCAAATGCAAATAAATGGTTGTGGAAGTCTAATTTCTTAACTTCTTTATGGCTCATGCTATAAACATTATCTTTTCTAGAAATTATTGTTACACAAATGTTTTCCAATGCATAGATATTTTGCTCTAATTAAAAATGTTTTCTTCAGTCCCAGTGAAATAGACAATTAATGCCAATGCACAACTAGGAAATATATTCAGACTATACATAAGGTGGCCACTCTTCATACAGGCAAAAGAATGACCTGAAATTCCAAAAATACTATAAAATGCATGAATCAAGAGACTATTTGGAAAAAAAACACTAAGGGATATATATTTGTAGCTCTGTAATTTTTAATGACAGATCCTTCTACCAGCAGCTCCTCACAATTTAGAGAGTGTCACTCTGGAGGGCAACTTGCTTTCCAAGGATGTGCTTTTAAGGGTGTGTTTGTTGGGACATGTTGGAAAAAGGCAACTGAAGTACACCTTGTGGAAGCAAAACACTGCCCCCTGTACCTTGATCTTGGCTAAAAAATTCTTAAAAACCTCAATCAATTGTAGTACAGTAGAAGTAGTAAGAAAGCAGGATCAGTCCAAGAAATATATATTATGGCCACGCACCTTTCTAAAATAATTTGCAATCCACGCAAACTGCGAGGGTGAAATGGAAGCTTGCTGTTATGCACACGGTTATAAAAATTATCAAGCACAGAGTAATACTCTTCCAGGGTCAACGTCGGCTGTAGCTCTTCAACGTAGGTTATTTGTATGCCTCCTAAAAGATGGCTTATACTGTCCTCCAGAAACAGCACTTTTCTTTGAAGTGCAGAGTAACTTGGCAGCCTTTCAAAAATCTGCACAAAATAAAATATTTTCTCTAAAAAACGTGAGAAATCACTGAACACCCCACAACCCTTCAAACTAACTAGCTTTAGAAATATACAGGAACATTCTGTTCTGAGTACTACATAAGCCCTAAAGAATCAACAAGTCTCAGGTTTTAACTGGCTCAACTGTATAATACTTTTTAAAATTTTGTGCCACATACTGTTAGAGTTATTTTGTTTTAACTTACATTGTAAGCAGCTCTGAATCCCATTTTTGGAGAACAGTGGCATACAAATAATTAAATAAATAAAGTATTTAAACACATATGCCAATTATTAATATGCTATTAATTCCTATACATAATGCTATTTTAACATTTAAACCTTATGATAAGCAACACCATAAACATCACTGTACACGGTATCAGCTATTTTATCTTTAATGTAGTAATGATGCACTAAATATGCACCATACACAATGAGATTATAGTTGCAATTGACTAAAGGGTTGGTGCAGCACCTTACTAGCAACTGACATGAGATCAGGAGCCAGCTATGTGATAATGCTTCTCAGCAAGATTTTATATAGTAATTTACATAGTAAATTGAAGTCTCAATTAACAGTAGCACTTGTTAAAGTGGCACCAACATATCACTTCAGGAAGAAGAGGATGGGAGAAGGGGGGAAAACAAGTTTTTTTCTGCACTAGCTCAATGTGTTATAGAGATATCAGAATTCTAGTGAGATCTTTTAAAAAAATATAATCACATTCATGTTTATAACTAAAATAAAGTTTAACTTGGGTTGGAATGAGTAGCTTAGACATTAAGGCATAGGGCAGTACTGTCAGTCCACTTGCCAATACCAAACAGACACCACAGCATTTTATCTAAGAAATTAGGTTTTATGTTTGGCGACAAGTTATTTCAGCAACCTGTAGGAGCCAAATTTTGCACACACTCTCCAACGATATTCTGGATATTACAACAAATATGTAATTCAGTTACCAGTTCTTACTTTGGTCCAGTGGTGGTGAACATCCATAGTTCCTAGCATAACATGGCCTGTTGCACTCATACCAGAATGATCTGTAAATATCACCGTACGCCCTTATTAGAAAGAAAAAAAAATGTGTTTCAGTCACTATAAATAGATAGATGGTTCTTATTCTGGAGCAGGGTCATTCCACAACAACATGACTTCACCTACGGATTTCCAGATATTCACTGTTCACCTTCTGCTGGTGATTCAGGCTCTTTTGATGCCCATCTCCTGCTTGTATTCACAAAAATACAAGCTAACCTAATTAATCCACATCAAAATAATGTCAAGTAGGTGCCTTCAGTCATCAGAGGCATCAGAATAGTAGAATGCAGAGGAGAAGCTTGCCATAGGCTTGTTGTACCAACGCTATTTAAAGCTCAGATATTCAAGCCCTGAAGTGTGTCTGGAAGGAAAGCTGGAAACTTATATCAGAATACCTAGGCTGCACTCATAGGTTTCATGCAGAGCTTGGAAAACTTACTTTTTGGACTATATCTTCCAAAATTGGCTACATTAGCTCAAGGATTCTGGTTAGTTTAATCCAAAAATACAATCTTCACAAGCTCTGTTTTTTGTACCTACTTCAGTGAAGAACAGTACAACTTATTCAGTTCAGTGCAATTCTTTATTATAGTCCAGAGACCCAGCAAAATCAAATTCACTACATATAAAATAAATTAAAAGCACAAGGAACAATTAGTAGTCAATTCATACAGATAGAGCTTATTTCAGACATTTCCCTCAGTACAGAACTGAGCTGTTCTCTGATCCTGACTGCCTCAGACAAAAATCACTAAGATCACACTGGGGCTGCTAACTTTTAATAAGAATCTGACATAAAATTGGGTCAATTTTCCTGGTAGATTTGACATTACTGATTAATCATGTGTCATCAAGGCTGCTTGTAGAATCCACAAGACAAAAGAATGTGCTTCATGGATTCTACTTCTTTATTACTGTAGAGATGTAATATTGCAGTATAAGGGACACCAGAAATCTAAATTGGAGCATTTCAGAGGGTAAAGCATTAAATCTGGCCTTAGTAAAATTAATGATAATTAACAATATTGTTAATTAACAAAAATAAAATTCTTTAAATACTCAGCTGAATGAAAAGGCCTAACATAATGTATAACCAATGTGCTCTGTGAGCAGGATGAGTATGAACAGGTCTGAAGGTCACAAAAAGCAATGCCCCATAGTCTTTGTTTTACTGATTCAAAAGCAGTGTCATAACCCAAATGTAAAAGGAGAGATTATGACAAATGAATTGAAGCGGCTTTTTGGGCCACAAGCTTTGACCAACAGTTTATGTATTCCTCTTGAGATAAATAGAAAAAAATTAACCTGGGCCCAACTAAAAATATTAACCTTGAGCCAAAATTTTAAAGCTGCCATCCAATCCCTTGTCAGTAAAGGGCATTTCTCTGTTTCTAACAATAAAACTGTATTAAGAATGCATGTAGGGATTTTAAGAAGAGCCCTACAAAATTTAATCTGAGAACTGTCTAACTCTGATGTTATTTCTCCAATCCAAATAACAGAGGCATACATCAGTTGTGCAACTGTCTTAGCATTAAAGACTTTAACATCAGGCAGTATATACTTGTCCCCCTTTGGTAAAGAAAAAATGAAGAATGGCAGACAGACTAAGGGGGGTTGCAGACTGGCAGAAATAGTGCAAATTGAGTCGACTTTTAGGGTTAGGGAATCATGGGAACTGTAGTTTATTGTGGCACCAGAGCTCTCTGACAGAGAAGGCTCAATGTCTCAGAAAAAAAAAATTTCCATGATTCCCTAACACTAACCTAACCCTAAAAGTGGACTCAATTTGCACTATTTCTGGCAGTCTGCAACCCCCCTTACTTGTGCTTTCTGACAGGCAGCAGATGTGTGAGTGACATCATTCCCACATGCATTCCTAATACAGTCAAACCGAGGAACTGAAAACTTCCAGTTTAGTTCAAATTATTGTTAATGAGCTAAACTGAAAGGGAGATGTACCTTTTGCATTCCTTAGTGCTTCCGGGCTCTGTTGAGCTAACCGACTTAAACTGTGTAGCTGACTACACCGATGAGCTATTCCCCAGCTCCTCTGCCACCTAACAACAACAGAGAACAGGACATTTCACATCTTTAAAATTATACAGCATCGTAGGGAACAACATGAATAAAGCATGCCGTTTATATACTGGTACAATTTCCTTTCTCAATTAATGCTAGGTAACACTGTAATTTTATGAACTACTAAAGTGCTCAGAGGTGATAGCTAGACAAGGAGAACAAGATGGAGCATTGTGTCTCCAATTACTCTACCTTGTCTGGCACTGAAGTTACTGCCATGCACAGAACCAAGGGCAGAGTTAAAGCTGTTTTCTGAAGCTTGCTCCCATCATCTGCTCTGAACCAAATGCTTTCCCCCTATTCTGGAATAGGTACAAGAGAACAGGGGCATCTCATTGCCTTCTTTTCCATGGGCAGTGGTGAGGGATGATCCTAAGTGAAACAAATGGTGTTTTCTCTCTCCACCACCAGAAATCTTAAAAGGGACAAACTCATTTTATCCTCACCGCAATCCTTCAGTGTATACAGTGAGTGAGCTTATGTCACCCAGTAAATGTTATGGCTGAGCAAAAACTGAACTCTTGTTTCTCTAGTCCAAGTCTAACTCCATTATACAAGATGGACAACTGTGGAGGGGGAAGGGGTCATTTTTCATTTCTGCACTCTCTAGACTCTCAACTAGAAGTGACATCATATATCATATCACTTCTATTCCCAGCTGATTTTTGGCCAATTGTTGCTTTATAAAAAGTCTTGATATGTAGGATTTGTGGAGGTTGTATTGCAGCAGCTTTGATTCATTTTGAATGGGTTTGGGGGTGAAATATCATCCCCCCCAATTGAAAACAAAATGGTTCTGGGGGGCTTCAGGGGCTGCATTGTGGGGGCCAGAGATCACATGCTGCCCACAGGCCACATTTTGCCCATCCCTGGGCTACATCAGACCAATTCATCTTTAAGACAAAAATAATATAGGGTGTCTTTCTAAACAATGTACAAAAATATATATACGAAAAAGCAATGTAAAAGCAACATGTTTCTACCTTAATTAACAACACTCTGCTCCTATAAAAATTTCCTTCAGGAAACCACTGAAAGCCTATACCTTCAGACTTAATAGCCTAAAGACTGGGATCTTCTGCTAACATGTGTACTGTGCTTACAATAGTTTAGTGAATTTCAAAGTGCATGATATTACTGATACTACGTGGACTAACAACTGGTATATTTCTAAAAACTGCTTTAAGTGGTTTTTCTGAGTCAATTTGCTAGGATCATTTTGTTTTAAGGTTTTTAACTTGTTTCCAATGTTTATTTTTAGTTTGAAGTATTTTCCTTTGGAAATTATTAGAGATCTACAAGATGAGTTCTTTTGGGATAGACTTTATCTCCCTCATGATTGTGGATGCAGAGGAAATTAGGGCTTCATAAAATTAAAAAAATAAACAACAAAGGGTGAAATGTTGTTTTTCCATTTTTATCTGCTTGATGATCTTTTACATTTTGTCTTTTTCCATGTGTTCCACAGACCGCTTTACTATATATGCTGGCTTAATTTTATTTTTTTAAATACTGTATTCTATACCGGATTTGTTTGTATCTTTATACCATATTTTTTATAGAATCAAATTAAGGCAGAGTCTTATATTAGGATACATGTTGACATGTCTACTGGATCACAATTCTCTATGGCAGCTGATTGGGACATATGTTCTTGTGTGCTGGTTGTTCTAGAACTGTAAACATCTCACAGTGAGGAAAATGTCACACTGGAATTAACAAAACACACATGGTAGAAGTTTTCAGTAAGGCACTTGAGAGGCTGCCACTAAATAATGCAAATTCTGCCCCCCCCCCGAAACAATGACAGCATGAACATAGAACACATTCTTAGATACATTAATACATTTAATTGAATCCAACTATCTCCAAGAGTACTGCTCACTTCACCTTGAGACTTCCACAAAAAACTGCTTTTTCACCCAATTAATTTCTTACCTAATATCAGAGAGCTGTAGCTGATGAGAGAGTTCACTTTTCAAGCGGTCTAGTTCTTTCCTGAGCGGTAAGCTATCCTTCAGCTTCTTTTCTGCACTCTTTTCATTGTTATCTAACCAGGAACTGGAAACATAAAATAAAAACAGTACAGATCACCAAGACGTTTTGAAACTAGAAGTACAACTGGGCAAAAAGACTGAATTGCTGTCTAAAGGTTGTTACAAAACTGCTCTAATATATTAACTATGTTGTGTGTACAGGAGAGAATCATATCCTGTCTGGGAGACTGCAAAAATATTTAGCCAGTAAAGAAATGGAACCTACAACAAAACATTGCAGAATTTTCCTTTTCCAGTTAGCCATGACATATTTTAGGATACTCCTTTCCATTCCCATTTTTAATATGCAAGTCAGCCAATGTTATGTTTAAACCGAGCGTACTTTCTTTTCATTGGAATCCTTAGCTCATTTAGGTTTTCTCCATTCCATATTTTTTGTGCTCTACCATTGGGACTCCACCAATTCAGTCCAAACCTCTCTACTCTTTGTGGATGGTGCCATTTTGGCAACTTAAAGGATTAAAACACAAATAACGAGTTGGTTATTCATATACATTTGGCAAAAGAATATGTGGTTCTCTAAATGTTGTTGAACTGCAGCTCCACTCATCCCTCAACAGTAGTTATGCTACCTAGGGCTGATGGGAGCTGTAGATCAAGTGTTTTGCAGGGCTGCAAATTCTTCACGCTGAAGATAAAACACTGCTATGGTTTCATTTCTTCAAAGCTGTAGTTGGCATTCATCCAACAGCTGATGACATGACGTGTTCCCCCTCCCCTGCAATGCTCTCCAAAGTTGGCAGAGAGTTTGGAGCAAGAGTTTCCCCACAAAAACCTAGATTGCCATCCTGTATAACCAAGAGTTTGAAAGAAAGATGCCAACACAGTGACAACAAAACAAATTAGAGAGTGTGGCTCTTACCTGAAGATTCCTCATGTAAAATATTTATATGTAGTCCAAGCAGAACATTCTTCAAAGACCAGTTAGCAGAGTATTAACTCAAATAAGCTGTCTTTGATGGGCAATTCAGTGATCACTGCTTTCTTCATATCCATCTATTTCCATGACTGGTTAATGTCTAGTCTGTGCCATAAAAGGCTGTGGTTGGAAAGCTGGTAGAGGCATATCTCAATTAACAAAGTGGATGTGTTCCTGGGCATCTGTTCTTTAACAGAAACTTTGGCACCAAAGCCAGGAATAACACGGAAAGAATAGGAATAGGTTCCTACGATATAACTTCCTGACAGTAAGAGAAGTTCAATAGTGGAACACATTCCCTCAGAGTGTGTTGGAGGCTCCTTCTTGGAAGGTTTTAAAAGAGAGGCTGGATGGCCATCTGTTGGGGGTGCTTTGATTGTGTATTCCTGCATGGCAGGGGGAGTGAACTGGATGGCCATTGTGGTTTCTTCCAACTCTATTATTCTACAACAGATAGGCAAGAGCTGACAACACTGGGAAGCTTCTCTCTTCTTCAAAGGAGGGACACACCTGTGCAAGCAAGGAGCACACGTCTGTGTGAGCCCAATAAATGAAACCTCATTGACTCCTCTGCCTTAGCTACATAACAAGCAGCTGCCTCTTAAATTGGGAAGGGTGACTGAGTCAGTTGAATAATGAAGCCAACTAACTGACTCGCAGAGGCTGAGGCACTAGAGTCCAGGATTTCCCTATGCACTATTGGACATCCCTGGTTAGCTCTGTTTCAGAGATGAGTGGGGATGGGGATGGGGATGTTGGTGCCAGGATTATTGTTCATAAAAAGCAGCTTCACTACATAAAATTTCATATATATTGAGGCATGGATGTACTTACACACTACTGGTCACTAGAGAAGAGAGTGCTATCTGTATTGCTTGAACAGGTGGCAGCAGAGATGTGAAGACCCAGAGCAGCAGGAGGACTGCTTGAACTTTACAGTTCAAGCACTGGCTTCCAGATGCCCACCATCTTTACTTCTTTACAATATTTCTGGATCTGGCATATGGCCCATATTCAAAGGAATAAATATGTTAGACTGCTGGAAGCCAGCACTTCATTCTGAAATTCCCCAGACAACCACATTTTAGTTTGTTTGTTTTTTAAATGCAAATTTTCAAAAATTGCAGGAGTCAAGAGATGTATGAATGCCTGGTCTAAGCTACAAACCCTTCTCTTATTCTACTGACTATAGCCTGAGAAAACATCAAGTTAAAATATATTTCTGGTTGAATGATGTAAGAACTAATAACTAGAGCGTAAAAGAGAAATGTAAGTCTGTTTCACTGTTTACAATGGATAAATTAGATGTAGGCAATACAGACTGAGATCATATTGGTTTTGCCAATAGTTATACCAGTGAGGGAGCAAAAGAAAAAAGGCCACCACTGGTGTCACAGAAAAGGACAAGCCAGCAGCAGCAACAGCAGAAGGAAACATCTGGCTCCAAGCTACCTATTCCTCATGTCTGGCATCTGGGGGATGGGGCATGAAGCCAAGGAAGTATGGGAGGGGTGGCTTGAACAATAATCTGTGGCATGGGATAAATGATTGTCTAGGCTACCCCTTCCATATTGGCTTGGTTTTGTGGACCCTTCCCCCCAAAGCAAGCCATTTGAGAAGTAAGCAGCTTTGAACCAGCAGTCTCCATCTCTTGCTGGTGTTGAGTGTGGAGGAAATAGAGTAGGGGAGAGAACACATCTATAGGATCCCAGCCACAGAGTATTTGTTCAGTCATAATGATGCAGAAGGTTCAGATAATAGGAGCTGGAGAAAAAAAAATCTGCATGGCACCATATCACCTACCCCCTTCCCTTAAAAATGATAGTATTAGGCTCAGTATAGCAATGGTCTCATGAAGCTGCTTTACACTAGATATGCCCATACCTCAGAGTAGTTTCCATCCTCTGGGCCTGTTCCAGTTCTTCCTCAGGATCTTTGAATCCAGTAAAAGAATAGTAAGTCTTGTCCCATTTAATTGGCCTAGGAAATGGTTTTTGTGCTCCCTGGCTAGATTGAGTGTCCACATTGCTGTTCAAACTATGCACATGCTCAGTAGATAAGCTGCAGGAGTTCAGAATGTCTAGTACTGTGCTTAGTAGGTCTTTGGTGCGTAGAGTGAAACTGACTGCTCGAAACCCTATAAAACACAAACCCAGAGGAAAGTAGTATTTGGCAGAAATTTACACTGCTTCTATGCTTGTCTTGCAATGAAAACATGAACCATGGTTGCCAACCAACCCCCTACTCAGTTTCAGTCAATCATAGTGTAGTAGTTATTACTGGTGCAATTTCTACTGACAGTGGTCCTGGAATCAGTAAATTTAAGTCCCCATGTATGAAGGTCAGCTCTGGGAAAGTTACTTTAAAAAAAAGCTATTATGTACATTGTTACAAAGCCCTCCAAAGATGATTCATTACTGTTAATTATTGAAAAAATATTTTATTCAATAGTTTGTTGTGCTAGTAGCTGTATTGCTAGTTGCTTCCCACATTTCTCATTACTTTTTCATTTTTTATATAAGGAGTTTTCTAGTCCCTTATATAGGGTTGCTGGAGGTGGGTGGGGCTACCACCAAAATACTTTTACAAGATTCTAGAAGGTTCTCAATTATGCTCTGGCACAGGATAACCCATTTGTGTGAGGCACAAAGACCATGAAAAAGAAGTTGCAACTCATTACAGTAATTCTGTTACTTGTACCTGGCTACTTCTAAGTGTAGACCCCGACTCACAGAAATATAGTGCAGCAAAATGAAAAACAGAAATAACTGTGAAAAATATAACATGACCCAGTACTTGATGCCAAGAAACTTTGTGACTCTTTATAAATATGAGTTCCAAGGCTTAAAAATAATTGAAGGACCAGGCTTTATTTACAGTAGTTTTGTAAGAACAATAAAATAAAATAAATCAAAGTGCCAAAAGTACCTGAACCAGCAAATGATTCTTGGACACTGGAAGGGTTTTGTTCTTTCTCTCGTACATAAAAAGTGAGCTGAGTTGGTTTCAAAGACCTGGAACCAGGTTTTTGGAGATTCTCCAAATACCCATTTAATCTCTTCAAAGAATTTTCATTGATTTCCTGGAAAAATAAAAATGAGTTAATGAGTCATGAAAATGACATATGTTAAAGCAAATACTACACAGCTTATCAGTGTTTGATCACAACTATCTTGTTTCAGGCAAACACATACAACATGCTGGATATGGAAGATGAGAATGCAGTCTAAGGGCCTTTGCAGACTGCCAGAAATAGTGCAAATTGAGTCCACTTTAACTGTCCTGACTCAGTGCTAGGGAATCATGGGAACTGTAGTTTATTGTGGCACCAGAGCTCTCTGACAGAGAAGGCTCAATGTCTCAAAAAAACCAACCCTTCCCATGATTCCCTAGCACTGAGCCAGGACAGTTAAAATGGACTCAATGTGCACTATTTCTAGCAGTCTGCAAAGGCCCTAACATTTCTAGAGACTTGGGAAAATCTGACTTAGAGTGGGGGGCAGGGAAACTAAGGGCCTAAGCAGACTGCCAGAAATAGTGCACATTAAATTGAGCCACTGCCCTGGCTCAGTGCTAGGGAATCATGGGAACTGTATTTTTTTCTGGGACATTGAGCCTCCTCTGTCAGAGAGCTCTGGTGCCACAATAAATTACAGTTCCCATGATTCCCTAGCACTGAGCCAGGGCAGTGCCTCAATTTAATGTGCACTATTTCTGGCAGTCTGCTTAGGCCCTAAGATGCCCAACTCAACCATGGAGTTTCCTGGATGACTCTGAACTATCTTTCCACTCCAACCTACCTCAGGGGATTGCTGTGAGGATGGATGGGACAAATGTACAGGGATTTGAGGTTACATGTGAGACTGAGATATGTAATCTCAAATTACTTGGATGAAAGGTGATTTTAAAATGTAATAAATAGAAACATTTTTCTCTGATTCATGCTGAATGCCTATGAGATTAAATAAAACATTCCAATAAAATTATTTGGCCATACTAATGATAAAATACAAGAAACAAATGTTTGTTTGTCAGTCTTTCCATCTTTACAAAACCTTTCCGCACTGATTTCACCGCTTTAGAAACCCAACTGTCACCCAATTAAAGTAAATTTTGTCAATTAATTGTATGAAATTTAGTTAGACCAACTGAATTTCCAGGCAAATAGTATGCATACAGCAGGGAGCAGTAATATGTGACCCTCCAGATGCTGTTACAAATTGTAACTCCCCTAACCATCAGTTATGATGACCAGGCCTGATGAGAGCTGCAGTCCAACAACATATATAAGTCCATGTGGTACCTAGCTCTGATATGTCAAATGGTATTCCAAACCACTGAAAAAAATATTTACTCTTTCTTTGGGATGCTGGCCAAAGAAATCTGGATGCACTGCAAAATAGAATGGTCTCAGAGCATTGACAGCATCAGCCCCTGATAAAGTTCTTGCTTGGACAACCTGCTGCAGTGGTAATTTCTTGAAACACATCCTTTAAAAAAAAGAAAGAGAGTATTATTAAGCAATCCAACAGATTACAAAATGTGGCTTAAATAACATGCATTATAATAAGCATAAGAAAAATCGTAACATATAAAATTAGATTTGGAGTATGCATTAACATGTACTTATGGGAATAATTCACAAGTCTATTTATAACAGTACCAGAAAGTACAGAATTAAATAAGCATTTGTTCATAACAGGTGCAGCCAGAACACCACCATCCTCACAATGAAGGTGCCAATCACAGACACTGGCTGCCCCTAAGAAGCATTCACCTTCAAGCTGAGGTAGTTTCAAATATTTGAATGGTGAACTTCCACAAGCTTATTTTCCTTCTGTGTACAGCTTGCCTTCAGCATTGTGTGCTTTATGCTATGTGTGTTTAGTCTGAAAATGGTGCATTTTAAATCTAAAGCTTTAACATAGGGGTCCTGGACTAAATTATGAGGATATCTGGAATCTGTGACCTTCAGGAGACACTGTTGTATGTCCACCCTAACCCAAGAGGCTTCATTGATGAATACACATGACAGGGCTATCTCTGTAGCAGCAGCCCAACTGTAGAACTACCTCCCAAGATATGTCAGGCTGGCTCCATCGTCCTTGTTTCTACTGGGCACATTTTGACTTTTGTGAATGATTATTCATGGATTTGATTAACATGTTATCTCTAGGAATCTCTAGGTCCTCCAGCTTGACTCTATGGTCAACATTCATCAGAAGTCACGCTGGTGGACCTAGAAGTTCCTAGAAAACAACACTTCTCTAGGCATTTGTAGGTCTTCCAGTGCAATTCTATGGTCAACTTGTGCTGAAGGACCAAGAGATAGCTAGACAGGCATTCTCTCAGGTTAAAAAACCAATGTTTTGTTATCTGCAGTTTTTCCACTTTCACAGGGCCCTGCGCCCTAACCCCAGTGAATGTGGAGGGCCCACTGTACTCAAATAAATAAAGGAGCAATTCTGGTACTTACGTGAGTCAGCTAAAACCAATGTACATCCAGTCTACCTGACATCAACTACCATATTCCCTGACCATTGTCCATATTGGCCATTAGTATATATTAAGATAATAATGCAATCAACAAGTTGATATTCCTTGAAGACGTGCTTAAATATGTAGCACGGACCGAGAGAAGAAAATATTGTATGCAAACACGTTTGCCCAGGGTATGAAGATTTCTAACTGACTAAACCAATTACAGTCGTTCCCTCCCTTTTTATGGACTTGATGTCCGCAGTCTTGATTATTCACAGAGGGGCGAGCTCCGTTAAATTAAATGGCACGCATGCCTGTGGTGCACACGGCCATTCAAGCCAATGAGGCTTGATTATTTGGGATTTTCTGTTTTCCCGGGGGGTGGGTGGGTGTTGGAATGGATCTCCCGTGAAAACAGAGGGGCTACTGTAGTTATAAATTCCAGAAACTGAGATCACCTTTCATCAAAAATAATATATTATTTTAAACTTTAAGAATAGAGCTAGCTTACCTCCTCACTGTCTCCCAATAACAAAACATCTCAGTGCTTAATCTTTATTCCAAATTACCTGTAAATTTCTTTAAGAAAAGAAAAACATGTCAATACATTTAATTTTATACACATCCCTTCCAAAGAATGCTTATAAGCAAGAGAACTAATAACATCTTTATTTACATGAAAATGGCTACCTCTGGGGCTTCACATGGAATGCCATTTCTAAACATGAGTGGAAGCACCCCCTCCCTGTGATGCGGTTAGGGTACCAACCGCCTGATACCTATAAATAAATTAAGAACGGGGGGGGGGGGGGGGGGAAGAGAGAATATAAAACGAATAATTCCTATCCTAATTTGTAGGTGCAGCTGTTTTCCTTGGCAATACAATGATGGTAAAATGAAATTTGCAAGGCCAGACTGCTAGCAGCTTGTACCCTCTGGTTTTGTCAATTTAAAAAAAATATTTTAAGGGACAAAAAAAGATACGTAGATATTAGCATGGTGCATTGGTTTGGGTGTTGGATTTGGCCTCCAAGAAGACCAGATTTCAAATCTCTACTCAGCCACAGAAACCTACTGTATGACCTTGGCCAGGTCATACTTTCTCAGCTTCAAGTGGAAGACAATGGCAAACCTTCTCTGCCAAAAATATCCTATGTAGGGTTCAAAGGCAATTTAAAGGCACATACCAACAAGTTACTGAATGTGAATGACACTACTGACCAGGAAAGATAACATTGCTTTGCTTCCCTCCCTCGTCCCTTGCTCATTGTTTTTTAAAGGCCACATATACAGATGTGGAAAAATCATCAAAGC
The DNA here is from genome assembly GCA_026167975.1 of Phrynosoma blainvillii. NCBI lineage: Eukaryota > Metazoa > Chordata > Lepidosauria > Squamata > Phrynosomatidae > Phrynosoma > Phrynosoma blainvillii. The sequence goes on from JANUYF010000005.1 coordinate 61,680,446, forward strand.
TTTCACACACTTTCACAATGCTTTCACAAAAATGCACACCCTAAAACCAGTTCTAAAATTGCTAAAAAAAATAAAGGGGGGGGGGAGTGTTATTATGAAAGGCACTATCAAACAAGTTCCCCCAACTATCATAATAAAACCAATATATCTATGTGCAGCAGCAATAGTTACTGAGCTCATTTTTCCAGCATGCAACTCAAATCATTACTAGATTTTTTTCAAGTGATCATGAAAGACGGCGAAAAACATGAGCTATATACTACTGTGAGCAATGGCTACTTATAGCACCAACTCCAGAGTTTTTGAAATCTTTGCAAAGCTTCATGCTAATTGGAAAAGCATTAATAACTATTGAAAAAGTATTTAGAAATACATAAAACCTCATTAACATGAACGATTAATCTGGATTAAAAAGGGAAAAATATTATTCTCCATGAAACATTCTTCAATTACAAATAAGTTTTTTTAAAAAAAATTATAGGCTAAAAAAGTGTTTGTGTTCAATAGCATGAAAAAGAAAATTTCCATAAGAAAAACAACTCATGGAAAGCCAATGTTAAAAGTAAATTGGAAAAAAATTCAATTCTTTAACAGGTCAGGAATCAAATTTTTAAAAATGAATTCAACTTTTTGTTAGTATATTCAGCATCTAGTTTTATAGTTTAATTTACTGTTAGCATCCTTATATCAGGTTCACAATAACCTTTAATTAGATTGAGGGGCAAAGAGTAAATTTGTGCCAGAAATGAGGGGAAAATGGAGGAGAAACATAATACTGTTACCTCCTCCTCAATGTGTTCTCACTTCCTCAGTTTTAGAGAATTGCAGCTCAAAATTTTAATGTTGTAAGCTGCCCTGATTGCTCTGCAGAGGGGCGGGACATTTATTATTATTATTATTATTATTATTATTATTATTATTAGCAGAGGACATATAGTGGGTTGTACAAATTCACTAGGATTAGGGGCACAGATTCTCCCCCATGAAAGTGAAAACAATGCAAAAAACCCCCACTTTGGGCCTCGGCAGACGGCTAATAGAGCCGTCTCCGAGGCAGGGAAGAGGAGGGGCAGCCGCACGCTTGGCGCCCCTTCCTCCTCCCGAGGTTACCTTCGGAGCTGCCAGCCCTCCGCACGGCCGGCGCTCTCAGGGCAACCTCCCGCCATAGCGTCCGCACACGCTGCGGCGGATAAGTCAGTGAAAGTGCGGCCTACGCTTTTAGGGCGCACTTTCACTGACATCTGAAAGGAACGCTAATTTAGCGCTCCTTTCAGGGGCGCCGACAGTGCGCCGCGGTGCGGATGCCTCGCTCCAGCGGCGCACTGTCCCGCGGCGTCCCAGACGCCCTCGTCTGCTTCCCCCCTTTCTTTTTCTTTTTTACCTGAGAGAACACCTCTTTGGGAATCTCTAGGTCCTCTGTGCAGGTCTATGTCCAACATAAAGCAGAAATTGACCATAGAATTGCACTGGAGCAGTGGTCCCCAACCTTTTTATTGCCGTGGACTGGTCAACGTTTGATAATTTTTCCGCGGCCCACTGGGGGGGGGTTGCGGCGTCGCGTTGATTATTAAATCAAAACAAGCAGTAGCAGGGCGGCCCGGTACCATTTGTTCTGCGGACCGGTACTGGGCCGCGGACCGGGGGTTGGGGACCACTGCACCGGAGGACCAACAAACGCTTAAAGAAGTGTTTCCTCTGAGAATCTCTGTGGTCAACTTCTGGCAGAGTCAGGCTGGAGGACCTGTCCTAGCAATTCATATAGAGAACATAGCAATCAAATCTACAAATAATCAGATCTGCAAAAGTCAATGCCGCAAATATGAAAGGCCAAGTATATCTTGTATATGAAAGATCTGAGTTACTTTCCATGCATATCTAGGTAGGACTGGGTGAGACCCATGTCTGAAATCTTGGAGCATTGCTGCCAATGAGTCTAGCTCCAAGGATGGAAACCTGTAACTTTCCATTTATTTTAACTGCTGATTTCTACAATTCTTCTTCATTGGCTGTGCTGAGCCTCATGGGAGCTTAAGTCTAAAATACCTTACCCACATAAACAATACACTTAACAGTCCAATACTTAACAGTGTGAGAGTAAGCAACAAAAAAATTCCAGAATTTATACTTAGCAGTATGCAAAACCTGTGGATAACTAGGTTTGGGTGACAGTTAATAAAGCATCTTAAAAATTTTCTTACACCATTTATAAATTCTGCACCATGATTTACAAATGTTTTAAGGAAAACAAAATTAAGATCTTTTCTCAGACTGTCAAATAAACCCAATTTCTTTCTTTCAGTTAGTCTTAAAGCTGCTACAAGATCTCTCTACATAGTGATTCTACAGACTAACACAGCTATGTGCCTTTGCAGACTGCTAGAAATAGTGCAAACTGAGTCCACTTTAACTGCCCTGGCTCAGTGCTAGGGAATCATGGGAACTGTAGTTTTTCTGAGACATTGAGCCTTCTCTATCAGAGAGCTCTGTTGCCACAATAAACTACAGTTCCCATGATTCCCTAGCAATGAGTTAGGGCAGTTAAAGTGGACTCAATTTGCACTATTTCTGGCAGTCTGCAAAGGCCCTTAGACTGCATTCTCATCTTCCATATCCAGCATGTTGTATGTGTTTGCCTGAAACAAGATAGTTGTGATCACTATTTCTGGCAGTCTGCAAAGGCCCTTGAATTCTATCAGTTTTTCCAGGTTATAAAGATCTTAAGTATGGGGGAAAAACTAGAAAAACAGAGGCATGAGGAATTAGGCTATGGTTGCAGGAAAGAGGTTTTAAGATGTAATCTCTTCGCAATCAACAGATCACACTATAGGTCTAAGTCCAATAGAGAGAACAAGGGCCTGATCAGACTGCCAGAAATAATCCAGTTTGAGACCACTTTAACTGCCCTGGCTTAGTGCTAGGGAATCATGGAAAATGTAGTTTATTGTGGCACCAGAGCTCTCTGATGAAAAAACTACAGTTCCCATGATTACCTAGCATTGAGCCAGGACAGTTAAAGTGGCCTCAAACTGGATTATTTCTGGTGGTCTGTTCAGGCCCCAAATTTTCCTATATTCTGCTTTTTAAGAATACATTCTGCATGTTGTTTCTGTATACTAAATTATGATGACTGAATTGTCTATTACTAAATTGATACTAAATTGTCACAACCATGAACAATAAAGTTACAGTTATACATTTGTGGAAAGTGGTAAAGTCTTTATAACACATACATTGGCTTTGCCAGAAGTTACATTTTAAAAGTAAACTCTGATCAATATAACTCAATTCTGGTCCAAAACATGCTGCAGAAATAATCCATTTTTGAGACCACTTTAACTGCCCTGGCTCAGTGCTAGGGAATCCTGGGAATGGTGGTTTATTGTGGCATGAGAGTTCTCAGACAGAGAAGGCAAAATGTCTCATAAAACTACAGTTCCCAGAATTTCCTAGCATTGACCCAGGGCTGTTAAAGTGGTCTTAAATTGGATTATTTCTGCAGTGTGTCACGGCATCAGAGCTCTCTGACAGAGAAGACTAAACGTCTCACAAAACTACAGTTCCCAGAATTGATTTGGACCTTTGACACCTAAAAGTTTCAGTACATTCACCTGACAAACCTCATGATAAAGTTATGCTGCCTGGCCACAAGCTTCACACAGCATTTTCACCGAAGGTTAACCATTTACTCCTTTTCAAAAGCCAAGTTAACTGTAAGCTAGTACAATAACATCCAAAATCCACCAACCAGTGATACTTTTACTGGAGTAACCAAAATGCACAACATACCTGGTGCAACCTATTTGAAGCTCCACTGGCTCCTTTCTTCATCAGGCAAAAATGTTAAAAATGATACGGGGGGGGGGGGGGGATGACAATGTTAGTCATAGGCCTGCAGTTTGTCAAGATGTGGTTTTGTGGATTTTGGAGGATGCTATTGTACTTTGCTGTACGGCCAACATGGATACCCCTGGATGTGTTAAGTGTAACCTAAAATCTTAACTTGCAATGCAACTCCATCTGTGACCAAAATGCCCAAATGGCAATCAAAAGCTTCGCTGCTGCGTTTACAAGTTCCTTTGATTTCAAGGGGACTTGCTTCCATGTCAATGTACCTGTGGCTGCTGCCTAAAATCTCTTCTTCTTGTTGTTGTTTGTCTTCAAGTTGTTACAAACTTGTGGTGACCCTCAAGCAAATTTATCATGGGTTTTCTTGGTAAGTTTCCTCAGAACAGGTTTGTCATGGCCATCCTCTGAGGCTGAGAGTGTGTGACTTGCCCAAGGTCACCCAGTGGGTTTACATGGCTGAGCTGGAATTCGAACCCTGGTCTCCAGAGTTGTTGTCCAACACTCAAACCACTACACTACGCTGTCCTTCCATTGTTGCTGTTGTTAATTATAAATATTTATAATATTATAAGTTATTTTATAATTAATTTATAATTTGTTTTATTTTAATATTTGTTTGTCGTTGTGTACCTTCAAGTCATTATTATTATTATCATCATTATCATTAAATATTTATAACATTATAACTTATTTCATAACTTAATTTATAATTTATATTATTTTATTATTTGTTTGTTGTTGTGTGCCTTCAAGTCATTATAATCATTATTATCAAATATTTATAATATAACTTATTTCATAAATTAATGTATAATGTATTTTATTTTATAATTTATTTGTTGTTGTGTACCTTCAAGTCATTATTATCATCATCATTATTAAATATTTATATTATAACTTCATAACTTCATTTATAATTTATATTATTTTATTATTTGTTTGTTGTTGTGTGCCTTCAAGTCATTATTATCATTATTATCAAATATTTATATTATAACATTTCATAAATTAATTATGATTTATTTTATTTGTTGTTGTGTACCTTCAAGTCATTACCATCATCATCATCATTATTAAATACTTATAATATTATAACTTACTTCATAACTTAATTTATAATTTATTTTATTATTTGTTTGTTGCTGTGTACCTTTAGGTCATTATTATCATAATTAAATACTTATAATATTACAACTTATTTCATAACTTAATTTATAATTCATTTTATTTTAGTTGTTCGTTGTTGGGTACCTTCAAGTCACCATCATCATCATCGCTATGATTACTAAATATTTATAATAACTTATTTTTAAAGCTGATTCATAATTCATTTCATTTTATTACCCGTTCGTTGTTGTGTGCCTTCAAGTCGTTTCCAATTCATGGCAACCCGAAGGCGAACTTATAATGGAGTTTTCTTGGCGAGGTTTCTTCAGAGGAGGTTTGCCACTGCCTTCCCCTGAAGCTGAGAGAGTGTGACTTACACAAGGTCATACAGTGGGTTTAATAGCAGAGCAGGGAATTGAACCCTGGTCTCCAGAGTAGTAGTACTCTGACCACCTACCTTGGCTGGAACTGCATCCGCATTGAGGAAATAGTCCGGTTTGATAGCGGTTTAGCAGGGGGCGTCGTCGTAGCGATGGGATTCTGGGCATTGTAGTTTGTTGTGGCACCAGAGCGCAGCAGAGCTGCGCTCTGGTGCCACAACAAACTACAATGCCCAGAATCCCAACGCTACGACGACGCCCTCTATTAAACCGCTATCAAGCTGGACTATTTCCTCAGTGCGGACGCAACCTAGGTCTCTCCGCTCCCTTGAGGCGCCTCCCCTGCCAGCCTCGACGTCAACCGCTCACCTCGTTGCGACTTCCTGAGGGGACTTGGCGTCCTCCATCGGGAGAAAAGGCGCCGAAGGGTCACCTCACGGGCCCAAAATGAACACCTGAGGCGGACAGAGCAGGTCCACGGTGGGCGGGGCCCGCGGCGCGCGTCACCACCGCCCTCCGACGTCACCGGCCCCGCCCACTGGACGGAGGCGGAGCCAGTGGCGAGGTTTTAAAAGCGGGCGCTCGCAGCAGTCGCTGCTACTTGCGTCTTCGTTTCTCAAGGGTAATGCGTGGGCAGGAAAGGGCTTCTCCCTTTGCTCCTTGTTCCCAGCGCCGGCAGGGAACTTACATGGCTAGAATAGAATCTAAAAAGTAAAGATATACAACTCAGCACAAAAGTCAGAATCATATAAGCCACTGTATTCCCTATTACCATGTATGGATGTGAGAGCTGGACAGTTAAGAAAGATGATAGGAAGAAAATCAGCTCCTTTGAGATGTGGTGCTGGAGAAGAGTGCTGAGGATCCCATTGACAGCCAAAAGGACAAACAAGTGGGTCCTAGAGCAGATCAAGCTGGAAACCTCCCTGGAAGCCAAGATGACCAAACTGAGGCTGTTGTATTTTGGACAAACCATGAGAAGGGAGGACTCTTTGGAAAACACATTAATGCTGGGGAAGGTGGAGGGAAGTAGGAAGAGAGGAAGGCCACATGCCAGGTAGATGGGCTCTTATTAAGGAGATCACAGGTATTAAGGGGTTGAAGGAGTTAATCAGAGCAGTGGAGGACAAGGAGGACATCTTGGAGATGTCTTGTCCATAGGGTCTCTGTGAGATCGACTCGAGGGCAGTCAGCAACAACAAAATTGACACCTAACTGCCATGGTTCAAGACTGTGGGATTCTGGGGTTTGTAGTTTGTTGTGGCAACAGAGAATTCTCTGACATAAAAGGCTAAATGTCTGACAAAGCTACCATTCCCAGGATTCCATAGCCTTGAGCCATTATTCTTCAGTGTGGATACATCCTAAGAGAAAAGGTGCTGCTGTTTGGATGCGTTTGTCACGCAGGCCAGGCAATGTGGGTTATTTTGCAGCTGATCTACCCCTAAGTTTGTATTCTGTTGTTTGTTGCCTTCAAGTTGCTTCCAACATAAGGTGAAATCTACCACGGGGTTTTCTTGGCGTGTTTCTTCAGAGGGGGTTTGTCATGGCCATCCTCTGAGGCTGAGAGTGTGTGGCTTCCCCAAGGCCACCCAGTGGGCTGAGTGGGCATTCGAACCCTGGTCTCCAGAGTCATAGTCCAAAGCTCAAACCACTATGCCACGCTGGTTCTAATTATGTGCTACTAATTCAGCATGTCCTAAACTGTACCCTGTGGTAGAAGCAAGGGTTCAGCCCCTGAATTTATTTTCATTTTCAGGGCTGGTGGGAAGGGCAGTAAACGCCGACCACAAGCCAGCCTTCACTGCCGCAAGGAAAGGCCTTCTACTACCAAACATTATAGGTTTCAAAATGAGACCGTCTTTGTTATTGCCAAGGGCACAACTCCACTGAGTTTTCTACCAAATAGTCAGATGTAGTTTGGTTCCTCCTCCCCTCAGTACAAGCAAAGATCAAGGATGATGGGAGCTATGTAGATGGTCTGCTATATGTTGCCAACAGCTGTCCTGTACATTGTCCCTGGCATCATATATGCAAATATGGCTGATGACAGGTGAAACGCAACCAAAGATTGTAGCCTTGAACTTAAAACACTTGATTTCACAAACTATAAACATGAAATCAACTAAATCTAATACCATAAAATGTTGCCTCCCTAAGTTCCTTATCATATTGTCTTGTTTCTTGACTATTGTTTCTAGTAAAACCCTTTCAAACTCATCTCTGTTTTCGTCCTGAATATTTATAATATTTAGATCTGTCAAATGTTTTCACGTACCAGCAGTGAAAGATGGTGGCAGTAAAAATAAGCATTCTCCATGCTACAGCTGTGCAAAACTGGTTTGGAAAAATGTGCTCGTGAAGTCACTAAATTAATTTTTTTATTCTGCATTTTTCAAATAAAGTATGTATCAATACAAAACCGTCCCCAAAGCATTCAAAGATCTTTACCACACAGGTTATCTGTGATCCTTGGTTGTTTAATGCAAAATCATTGCATCAGTGATGGAACAGTCCCATATTCACACTCTTGGTTGCTCCACTACCTTTTTGGTTTTTCCATATGATGAAGGCAGAAAAGCTCATGTGGCCTCAAATCTTTGACCCCTGGTATTAGAAGATATAAGCACAGGGGAAAGGGCCTGTCTTTTTGTTATGACTTCAAGAATGCCCTTTTCTCTAATGTTTCATATGTTGGAAATTGAAACACTGAATTATAAAAACTATGAGAAGAGTGTGAACACAACAGAAACAATCTTTATTGAGTTACTGTTTTGAACAATGATTACTGTCAACTGAAGTCTTAACAAGTGACTAAAAAAGCCAGACTTTCCCTGCCCATTTCATATTCTCTTTCAACCACTTAAGTACAGAAGCATATTCTAAACTGTAAACTTGTTCCCTGTTAATATTTACTGTCAAATGCTTTATGAAAAGCCTTGGAGTAGATATGCGAGCAGCTTGAATCAGCCTCTCCACTGCACTTTGATAGTCGTCATCTTTTCGTACATTGTTGCCTTCACATCTGAAAGGCAATATTCTCAGTTAGAAATTACAGCCAAAATCCAGCTTGTTACCACAGTTTAAAAGTAGCTATGGGCATGAGCTGCTATCCCCTATTTCTTCCTAAAATATACTTAAATACACCTAAGTGAATTTTTTCAGGTAAGAACAAATGGTGACTGATATATTATTAGTAAAATATAAACAGCTGTGTTGAGGAATCAATTCCTCTAATTTCTAGGCATACTGTTTTCTAAATGATAACATTTTAATACTAACTAAACTAAACAAGAAGCCAAGATGATTAAACTAAGACTATTATGCTTTCGCCATATCATGAGAAGGTGGCATCGTCGTCATCATCATCATCATCATCATCATCATCATCATCATCATCATATTATTATTATTATTATTATTATTATTATTATTATTTCTTATATCCCATCTTTCTCCCAATATAGGGACTAAAAGCGGTGAACAGCAGATTTAAAACAATATAATTTAAAAACAGTACAACATTAACAGCATGACTCGCTAGAAGAGACAGTAATGTTTGGTAAGGTAGAAGATGGTAGGAAAAGAGAAAGACTGCATTCCAGATGGATACACTCAATGAAGCAAGCCATGGCCCTGAGTCTGCAAGACTTGAGCAGGGCTTTTGATGATAGGGTGACTCAAACGTTTCTCATTCATAGGGTTGACGTAAGACAAAGTTGACTCGACACTAGTTAACAACAACAAAATATGGTACATCATTTAAACAAAGAATGAGAATATATTGCATGAAAATCTTAGGACTGAAGGAAGACAGGTTGCATACCTGTAACTGTGGTTCTTTGAACTGTCATCTGCGAACTCACACAATTGGGGGTATTCTGGGCCTGCAGAGTTCATCTTCAGGACCTTCTAAAATAGTTATACAGTGGGCCCTTGGTATCTGCTGGGGTTCCAGGATCCCCTGTGGATACCAAAATCCATGGATGTTCAAGTTCATTAGATACAATAGCCTAGTAAAATGGTGTCCCTTGTATAAAAATGCAAAATCAAGGTTTGCTTTTTGGAATGTACATATTTTTGGAATATTTTCAATCTGTGGATGCTTGAATCCATGGATAAAAAAATCTGTGGACATGGAGGGCCGACTGTATAAGCTTTTTTGGCAGTAGCTCCACCCACCCTTAGCTCTGTCCCTCACTGTTCCTGCTCATTTACCTGCATGGCAGGGGGTTGGACTGGATGGCCCTTGTGGTCTCTTCCAACTCTATAATTCTATGATTCTAGTTTCCAAAAATCAAAGATGCAGGACAAAGAAGAGGGGAAGATGGGTAGATTTCTGTCAATTCACAGATGACCACTTGAAGAACTACATTTACAGGTATGCAAGCTGTCTTCCTCCTTCGTAGTCTCTGTGACACATATGACTGAGACTAGGAAACTAATCACACATAGAGGCGGGACTGTCATGCAAGAAAGAAAAATATCTAACAATTAAACAGAGAAGTTTATTAAAATGTAACAGTACTGCTCATACCTGGAGAGCATACAAAACAGTAACTTTTATTGCAAACATGTAAAACTACCCCCCCCCCCCAGGTTGCATCACTTCTGGACCAAGCATCTAGTCCAGGGGTTGGCAATGTTAACATACCTGGGGCTGGTCGCTGGTCCCCAGGTCTTCTGCCAGGCCGAGGGGGGGGGGGAATGGCGGTGCGTGCGCTCACGTGTGCATGCATGCCCCCCCGCCAGCCGCAGCGCGCATCTCAGCCACTATTTTGGCAAACAAAATGGCAGCCGTGGCGTGTGCGGTGGCGGGAGCGCACAGCAGTGGCCGGTCAGCGGGGGTCGGCAGGCCGGGTGCGGCCTGTAGGTTGTCGACCCCTGATCTAGTCTGTAGTGTAGAAGTAGTGATCACACAGCAACCCTACATACATCATCTAGTGGTATACCACTCAGGAAAGAAGCAGCAGTAGCTAGTTCTCTGGCAGAATATGCATGAATTTGAACAGGTGGTTCTTTTTTAGCTAGTTCATAACAAGGTATACAGTTGAAACCATCCACTTTGAGAAGCACTGTGCCGATACCTGTTGACCTAGTTTCAAATCTGAGTATCGTATTCATTACTCTGGTATACCTTCTTGAATTTGATGGTTGGTCGAGATAAAAGGCAAGGGTCCTATGAACACTGTGGGGATGTAGAGTTCATAAGAAGTCCGAAGCAGAGTTCTGTATGAAAGCTGGCAAAAAATTCAGGTGAAAGAAAGATAAGATTTTCAGGAGGAAGCAAATGTCAGGGTGGAATATATAACCCTGTCTCAGTGAAAGAGCAGGTAAAATTGGTCCACACGCTATCCTTGCAGAGGTTATGACAACAAGGAAGACAGTCTTCCAGGTAAGTAAGCTACTATCACATGATGTCACTGGTTTGAAGGGCTTCCTGGTTAACTGTGATAACCCAAGTTCTAGGCTCCAAGCAGGGGCCTGTCTCAGCACTGAAGGGTGTACATTCTTCTACTTCAAAAAACCTCTTTTATCAGAGGAACTTGAAAACAGAAAGAATGGCCTTTGGAAGAATGGAAATGGAAGGAGGTGGATGAAAGATAACATCATAGTGGCAACAGGGAGAGACCAGAATCAGACAGGGAGAGCAAGAATTTGAAGATGTGTTGAATCTGAGCTCAGGATGGAGAGAACCCTCTGGCTGTATGAAAGGACACAAACTTCTTCCAATTATAGGAGTAGGATCTCTGAGTTGATGGCCTATGAGCTGCTCTGATACGCACAATGTCAGGTAAACAAGTCAAGGAACAAATCCTTCATGCTGTCAACCGTAAGTCTTCAAATCTGGATATTGATCCTGCCTGTTGTGAGGAGATTGGGATGGAGAGGTAGATGAACATAAGTCCTTCAAGACAGATGGAGAAGCAGCATGAACCAAGGCTGCCTCAGCCACCATGGTGTTATTAGAATGGTGTTTGCCGTTTGCAAGCTTTGACACTAACTTGGTGATCAGTGGGAATGGTAGGAAAGCATACAGCAGCCGTCTGTTTCAGCTGAAGAGGAAGGCATTGCTGGGCGATCCTCCCCTCCCTTTTGAGTCCTGGAACAGAAGCAGCTGCATTGCTTGTTTGCCAGGTTGGCAAAGAGATCCACATCTGGAGTCCCCCCACAGGCTGAATCTTGTTGGGATGGAGCATCCATTTGTGACATGAATTGGACGACCTGCTGAGTTCATCAGCAAGGACATTCTCTTCTCCTAGGAGATGAATTGCCTAGAGAGAAATTTTTCTGTCAATGCACCTATCCCACATTCAGACTGTCAACTGGAGCAGGGTCTCTGATGTCATTCCTCCCTGCTTGTATAGGTAATACGTTACTGTGCTACTGTCGGTAAAGATCGGGACTGAATTGCTCCATAAAAAAGATTTGAATGCCCAAAGGGCCTTCTTGACTACTATCTTGAAGACGTTGATATGCAAAAGAGCCTCTTTGCTTGACCATTTTCCTTTCACTGACATTTCATCTGCATGAGCACCCCAACCTTCAAGGGATATGTCTAAGGTAACAGCCAGGTGAGGATGTTCTGCAAGAAAGGGCATGGTCACTCAAACACTATTTAAAGAGAGGTGGATATACCTTGACATTGTAAACTTCATGTAGGGCAAATCTTGAAGAAGGTCAAAGATGTGCAGGAACCATGACTGACGCAAACAAAACCATAAGCAGGCCAATGGGCAGTGGGAGACCCTATATTGCCAAGTAGCACTTGAATGTGTTTTGCAGGTGTGCCAATAGTGATGGATGGTCTGGAGCAGCATACAAAATATCTACTCTGAAAGGCGAGCCGTGGTTGAAATTGAGACATTTTCTCTGAAGGGATGAGACAGGACTTCTCTAGTTTGACCACAAGACCTAAGGAATAGAGTAGATCCAGAGTGCACTCAACATGGAATGTTAATCATGTTCTTGACTGAGCAACTAGCAGCCAGTCGATGTACAGGAATTTGGCAATGCCTCTGTCTCAGCCAGGATGCCACTACCGCCATAAATTTTGTAAACACCCTAGGAGCTGTGAAGAGTCTTAACAGAAGAACCCAGAATTGATATGCTCTTCTTCCCATTGCAAATGACAGGTAACAACAGTGCGATCATCGAATCCCAATATGAAAATCGGCATCCTTGAGGTTGAGCATGGTAAGGTGGATGAAGAATAACTACCCTGAAGTGTCTGAGGGAATTCACCTCCCTAAGGTCCAAAATGGTTACGAAAACCATCATCCTTCATGCTGGCAATGAAGTATCAGAAGACACTCCCCCCCCCGCCATGATCTGATAGGGATGGATTCACAGCGCCCATGTGGAGCAAGTTTGTGACTTCATTGGAGAGTTTATCAGAAGGGGCAGTAGCATGGATTACCCCCATCAGAGATACTCTTCGAACTTGATGGCATACCCCTTTCCCGATAATGCCAAGGATCCAGGTGTTGTGGTGACTGTAGCCCAAATATAATGGAAATGGGCTAATCTGTCTCCGAAGATAATGTGGAATTGGAGGAAGAGCAGGAGAGGCATCAAAGATGCCTCTTTGCCTGGTTGTGGGTCTTTTTCTTAGAGGCAAGATTATACTGTGCAGAAGACTGCCTCTTGCCAGATGATGAAGATTGGGATGTATGTTAATAGCATCTGGAAACAGATGGGGTGTAGCATTTTTCTCAAGGACAAGCGTTGCCAACTGAATTGCAGGCTGTTGGCTCCCTGAGTATGTGATAGAATGCCATACTTTCTTCTTTCGAGCTGTACAGCACATTTGTTGTTGTTGTTGTTGTTGACCTGAAGACCATCAGTGGCTTTATTAAATAACCATGATTCATCAAATGGGAAACCTTCAATGGTAGCCCTAGCTTGAGTGAAGAGGCCAGAGGAACAAAGTCACATGTGGCAGCCAACTGCAACAGCTCCAGCAATATTCACTGCTGAACATTTGGCCATATGGCAAGCAAAGTTAATTTGTTGGCCCACCAAAGAATGCACTTCAACCTGCATCGTGTTGTCGTTTTCTGGGAGACTATCAAACAGAAGTAGGATTCTTTCTCATAAATGCTGCTGATAAACTCCCATACAAGGTGTGTAGTTGGTGACTCTGAAGCTGAGAGTGGGTGAGAACATTTTTTTGCCATTAAATTGAGTTTCCAGCCTCCTTTATTACCAGGTGTCGAGAATGATTTGTGGATCAATTTGGATTGCAAAGCATCAACCATGACAGAATTATGTATAGCCAACAGCCAACAGCCAGTCTGATTCCAATTCATCACCCTGTAAAGATGATCAATTTTCTTCAATGTAGAGGTACTAGTTAAAGGAGTAACACAGGAGCATCTGGAGATCTTTACAATGAACAGTAGAAATGGGATGAAAGCCAGTGTAGGGACCTCTACTTGAATCTGATGATACATCAGGTCCATATGCTCTAGTTTCTGGTCCTTCAAGTGGCGCTCTAAGGCACTGGTCATTCAGAACATCTGATCTGAAAAGGTTCATATATACTTGTATACTTGTGTACATGTCAACCTCATTAATAAGTCAAGGGCAGGCTTTGGAGCCAAAATTATGGATTTTGATATAACACATGGATAAGCTGAGGTTAAAATCTAGGGACATGCCACAAAGGATGTAAACGACAAAGCAAAGCAAAATTATGTCAAAGATTTTACAAAATTTCAACAGGCATAACTTTGTGCTTTCTGTAAAGGCTTGATGGATGAGGAGAGTGTCACACGGACTTTTTCTTTTCTTTCATTTGTGGCCATACCATGGACCTATTTTTCCCCACAGCTGCCACCATCCTATGCAAAGAGCCACTCCTTCACCAACCTTCTTTTCTAAAACTCTTTGGTATAACCTATCTTGTATAAGGTTTAGTTGCGTGGATATTCATTCACACTGTAGACAAGTGTTTCATAAAGAAACAACAAAATTGTATTTACAATATAAGTAACAATGTTTCACTTGGTCTTGCTGCACTTGTTATAATTGGTTATAGTTACAAATAATAATACTCCTTTCCTTGGAACACTTTCAATTACTCCCACAAGACACTTTCAGCCCTTCTTTGTGTGCCTTTACTCTTTCTTAACCAGCCTTTAAGGCTATCAGCACCCCTCAGGATATTCTCTTTGTTAACTCCCTCCCTTGGAGTTTAGTATGTGTATTAGGCCACTCTCTTCCGGACTTTAGCCCTGTTCCATTCTGGAACCTTCACCATCAGACCCTCACTGTCTGGAATCCAAACCCTAACTGACTTCCAACTGTTCCTAACGGAATTTCCCCCTTACAGCCCAACATTCTATTGGCTGTTACCAGCTCAGTCCTGATTGGTTGTCACCAGGGCTGGCTCTATCCTGCCTTCTCTCCACAGAGAGGACTATGGTAAATGGTGGTGTCTGTGATGTGTGGGGGCGACAACCAGGCACAGGTGGGGCTAAGAAAATGTCCACGCAAGAGTTAAGGTAAAGTATTAACTCTTATAAAAAAAAGGAATCATCTGCTACTCTGAGTAGAGTGGTGAAAGGTGAGAGCTTAATCTGTCCTGGGAGAACCGAAAAGAAGCACTGATTTGGTGCTTTAAGAAGAAGTACCGAAGAGCCACCATTTTCCACCAGGCATTCAAGACAAACAACTCTCCCCCCCTCCAACAGCACCACAGTAAACAGAGTAGAAGAGTTTGCTTATCTTTTAGGACATCCCAGGGGAGACTATGCTCTTGCCTCTCATCACTCTTCTCAGAGAAGGTGATTGTTCCCCCCTTTTGGGGATAGTGGTGGTGAAGATTTAAGGTACAGTTCTTACATTGACCCGTGGATAAGTTGACCCAGTTTTTTTGGGTCAGTTTTTTTTTACTAAAATTTCTAGACTTATACAGGAGTACTTTTCACATTTTTTCCAAAGATTTTTTTCCATTTCTTTTCATGTTAATTACTAAAAGTTTTGGGAAACATGAGCAATTTATTATATTTGTATACATACGTGCTTTCATAGTCACTTCACTGACTATTGCTACTGGGAATCAAGTTCTTAATCAACATGTAATGGCAAAATTTGATATAATTTCTTCCAAATTCTCTATGTATTTAATAATCAGATGTTATAGGTTGTTGTCATAATATCATAATATTCTTCCTTTAAGTCAAAAGATGAGCATTAAAGTTACTTGATACCCTACTTAACTATATATCTAGAAGATTTACCAACCTTTTTAATACTATTTGAAGTATTTGGCTGGAAGCACCCGGACTCTGAATACTGCTAGCATTTGCAACCATGAAAATTTCAATTGCTAGCAGCATCTCAACCTCAGTCATATATGATGGAATCAGGAGAAGCTTACGGTAAAGATTTCCCTCCAGTGGTGGGTAGCACCCTAATGCTAAAGCACCTAAAATGACAGTAAAAATATAAATATGAGGTTAAAGTGCTAAATAACATGCATGTTGGGGTTGTGTATAGATAACTGGCTCTTTTATCACCATTTATCATCTGAAGCCACTTGAAGTTCTACATAACTTTCAGTTGCTTCCATTTCCAGCCTTACTATAATTGATGCTTCGGACATTGTCAACATATGCAACAGAGGAGGAAAGAAGAGAAGGTAACTCTATCCTGCTTGTTTAGAATGTCGGGAAGTGCTCCATGCATTCTTATCAAACTGGGAAATGCTTCATCATTTCATCAGTTCTGACCATGCAACTAACCAGTTTTTTGTGCCTCCTTATCCAGTTACGATATTATCTGCTGCTTCTCTTTGTTCAAAATAGTTACAAGGCCACATACTGGGATTCCATGTCTTTTAGGGACAGTGAGCACATTAGAAATTTGGAGTGCTGTAGATACTAACAAAATGGCTGCACTGGGTTTTCCTAAGGCAAACTAGTGATGCCAAAGCATGCATGAAAGCTAATTAAAAACATGGGTTTTCTTCAGAAAACTCAGGCAGAGTTCAGACAGATAGCATTTAAAGAGTAACAACATCAGCCCATATCTTAAAGCAATCAATAAAAACATCAACCAAAACGATAATGGAAGATCATCTCTACTGTCTAGCTAACTACCATTATGACATAAGGACAGGTTGCTTACCTGTAACTGTAGTTCTTTGAGTGGTCATCTGCGAATTCACACAAATGGGTTATTCTGCACCTGCGCAGTAAGCTTCGTAACCTTCTGGAATTGCTAGGAAAGACTTTTTGGCAGTAGCTCTGCCCACCCTCTATATAAGCTTGGCATCTTCCTGCTCTTTCTCAGTTTCTAAAAGTCCACCGCATAGCACTGAGGTAGGCAAACTGTCCCCTTTAAGGGCCGAGGGACTTCAGCTCCCAGAATCCCAGACTATTGGCCAACATCCCAGACTACTGGCCAACATGGCTGAGGCTTCTGGGAGCTGAAGTTCCTTGGCCCTTAAAGGGGACAGTTTGCCTACCCCTGGATAGCAGTAGACAAAAGGAACAAGGATAGCAGGACACAACTGAGGGGAGGATGGGCGAGATTTGTGTGAATTCGCAGATGAGTACTCAAAGAACTACAGTTACAGGTAAGCAACCTGTCCTTCATAGTCTCTGCGAATCACACAAATGGGTTAGACTGACAAGCTGTGGTCAGTGGAGGAGGGAGTGTCATGACACCAAATGTAAATTTGAAACAATTTGTATTTATGTTCAACAATAAAGCATTAAAAACTATGAAAAAGAGCACTTTGTTGTGCCAGTTGTTTTGTTTTGTTATTAAACAGATAAACATGCAATGCAACAAACCTTTAATGCATCCCTGAAAGCAACACTTGCCCTTCCAAAGGCTGCTTCCTGTCCGTCTCTGATGTCCAGCCTGTAGTGCTTAATGAATGTTAGTGGCTGGGACCAGATAGCAGCCTTGCAGACGTCCTCCAAGAGTATCCCAGACAAAAAAGTGGAGGATGTTGCTACCGCCCTGGTCGAGTGTGCTCGAATCCAAACTAGAGGAGTCTTCCCACAAAGTTCATAGCAAAGATGAATAGTGGCTGTTACCATTTTGAAAATCTCTGGGGGTAACAGGGAGTCCCAACTTTGAATCCAACTAGCAGGTGAATAGTCTCTCAGATTGTCTTGAACCCGAAGTCCTGTTGACATATGTGAGTGCTCATCTGAGTGCTCAGCATGGGTGGTTGGGTTCAGGGCCAAAGTAGGCAACATGTCTTGGTTAATGTGAAAAGCCAACACGACTTGGGCAGAAAAGAGACATCCAGTGTGAGAACTACTTTGTCCTTGTAAAATTTAAGATAAGGTTAGTCAACTCGTAGGGCACAGAGCTTTCTGGTCTGATAAGACCATCAAGGAATGCAGTTTTCCAGGTAAGTAGCCTCATGTCAATATTAGCCATATGCTCAAGAGCAGGGGTAGGCAACCTTTCCCCTTTAAGGGCCGAGGGACTTCAGCTCCCAGAAGCCTCAGCCATGTTGGCCAATAGTCCCATGTTGGCCAATAGCTCCTGGGATTCTGGGAGCTGAAGACCCTCGGCCCTTAAAGGGGAAAGGTTGCCTACCCCTGCTCAAGAGGTTTGACAAAGAGGCAAGATAGGACCAACTCAAGATTCCAAGATGGAGTTGGTGTGGAGGCTGGAGGGTGTAAATTATTGAACCCTTTAAGGAATTTCCTAACAAGGGAGTCAGTAAAAAACAAAGAGTGGCCCTCAAATTGATAGTGGGTGCAAATAGCTGAAAGGTAACATTTAAAGGAAGAAAGTGATAATCCTGCTTGAGTAAGTGAAAGGACGAAGTCCAAAACTATAGAGATATCCACCTGGGAGGGTGGAATCCCCTTTTCGGTCAAAAAGGCAAGAAACTTGTACCATTCCCAGGCTTATGACTTCTGTGTGGAAGGCTTGTGTGCAGCTAGGATCATCTCGCGTACAGGACTGGACAAGTTGACTAATGTTGGATTCTCCATGCTACTAGTCGGAGGGTGTCGATATCCGGGTGTCTAACCCGACCATTGTGGAGCGTGAGGTTAGGTTGCAATGGAAGCTGAAGGTAGTGCTTCTTGGACAGTTGGAGGAAAGGTGCAAAACATGGCTGCCTCAGCCACTACAGAGTGATGAAGATGGCATTTGCTTGGTCCGATCTCATTTTGGCGACAACCCTGGTAATCACCGGGAAAGGGGAAGACTTATAGCTTTTTTCTGGACCAGTGGAAAAGAGAGACATATTCCTTGGAACCTCTGGTTCAATGTCTGGAACAAAATTAGTGACAATGTTGATTGCGATGGGAGGCAAAGAGATCAATGTTGGGGGTGCCCCAGCAAAAACAGGGACTTGGCAACTCAAAGATGGAGCATCCACTCGTGTCAGGAGTCTGATGACCTGCTTAGCTTGTCCGCTAATTCATTCTCCTCTCTAGGCAAGTGAATAGCTTGAAGTAGGATGTTTCTCTGGATGCACCAGTCCCAGATCCGCATGGCGAGGTTGAGTAGGGTCCAGGACTTTGTCATTCCTTGTTTGTTCAGGTAGTACATCACAGTGGTGTTGTCTGTGAGAAGAAGAACGACTTGATCCTGAAGGAACCCCATGAAGGACTTCAAGGACTTCTCAACTGCCAGTATTTCCAGGTTCTGTTGACCATTTGCCCTTCACAGAAAGGCTGTCGGAGTGTGTTTCCCAGCCCAACACGAAAGTGTCCATGGTGAGCATTATTTGAGGTTGAGGTAGCAAAAAGAGCATCCCGGCAAGACATTGCTTGGATCCTACCACCAATGGAGGGATTTGGCGACAGGTCTCAGTATCATGAGCCATTTGAGTGGTCATGCATGGGTTCGAACACCAAAAGAAACCACAACTGGAAGGGTCAAAACCGAAGGCGAGTCCATGGGGTGATGTAGGTCCAAAGCCAGATGTCCTAGGGCTATCTGCGCTGTGTACATTCTGATTCGTCTCCAGGAGAGACAGGTGCAAACTGTGATTGTAAGGTTCAAGAACTAGTTGTCTGGGAGGTAATCCTTTGATGTCGTTGAATCTAGCAAAGCACCTATGAAGCGAACCCTTCGAGATGGGTGGAGGCTGTATTTTTCCCTGTTGACCATGAGCCTGAGAGAGCCAAGTAGAGATAATGCGAAGTTGATTTGCCTTATTAGAGTGTTCCAGGATGGAGCCACAAAGAGTCAGTTGTCCAAGTACAGGAACACAGAAATCTCTTGCTGGTGCAGGTAGGCTGCCACCACTGCCATGCACCTGGTAAAAACTCTCGGGACTGTTGAAAGGCTGAATGATAAGACGTGGAACTGAAAACAATCAGATCCGACAGAGATGGCAAGGAATCTGTGGTGGTCTTCTCGGGTTGCTATGTGAAAATACGCGTCCTTGAGGTCAAGCATGGCAAACCAGTACCAAGTTGATAACAGTGGAAGAACAGCATGCAGAAGTGCTTGTAAGAGATAAAGGAGTTCAGGTAGCACTGGTCCAAAATAGGGTGGAGGCCTCCGTCCTTTTTCAAAACAATGAAATATCTAGAGAAAAGGCACTGTTGAATCTGAGAATGTGACACAGGTTCGATAACATCTTTGTCCAACAATGAGCACACTTCGTTGAGTAAGGTGTCTGAACGGGGTGTGACATGTAACACACTCGTTGGGGGAAAATCTTCAAATTCAAGGGAGTAACCCCTCCAGACAATTGTAAGCACCCAAGAGTCAGATGTTATGGAGGCCCAAAAATGGTAGAAAGGGGACAACCAATCCTGAAAGGATGTTAGGGGAGCAGAGTGCGCGGGAGAACTTCAAAACCTCTTCTTGCCCTGTTCAGAATCCTTTTTACGAAAGGATTACTTATACTTTGATTGGGAGGCTGACACTTGCTGGATGAGGAAGAGGATTGGGATGGGAAGCACTGGCGTGGTTGTTCAGCAGTTTGGAAGTTCTTAATACTGGTTGGAAGAGTAAGAAGACTTCTGCCAGTCCGAGTGATGTCAGTACAAAAATGGGGTCCGAAAAGAAGAAAAGGACATATCGTATTTATGGACAGTGTTCCTCATTTTTTCTTAAAATCCAACTTCTTGTTGGTATCCTTGTGAAACCATCCTGAGGCATCAAATGGGAGGTCCTCAATGGTAGCAATGGCATGAAGTGTCAAGTCGGATGACCTCAACCAAGCATGATGTTGGAGGGCTCCAGAGAGAACTTTAGCAACACAATCAGTCGAGTGGCATGCCAAGGTAATCTGTTGGGCTTTGAGAGAGTGAGCCTTTGTGTGTAGTGCCATACCCAGGCAGTGCTTTTCCTCTGGGAGGTCCTTGTAAAGGAGCAGGGTGTGTTCCCACAGGTGCTGCTGGTAGGTGCACATACAAGCAAAGTAGTTAGCCACCTTGATGTTGAGATGGCTGCTGCATACAATTTCCGGGCCATAGCATCAAGTTTATGACCCTTGTCATTTGGAGTGGTTGAAGTCTTAGGGGTGAAATTAAGCTGTGATGCCTCAACAATGGCTGAATTTGGATATGGGTGAATAGCCAGTTTTTATCTGATGGAGTGATTTGGCTCTGAGTGGTTTGGGGTCGAGGGGAGGACCTCGACAGTACCAACCGCCATGTCAGTATCAAGCTATTGGGCCTTAGCAGCGTTGGGAGTCGAACCCAAAGTATGAGATTTCATGTCCTTGTGACGAGAAGAGTCCTTGGTCTTGCCATGCAAAGAAGACTTATGCTTTTTCTCTTTGCTGTGAGAAGTCTCAGAAGACTTAAGTTTAGGGGGAGACGATCTGTCGACCCCATTTGCTATTTGACATTTACGCTTCTCTGAGCACTCAGATTTGTCATCCCGAGTAAAGGATTTCTCCCGATTGTGGGATTTTTCTTGAGGAGAATCCTTAGAAGAAGACTTCTTAGAGGTAGAAGCTGCAGCAGGACCCAAAATTTGGGAATACAAGAGAGGTTTAAGATGGATCTCTCTGTTCTTTCTAGCCTGGGGAATGAACACCTTCCAATGAATGAGGCCAAGCAGAGACGTTATGGCCTTCACCCAAGTATAGGAGGCATTTTGAATGGCCATCCTGGCTGGGAATCTTCCTGCCACATTCTGTATACTTTTTAAAAGAGTGCAAGGCCATAGTGGCTTGGGGATAAAATGCAGCCAATGCATGGGGCAAATGAAAGAGAAGCCATGAAGTCCAAATCAATACCGTAAATCAGAGACCAAGCCAAATCTACAATCCGAAGGGAAACAACAAGAGCCAATCTGAAATCAAAACCGAAAGTGAGAGGAGCGATTCTGATCATAAGTTCCTTCAAGTTGCTAGCGCGGTGAATGAAACTGAGAAAGAGTGGGAAGACACCAAGCTTATACAGAGGGTGGGCGGAGCTACTGCCAAAAAGTCTTCCCTCGTGATTCCAGGTTCCGAAGCTTACTGCACAACTGCAGAATAACCCATTTATGTGATTCGCAGAGATCACGAAGAATAGAGAATTCTGTGCCATCAGTAGCCCTGTATCTTTAAAATAATATCCAAAAAGCTATCTTATTAAACACCCCCACAAAATTTTCACATAAACTTCAATACCAAGCGATATATCTACGTAAGGACTGCTGCCTGAACTCAAGAGATTTTTTTACATCAATTTAATATAGCAGACATTGTTTTGAAGACAGCTTACTTTTATAATGTGTCCTGGCTTTAAGCCACAAACAGCTTCTTCCCAGTGTTGTGATTAATGCTCTTAGTAAATTAAATTCAACAGGAATATTCTTTGTAAGCATGAATTCTACAACAGTAGATGATATGGCAAGGTGTTTGCTTTCTAGACATGCATCTAGTAGCTTATTAAACAAAAGGCTGTATTGGGATACATCCAGAGTATCTGTAAAAGAAGAGTATTGTAAATGAGAACTTTCTTTCAGTTATGAGGTACCACATTAAATCTAGCAACATAATGGTAGGAACCACAGCATAAAATATTTTCCCTATTTCAAGGTTTCATAGGAATGTGAAAGAGATGTGAGGCTTCTTTTATATTATTTAACGGTTAAGCTTAGCATATAATAGCTTTCCTCTCCTAAACTGTGAGCCATCACTGCTTTCTCAACAGACACTGGATACATACCGTGAAAATCCTGAAAATGTTTTAAGCACATGCACAAAAGGGTGCACTGCCATTTTTGTTATGACAGACAAGGAGAGACAAGATGACAGGCCAACAGAGGAGAAGGGATAAGAGACATTTTGTGCTTGTTCTTTTCTTTTCGCTCTACCAGAAACTGACTAGTGCAGTAACTGGAAAGAACTAACTGATCCACTATTTAAATTTGGATGAACAAGCTGATCTAGTGTATGAGACCAACAGATGGCTAAGTGGAGTGGGTCAATCTGACTTAGCTGTACGCACCAGCTGACTACAGCAGAAGTCAAGACCAAGCAGAAGAGATGGCATCAGAGTGACGTATCCTGAGTCAATTCCCGTACCAAGATACCTTTGTTTGGTAATTGGTAAGGTCTGGATGTGTGCATTCAACATCCACATTGCAGCCTCTTTACCTGAAACAGCTCTGGATTTCATGGCTTAAATGCCAACCATTGGTCTGACTCAATAAACATATGGCTGGATACAGATGAAAGTAATCTGTGAGTAGCACTCTGAAAATGCTCCTTAAGAAATGACTGCTAGATAGGACGACTGCAAAGACTGATCTTTTGCCAATCTTCACTGGTAAAAGTTGCCAGATCTAGATTATTTGACACTCACTATTTCTATAAGTGATGGCGAGAGCTACTAAAAATGTATGTATGCTCTGGTAGAATTTTTCTGACATTAGATAATGGTTAAAGCCTTAGCTGAACTCTCAAATGAGATGGCCCATATAGCTGACACATGGGAACTGAAGACAATGAAATGCTTGGGTAGACAGCTAAAGCAATGGTGATGACTTGAAAGATATCTGATGGTATATGAGCGAGAACTCACTTTAGTGCCTATTCTGTGGTAATGATGGTGATGAAGATAGATTTTATTGCCACTACTGCACAAACATTGTTCAATGGAGTTGTTTCAGGTGGTGGAGCCACTGTACATTCTGAATCTCACTTAAGAAAAACACTTAAAAACCAACTCTGAAGAGTGTACAAAACATGCTACTGACTTGGATTCCAAATTAAAAGCAGGCACTGTGTTAGCGATGGAACAGTCTGCTTATCTGGGTATAATGGATTGTTTCATCTTCTGCCTGAGGATGTGGGCAAGTTGCTTGGAGAAATGCAACTTACTACCTAATTAAGTCTCTCCATTCTGGCTGGTAAAATAGACCAGTGCTAGACAAAAATAATGGTGACGCTGAAAATGCTTCTTCAAGGGCAGGTGCTGTTCCCATTTCTCTAAAACAGGCAGCTGCAATTACTGAAGAAACCATTGTTAACCCCATCATTCTGTCTAGATGTTAACTAGTCCCCAATCTTTCTTTTTTGAATAAGTTCCTATAGCAGATGGCAGGTTGCTTACCTGTAACAGTATTTCTTCGAGTGGTCATCTGTGAATTCACACAAATGGGTTATTCTGCGCCTGCGCAGCAAACTTTGGAACCTTCTTAGAGCTATTAAGAGGCATTTTGGCGGTAGCCCCACCCACTCTCCAACTGCCTTATTGGCCGGTTTCCCACCTAAACCCTCAGTTCCATGGACGCCAAACCAGCAGCCCAAGATCAAAGGAGAGGCAGGGCACCACTCTGAGGGGAGGATGGGCGGGATTTGTGTGAATTCGCAGATGACCACTTGAAGAAATACTGTTACAGGTAAGCAACCTGTCCTTCCTCTTTGTGGGCTCTGCGAATCATACAAATGGGTTAACAGCCTGACAAGCTTCCGTCAATGGAGGAGGGAGTGCCATGTCACATAAGAGAGCACATTGCCTCAAACAAAATACCCTTTGCAAGTCTGAGCCCCAGGCATGTAAATATAGGGGCAAACCATCCCGCTAATATGACTCTACATGAATGAAGCTGAAATTCCAATACCAAGACATAGTGGAAACAGTCACCAATGCAAGTGAGGACATGCCCAGTGGCAGAAAAAACAGGCTTGCCAGCTAACCCATATGTTGCACAGTCTGTTGATAGACCTTGATGGTCTGTGATAACAAGGCAGATGTTTAGCCTGAAGAGAAGGTTAAGAGGTGATATGATAGCCTAATATTTAAAGGGATGTCATATTGAGGAGGGAACAAGCTTGTTTTCAGTTGCCCCAGAAACTAGGACCCGGAACAATGGGTGCAAGCTCCAGGAAAAGAGATTCCACCTCAATATTAGGAGAAACTTCCTGACAGTAAAGGCTGTTCGACAGTGGAACACACTCCCTCGGAGTGTGGTGGAGTCTCTTTCCTTGGAGGTCTTTAAGCAGAGGCTGGATGGCCATCTGTTGGGGATGCTTTGATTTTGAGTTCCTGCATGGCAGGGGGTTGGACTGGATGGCCTTTGTGGTCTCTTCCAACTCTATGATTCTATGATTCTATGTATGGCTAAAGTCAAGGGAGAATCTCTGACCTAGACAGCACAGGTTTGTTAGCAATGGAAATTATGCCAAAGCTATCCAGTAGGTAGCAAAAGAAGTTCACTTCTGCAAGTGGACAAGGAATAGTAGACAAATACTGCAACAAGAAGGAAAGGTATACAGACTCTGTCTGATCCAGAGATGAATGGAAACCAATGCAAAGGGCAACAGACTTGCAACAATGCAAGGCTGCCCAGGTCGCGACATTGGCAATCAGGAAGAAGAGGGTTTACCAAACCCTCAAATTTAAAGATGTGTCAAAGGGAATCTTTCAAGTGGAAAAAGGGCAGTGACCTGATGAAGTCTCTAAGCCACTGTTTGAAGATTATGGCATCGACAGACAATGCCTAGAACGCTAAACAATTTAGGGCTAAGCGTTCACATAGAATGTGAAACAGACCATCTGTGCTCAGCAATGAGATGGTTGGGCATCACCAGCAAAAGCGGCAGAAAACAAGTGTTTGCACCACAAATGGGCAGTAGGACGTCTGGATAGTCCATTCATACAGAGAGAGCCTAATGGCAATGAACTGGAGAAGGTCCAGTAACAATTTCTGGAATAGTGGTGGACATCAGAGAAGAGGAATAGTACCTCATCTAGTCAAAGCAAAGACACTGACAATAGGGACAGTGAGAATATCACAATATCCAATTGTTGTGACCCACAAGGTGCGCTGTGTTTGAACGCAATGTTTCAGGCTATCAGCATGAAACATGCAGTTCTTGGTGAAAATTCCAGAGAAAATAATAGTGGCTGGTGTGATGACTAGAAGATTAGTCATAGCATTATAAAAGTAAAGAGATTTCACACTGTAAGTAGAAAGAGATCCCTGTGGGAATGTATCCCATCCCGTTATGTCCTGCAGAGGTTGTATCAAGGATAACATGACTTGACAGGAATGGCAAGAACTGATAAGCAATAGTCTAGCCGGAGCAATATGGTGTCAACTTGTCATGAATGGGTCATGAGAGAAGAATTTTAGAACAGGGGAGCTGCAATAGACCTTGAGAGCCACTAGTCCAGCTCCTAGCCAGGAGTGAAACCCTTTATCATATAGATATGGGGTGCTTGATGAAGCATGAAGTGCATTGTGATAGGGCACAGTAACAAGGGGTGCATAGGTTTCCCTGTACAAAGAGAGAAGACTCAGGACGTTTGCAATGTATAGTTAGCCTTGGTAGGATTGCAGGTGGAGACCTGAAATGTCACCACCTCACCAGAATGATGCCCTGAGACCAGAGGCCCGGAAGAACCAGATGTTATGATATCAGTCAGCCTGGAGAAATGGGACATGTATGCACGTCCCAAGATCATGAAGTGTCCACAGGGGTGAACAAATCTGTGAAATGGAGGCTGGAATCAGAGGGATGTCCTCAGAAGGTGTTCCTGCCCAGGGCAGAAAATGGGAAAGAACTGACACAATTCCCATCTGAATGAGGCCCAAGAAGATTGCACTGAAATTGGCAGTCAGTATATGAGACGAGCTCATTCCAAGTAGAGACCAAACAGTAGTTTGTCACATGTTTCATAGATATGAGTGGCATCGACAAGAACCCCTTGGAAGGGGTGTATGTATGGGGCATAGACTTGTATTCCTCATTATATGCAGTGGCCCTTGGAAAGAAGATACCAACTGCATTCACTGACACTTGAACAGGGGAAGTGAAAACATTCCTCTGACATGGAGGGAATAAGTACATTCTGAAAGCCACCAATAGGGAGGAACGAAGGCATTAATGCCAGTCTGAAAAAAGGAGGGTAGTAATGATATTGGTCCCAGTACAGGGAAACCAAGCACATCCCAGAATATATCTGTATCAAGTAAGTCATACAAATATATAGCTTGGTGTTAGAGGATGAGTGATGGTACCAAAACCCCCCATGGGGGGAACAAGATGATTCCAATCGTGCTGGTACCAAGCGCATAATGGTAATGTCCCTAGGTATAGAGGGAGCACACCAATTGTTGAATTTGACCCTCCAGTCCTGTGATGAGTGGAGGACTGTTGAACAGAGACAAAAGCACGTCCTCATAAGAATGTAACATGGGAATGGTGGTGGCCTCCTTCAGCATGGATGAAGCACCATGACTTCTGAATCAGGTATATAAGGATAGCCATGATATCAAGTCTTGACATGGAGGCAAATTTGATGCTGCATATCTGGCTGACTCTGCCATCCCTCAGTATCGAGGGAGGAACCATAAACCCGGCTTGAATTCGAATGAATGGGAGGCAGAATGAAGCATGAAATTGTAGACTTCGGTATAGAGGCAATAATCACAGCCTCGAATCTGACTGAGTGTGTGCCAGCGTGACCATAGCTTGGGGCTGAATGAGTGATTACTGGCAGCATCCCAAGGGTGAACTGTAGGAGCTGCAATGGGCCTCGAAAGAGAAAGACAAGCATGGCTCCAACTTTGAAAGAGTAGTGGCCCTCGCTATGGTCCCAAATCAGGGAGAGCGTGAGCCAGTACTGCACCTTGGTAGAGAGGGAATAATCATGGTTCTAATCGAAAGCTTGGTGGTAGTTGACCTCGGTATGGAGGGAGCAACCACAGCCTTGAATCCAAACCAGATTGTGGCAACATCATGATGCCAACATGGCTACCACCCAATGGTTGGGGAAGGTACCATATAAGACCGCTTGTGGGCCAATCCGTTCGATCTCGGAGAGTCAAGAACCGACAAAGATCGAAGTCAGACCGTGAGTAAATCGGTATGACCCCGAAGAGTTGGGGAGTGATAAGAGTTGATATAGGACTGCAGGCAAATTGGTTTGATTCTGGAGATTCAGGGACCAAAGAGGATTGATGCACGGCTCCAAGCCAATTTGTTTGACTGCATAGAGTCAGGGACTGATGAGGATCCTGCAGGGCTCCAAGCCAATCAGTTTGACGCTGGGGAGTCAGGGACCAATGAAGATCGATACAGGGCTGCAAGCCAATCAGTTTGATCCCAGAGAGTCAAGGACCAAGGAGTATCGAAGTCGGGCTGCAAGACAATCAGTTTGATACCAGAGAGTCAGGTACTGACGAGGATTGAAGTTGGGCTGCAAGCCTATCGGTTTGACCCAGGAGAATCAGGGACCGATGAGGATTGAAGTTGGGCTGCAAGCCAATCGGTTTGACCCAGGAGAATCAGGGACTGAGAAGCATCGAAGTCGACTGTAAGCCCATCGGTTCGACCCCGGAGAGTCAGGAACCGAGAAGCATCAAAGTTGGGCTGCAAGCCAATCAGTTTGACCCTGGAGGGTCAGGGACCGAGAGTCAGGGTCAGAGTAACCTTGAGTCCTCAGAAGGATGAGCCTTTGCCAAGCACTACAGCAAGGCGAATGGCCATTCAATAAATTCAACTTGAGAGTGCAGTGAGCTTTAGCCCTGCGACATAGAGGTGAGTGACGACATAAAAACTTCTCCTCAGAAGCATGATGGATCTTTGCCGAGCATGAAGCAGGGTAAGCGGCCATTTTATATATATATATATATATATATATATATATATGAGTAAAAATGGCCTTAGAGCCTTTGTCAAGCACACCAGTGAAGCGGGTGACGTTTTAAGTTTTCCTCCAGCAGTACTCTCTGAAAGAAAATTGTCTCCATTTTGGGTATAAAGGAGCGTTGCCAAGCACACCAGAAGGGAAAGTGGCCATTTTAGAAAATTTTTTACCTCAGCGGTTGTTAAAAGAACTTC
Organism: Phrynosoma blainvillii; assembly: GCA_026167975.1. NCBI lineage: Eukaryota > Metazoa > Chordata > Lepidosauria > Squamata > Phrynosomatidae > Phrynosoma > Phrynosoma blainvillii. Next base: position 61,709,018 of record JANUYF010000005.1, read on the forward strand.
ACCTCAGAAACTAAAGTCGCACGTAAGACTGCGATTCTCACAGAAATCGCAGCACTCCTCTTAAAATATGAACAACGATGTTAAAAAAAAAAAATACCACCAAAACACAGACTGTTCCTGTCAAAAGGCAATTTTAAAGTATGACAGGAAAATGAATCTCTGAAGAGTTCCTCTAGATGCTGCTGCTGCGGCGGATAAAAGGAACTGAGGGTTTAGGCGGGAAACCGGCCAATAAGGAAGTTGGAGTGGGCAGGGCTACTGCCAAAACGCCTCTAACAACTCTAAGAAGGTTCTGAAGTACGCTGCGTAGGCACAGAATAACCCATTTCTGTGATTCACAGAGACCACGAAGGAGAAGGTGGCAATATTACTTCAGTTGTAAAACCATAAACAGTTGGGGCCTGTCTATCGGAAGGAATGCCCCTCTCTTGTATGTATCAGCCTGCAATTTACCAACAATTGTCAGAGGCTTTATTGTACATGTGTATGTGTGCACAGAAACACACACCTTCAAGTTGTCTGTCAACATATGGCAATACCAAGAATTTTATAGATCCAACCATTTCAGTATTGTTGTACATACCAATACTGAAAGTGGTTAGAATGGTAAGAATGTGTGACAGGGTGTTTTCTATGGGCTGAAACACATGGGCAAAATGATGCAACTTCAGGCCATGTTTACATGACGCATGCCCTGAATGTGACCTGAAGCCGTGCCGAGGCCATGTCATTTGCAAAGAACCAAGCCAAGGAACGGATAGAATCAGCTCCTTCTGGTGGCCCAGCTCAGGACCGCGGTACTGGCCTGGATTGGGATCGGGCATGTGTGGTTGCTGAGGTCCCAGTGCTAATGGCACCAGTGTGGTCTCCTGTCACTCTATTTGGCCCATATGTTTCAGGCCTATGTCAGCATCCAGAACTTCTTCCCTAGGAAGGTTAGACTATGCTTCTCAATTGTTGTTTTTGGTGGCTAATAAAGAAATGTTACTTTTGCTCAGCATTCTATAGTTTTTACTAAGGGGCAAACAGCTGTTTTTCCTCTTTTTGCAGTTAATCTTTGTTTATTTAACAATGTATCAGTATCTTAATATTCAAAACTTTGTTTTAAAGACCTTATGTCCCCAAAATGTTCTGTAAATATTTTAATAGACACTTGAACCCTCATGTTCCCAAGTGCAAGACCACTACTGTATCATCTGTACCACATTACTTTCAACTTTGCTGTATGCCAAATAACAATACCTTGCAGTAATAGTTTGTTCTCATCCCCTAAGTTGCCCACTAACTCTTGGCAACATTCTCTTGAGTCTGCATTTCCAGCATGCTACCCTTTCAATATTCTAGCTCCATTCTCTGGCCCTTGTTTTGGAAGCAAAGGTTTCACTTTCTCTACAAGGCATTAGCATTACAGCAGATTCGAAACTTCACTGTCCAATTAAAAATATCTTGTGAAAGACAGATGGACAACTGCAAAGACTGCTTTCACAACCTGAAGGAAAACTTACCTAGAAAAATATGTCTCTACTGGCTAAATGATAAGTTTTTGTCCTTGCTTTCTGACTGAAAGGGAGAACTGACAGAACTCAGATTTTCAAACAGATACAAAAATGGTATTTCAAGAACAAGGCAGGATTGCAAAGAAAGAATGGCAAGGAGCAAGTAAATAATACTTATAGACGGGTTCCCTGGCAGAGATGCAACAGTTTAAGAACATGGTATCTATTTTGATCTTTACTGTTGCAGCGTATATCATGATTAATTTACTCTAAGGGTTTTAAGAAATGCATGCACCATGATTACTTAATTCTCTACATCTCAAGAAAGTTGATACAAGATAAAAACAAGAAGTGGTTGTTTGAAGGAGAAAGAAAAGAAGAATGGCTACTAACCTTTGTCTAATGAAATGAACTATTCATATCAACCCCATACAGGATAAGAAAAAGGTATTGGTCAAAATAACATGTGAACTACATGCATATTTATTTGCTGTATATAAAACAAAACACTTACCAGAAGAATTCTGAAAGCCTGGTAGATTTTGTAGGACTTCAAATGCTTCTCCATATCGTGACTTCGTAATGTATTCAGATGCCATTGTACATAACAAATTATGTCGCTTAAGAACATCCATTCTATCACAAGGCCATGATAGTGTATTTATTATCCAGTCTGACTCTGGAGATATTAATACTGATATTTTAAAAGCTGACAAAATAGAGTCATAAATATTGGGGGGGGGGGGGGGGGGAGAAGTTACAAGGTCTAATACTCAGCATTTGATTCTTCTACTGAATTATTTCCAGGAGCAACAGCATTATTATGGAATAATAACCACCTGTTAGAAGCTACAAGTCAATGTACTCTATTCCTTGGACAGTTCATAGAATCATAACATCATAGAGTTGGAAGAGACCACAAGGGCCATCCAGCCACTGTTTAAAGACCAGTCTCCAAGGAAGGAGACTTCACCACACTCTGAGGGAGTGTGTCCCACTGTCGAACAGCTCTTACTGTCAGAAAGTTCCTTCTAATGTTTAGGTGAAATCTCTTTTCTTGTAGCTTGCATCCATTGCTCAGTGTCCTACTCTCTGGAGCAGCAGAAAACAAACTTGCTCCATCCTCAATATGACATCCCTTTAAATAATGAAACAAGGTTATTCTATCACCTCTTAACCTTCTCTTCTCCAGGCTAAACATACTTAGCTCCCTAAGTCTCTCCTCATAGGTTTCCAGAGCCTTCACCATTTTGGCTGACGTCCTCTGGACACGCTTGTATGTCAACATCCTTTTTGAATTGTGGTGTCCAGAACAGGATACAGTATTCCAGATGAGGACTGACCAAAGCAGAATAGTGTGGCACTATTACTTCCCTTGATCTAGACACTATACTTCTATTGATGCAGCCTAGAATCGCATTGGCCTTTTTAGTTGCCACATCACACTGCTGACTCATGTTCAACTTGTGGTCTACTAGGGACTCCTAGATCCCTTTCACACGTAGGACGTTATCACACGGGGAGTCACGGGGAGAAAGTGGAAATAAACGGGCACGAGTGGAAGTCTTTAATTAATGGGATTTGTCCCGTTCTGCCTTGTCTGATAACTAAATTCGAATTTAAAAGGGGGTTAATTCGAACGAAAACCTGATCTTTTCATTTTTGGGATTTTTGAGGATTTGAAAAGATCAGGTTTTTGTTCGAATTAACCCCCTTTTAAATTCGAATTTAGTTATCAGACGAGGCGGAATGGGACAAATCCCGTAAATTAAAGTCTTCTGCTCGTCCCGTTTATTTCCACTTTCTCCCCGCAACTCCCCGTGTGATAGCGTCCGTAGTCTCATTAAGCCAGGTGTCCCCCATCCTATATCTATGCATTTCAATTTTTTGCCCTAAGTGCAGTACCTTACATTTCTCTGTGTTGAAATTCATTTTGTTAGCTTTGGCCCAGCTTTCTAATCTATTAAGGTCATTTTGAATTTTGATC